>OX104061.1:42770427-42798972 GCA_944474145.2 Dicrocoelium dendriticum
CAATTAATTCGTATTCCAGCTTTTCCAACAATTGACGGTAATATTAAGCTGAAAAAGGTTCTCAATATAGCATATCATCCCCAACCAAATGTTTTAGTCGAATGTGTTAACGGGCACTTAAAAACCGCGACCACAGCACAATGTGATCGGAATCACTGGACAGATATACGTGCGATTTTGCGTTGTTTGCTTACACTGTTTCGAGCAACCCATAAATGTCACATCCAGAACTGGTTTTTGGAACCATATTACGCATCCCTCGTCAGTGTTTACCCCAGGAGCCAACAGTGAAACTTACTTAACTAAATTGAGGAATCGCATGTGCCAACTTTATTATGCTTCGGTGACTAGTAATATGCTTTTCAACCATTTCTCCTATACTATCTCTAGGGTGCACTCAATCATATATTTCCAACAGGCATGCTAAAACACACAACGAAAGGTTAGGATCACAGAATTGAAAGGTTGCATTTCATTCCCTAAGACGAATACACCGATGCAGAGCCTGAAAAATGCAATGTATTTCTCATTTCGGTCCTGACCGCATTCGGAGTGAAAATTTTACACCATCACTTGAAACCAACATTATTACTCAGAACCCAAATATGAAGAGTTATGGCCCTGGAGGAACGCATGCCGCCTTCATATTAACAATCCCGATGCCGAGATTGAGAGAGCGTACGTAGATCTGAGCAAATAATACATACAGTTAGTTCGTGAAAACAGGTTATCACACCGACTGCAGTTAGCGAAACATTTTCGTTCGAACCACAAGCTTCTTTGCAGTCATGTGCATGCAGTTCAAAAGTTGTGGCGTGGAATCGTACCACTCAGTATGATTCGTGGATATACACACACAACATAAAAGCGGGCAACGCCTCACGGGCCCAATACTGGCCTACTTTCCAAGGGGTACTAGCCTCAAACATTATACTTGCATCTGTCCCCACACCATCAGTGTTATCCAGCATAAAATTCATAGCAAAAACGGTTCTGCAAAAGCTATCAACGTTGGATAACTTTCACCTTAAAGCACTGAAGGCAGCAGCCACTCACCTAGCACAAACACATGCCGGATTCTTTCAGAGACGCCCGTCTGTTCCTACCAATTACCGTCCGGTAACACTTCTCTCTGCCCTTTCCACAGTCATGGAAGCGACCATCGTTGACGTAATGATGGGATACTTGGAAAACGTAGGCGATGCATTATTAGGATGGGTTGGTACTTTTCTCCGTAAACAGCAGTTCTAGGTTAGAGACCGAACCTCTCTGCCCGACTCTAATCGAATGAAGTGCGACGATCTTGCAAGAGCCATCACCTCAACATTTTTACTTTTCCGGATGACGTTAAAACTTGGCCGGGGATCAAGAGAATGGAGGACCACAAGATCCTCCATGTGCGACCTAGATGGGACCTGGCATTGACCGGTGAGGAATTCACTGCCAATAAATGTGGTCAAGTGACACCTTATCCACATCCGCCATAGACACGCCTATCTCTAGAATATTAGGGCATATGACCTGCAGACAAGCACTCAGGAACGTGACCTCGGAGTGCTGGTGCAGGAAGACTTCGGTTATTCCAGACAGTCGGAATCCAAAAGTGGTAACCAGCACGTTGTTATTTTGCGGATGGCGTTAGAAAGTTTGCATACATTCATCTACTCAATGATGCTCCATGCCGACGTGCGTTAACACGTCGAATACGTAATCCAGGCTTGGCAAGTTTGGCTAAACCGTGACCTTGTAGCGCTTGAAACTCACCATGGTCGAGCAGCGACAAAAACACTCGGAGTGTTCAGTAGACGCTACAGGTGCCTATGTGGAGACCACATATTAGTCTACCAGATACGAAACGACCCCACGTACACATTTTGCCACCTACTGCAACTCATTCCGAACACCAACTTCACAGGCAATCGCCTGAAACGGAGGCAACAACACAGTCGGCTTTTCATTAAGGCTGGACGAACCTCAACACATAGCGACTCAGCGATTCCCTCATAAGTAGCCATCGAACGTTTCGGTGCGCACGCTGTTTATGTGCTTAACGACTGCCTGGCCGTTCAGAATTATATCCGACCGAAAGCATCATTAGCACCATTTGCCAGCGGATCGGTTGAGTCGTTAAGACTTTTGTGAAAGAGGATAAGTATATTAACAGAAATATATTGAAACGATCATCTATGCTATTGAAGGATGTGCTCAAAATGTCCGCCGGCGTTCCTCTTGCAGTGCAGAAACCGCTTGATGCAACTAGCGTGCACTTTCTCCAATGTATCCTTCGTGATCGCCCGGCATTCCTTCACAATCTTTTCTTTCAATTGATCCAATGTACGCGGCTTTGTTTTGTACATTCATCGCTTCAGATAGCCCCATAGGTAAAGGTCCATGGGGTTCAAATCTGGTGAGCGAGCAGGCCACTCCATTGGTCCACCGCCTCCAATGCAATGGTGGCCAAATTTGTCGGTGAGGTAAGCACGCACCGTTTTAGCAGAATGTGCAGTTGCACCACGCTGCTGCCACCAAATGGTACTACATGCCTGTTCAGCCTCCAACTGGGGAAGCGCAAATGTCTGCAGCATTTGCAAGTACAGCGATGCTAGGAAGGGATAATGATTTAGTACTTCAAAACAACAGCCTACCGGTCACATTCCCGGAAAAAATGAGGGCCCAAGGTTTTCTGGCCTGTTAATCCGGCCCAAACCATCAGTTTCACCCTGTGGTGCATACGTGATGCGACAAATTTTCCTGGGTTACTGGTAGCCCAACAGTAATGTTTCATTGCTCCATGCAGATGAAACAATGCCTCATCTGTAAAGATAACAGAACGAATATCCCTGTGACCCAGAAACCAGCGGCAAATTTGATGCCGCTTCTCCGGATGGCATGGGTTCAAAACCTCCATTAAAAGCGCACGGAATCTTCAAACTTTTTGTTCCAGTAATATCCGGTGTACCGCATATGCGGTCTTGTCGCAGTGCTGTGCGACCCTACGGATGCTAAGATCGGGACGTTTTGACACTTCACTGACTACAGCGCAAGCCAAACAGTCGTCCGTGGTGATGGGAGGCGGTCCGGTTCTCTTCAGGTTACACACACTCCCAGTTTGCTCGAACTTCTTCACTAGTTTAAGCGCATATCGGGCGGTGACTTGCCGCATTCCTGCGTTCATTGCATTTTATTGAAGCTGATGCGGCGTTTAAAGCGCATTCACCGTGCAGCCGAATATTTGGCGCTCGCTGAGTAACAGGAACATTACGTAATCCCGACTGCATTGTCTGCTCTTGCTCCATTACCTGTGATTCAATAACATGGACAAGAGTTGCAATGTCTAACTTCGTCCTCAGCTGAACTGCCATCACGTGCGCACATGCACGTCGCACATGCGGTGCCTAAGCCGACTTCGCTGCGTAGCCAGCGAGACACACAGAGATAACCAGCAATCGCTCCAACGCCTACGGTTGGCCATGACTTTCATCACTCAGCGCGAAGTTAGCTGACAGCCGAAAACACCTTGTGGCTCGCTCGCTAATCAACAACCTCATGTCAGTGTGTCTTTCGAGGTTACGCTTTTTCTCAGCTGAGCCCTTCACTAAATCACTCGTCCGCCGGGAATTCCATACGTCCGCACCATTAAGGTGAGAGAGAAATTCATATTTCTGCACGCGCAGTAGCATGTTGCGAATTTCGCTAAACATTGGATGGCTATGGGATGTTGGGGACAACAACCGTAAATGACCGGCTTTTACCATAAGGGAGCCACGGTAGGTAAATGAACGCTAATCGGCCTTCATTCGTCAGTCTAACGGCACCAGCACATAAATCCCTCTTATGTAGATATCATTTTGACGGACAATGTTATCATATATACCAGTGTCCAATCTTCCGATCTCGTAACTATTCTTCATTAAAGCGGCACAATATTGTGCTTGAACCGTAACTGCAGAATGCGTTAAGAGCATTTTAAAATGGATGCGCGCAACACCAATAGCTAATGAAACCATACAGCGGGATTAGTGGAATCACGACAGAAACTCAAATGTCTTGATCGATAAACTAGATTAACAACACACGTGATAGAACACGTGTTGGTTGATCGGTGGAATGCCATGCGCATCATTCAATCACTTTAGACGGACAAAGTGATTAAATTTAGTCAAGGTAGAAGAAGCCCTTGCAGCGACGTTTTCTTCTTTGTATAATTCCGGTTGAATTATCCTAATCGCGATCGCTATTGTCAAATATACTTTCAGAACCATTTTGGTTCATGTTTCGTTGCAGTATATGATTTACAAAACCAAAACGTCTGGCGTATTGATTAAGAAACACAGAGAATCCATCATGGAATTAAGATCAAATCCTAATTTAATTATCCCTAGTCCCGACTAGTGCTCCGGATTTGTACTGATGGACAGATGCGACTACATTTACAAAATGCAGTCTATTTTGAAAGATAACTAAGCTTTTTTGAACCGGTAGATAAAGATAAAATCGAGCAGGACGAGCTTAAATTCACTGATGCTGAAAGCGCTCAAGCTTATGAACTATATAGATAGCTTGCTACTGGAACAGCTAACTCCAGTGGGTTCCCATCCTCTAGGTCCTTATGGACTACCTAATGTGCATAAAACGCAAATCCCATTGCGCTCGATAAGCAACATCAACGGCTCGGCTACTCACTCGATTACGGAATGGCTTGTGGGATTGCTCAAAGCCGTACGCAAGGAGTTATACACATACACCGTGAAAGACATTCGAATTTGTGAAAAGAGTAGCATGTATGGAAGAAAATGACAAAATGATGCTCTAGACGTTGAGTTCCCATTTTACGAATGTTCCATTGATGGAAAACGTCCATTTTATATGTGATTACGTGAGTGAAAAGAACAAAGATGTGAGTATTCCAGAGAGGAAACTGAAGGAATTAATTTTACGGTGTATCTTCAACTAACAATTCCCTTTTACTGGAGTCTACTAGAGACAGATTGACGTTGTCGCAATGGGATCCCCCCCAAGACCAGGCGTTGCTGCTATTTTCTTTGCTATGATTTAGCCTGAACCAATACGACCCATCATCCCTTCGTTTGATTTCTAGTGTCGTTATATAGATGATACGTCTATAATCTGCGATCCAATGAATGATGTTCCCAACCTGTTAAACCAGTTAAACGGTGTGCATCCTTCCTTGAAGTTCCCTATCGAAACCGAAAGAGATGGTAAACTAGCCTTCTTGGACGTGTTGGTAAGCCGAAGAAATGACGGTTCATTTGAAAGAAGTATATTCCGGAAGGCCACACGGGTAGGCCGATATACACCTTTTCTAAGCTTTTTACCCTTGAGGTACAAAACTAGTCTTGTTCTCTGCTTGTATTTTCGTGCCACGAAAATTTGCAGCTAAGAGACGCTAGAGGCCGAAATGATCCATATTCTCAAAAAGCTGCAAGATAACGCTTACCCGCCATTATTTATCAAAAATTATGCAGTGATCCGCGATAGACTGGAAGTGATTACTACTATCCTTAAGAAGGACATGTTCATATCAGTTCCTTTTAACCGCGACGTTGCCTTTGATCTGCTGACCAGATGAATTTCCATTGCAGTGGCTCCAACCTTTCCTGCCGCCTTTCCACACGTTCTTGCGCAAACCGCTCGCTTTATAGCCAAACATATTAAAGACAGACTTCTGGTTCAGCACCAAACATATATCTTATATCAGTTTACCTGCGCCTGTGGTGCGAGGTACATGGAGCACACAACCAGGAGTCCGTCTATACCCATTGCGGAACATTGTCCAGCGGCTTTGCGCATAAGCATCGTTAGTCGCCCCAACAGGTCCATTTTGGAAAATCCGATGGAAGGCGAACACCGCAGTAGGACGGCTGATGACTGGCAAGTACTATGTAGTACAGTACCGGTACACTAATGGTCTTATAAAGCAAACCTTATGGACAGACGAAGCGATCGCGATTAAAATAATTCAACAGGAATTATACCATCAGAAGGCGTTGCTACAAGCGCTTCTTCCACCTTGACCCTAGTTAGCTTACCAAATTTTATCATTTCGTGCACCTACAGTGATCGGATGATGCGCTTGGCATTCCACCGATCAACCAACACGTGCCCAGTCATGTGTGTTGTTAGTCTAATTTATCGATCAAGACATTTGAGTTTCTGTTTGTCGTGATTCCACTACTCCCGCTCTTTGGCTTCATCAGCTATTTGTGCTTTGCGCTTCCATTTCATAATTGTAAATGCTTGATGAGATTTGTCGAAAAGAGTACGTTCGCAAAATTGTGTTCTTGTATTTCCATTTGTATAATTTACGTGCTAAAACATGATTGAAATGAAGCAGTATCAATCATCTTATTAGCTTGCATTACCACATTATTTTATGAACATAATTACTCAAAACTAGGTGTTTTTGTTTGAATGATTGAAATTTTTGTAAAATAGTATAACTTCCGTAAATTAAAACAACAACTTACGATAGCCAATAGATAGGTTTCTTTTCAGGCAAAAGTTTTCGGGTAACGTCTTATATTGTACACGCTTTAAGAGCAATAGCAGCGAAAAGTTTGGGAACTACTGGTTTACAGTGTCTGCTGGAATACTTCATCTAGTTTCTACAGCCTGTTTGCTACTTAGCCCGGTTACTTGAATCAAGACATTCTAGCGGTAGGTATATAAACCAAAATACTACAGCAGCCAGTCCATTGTACCAAAATTTATCTGACTGAACCGTTGCTGAAGCTGCATGTACCAAGCTTGATTTTGGGAATGAATTGTGTATGGTACAAATGTTGCTTTTAACTTACTTTCACTAGTGAGTCTCTGGACAGTCTAGTGACAACCCGCTATAACGACAGCATTCGCAAATGCCTGGTCACAGCAGTCACCGAGCCGAATTCCATCCTTCCCAGTTCTTAAAAAATCAGCCAAGAAGTTACTGCTGCGTTTTGTTGTTAGTCACAAGGAAATGTAGAAACGGCTCACCAATCCTCACTTCAGTTGCATCGATTTTCACATAACTGAATACGTCACATCTGGTTGTTTTAAGCAACATCGGGAGTGTTATCAAAAGTTTAGCAAAATTACTTGCTTTAATTTACTTACCTTATGTTTTGCTTTCATACCTGCTTTGCTAAAATACACAAAAATTCTTTTTGAACTTCGGGAGGCAAATAAGAAGTGCTGACTTTCGTACAAAACTGAACTGCCACCAAAGGTTCCCAAAGAACAGGGACATATTTGGCCAAGATATTACTGATCACTTTTTGGAAGTAACGAGAATAGTTTTCTCTGTTTAGCTGAATCTAATATCACTCAAGTAGATTGTTATCTTCGAATGTGCTCGGGATATTTTAAATCGGCACAGTGCTTGTCCAGGAATTTCTTGGATTCCGACGCCGACTTTACCTCAACTACGTGCTGCGGCAGGTTGTTCCACACATGCACCAATCTCCGTTCGAAACCGAGTTGGTGAGCGACCCTTATAAAATGCGGTACTACACGCTTGCACTGGTGTCCCCGCGTCCTGCTTGGTGTGCGCAAGTGCATCAACGGCGTGCACGTGGGGCGCTGACCGAGATGTAATATCCGGCACGTCATGATGGGGTCAAGCCAGAGTCGACGATAAGCTAAGGCGTAAAGCCATAGTTTCTTACACCTGTCATTCCACGGCACACCAAGTAAATTAGGAATTAGCCTGGTGGCCACATGCTGCACCCACTCAGTCCCTTCTACCTCGCTCCGGGTGATCGGACAGTACGCGGGAGAGCCGTACTCCAACTTTAGGCGGAGTATGGAGACGGAGAGGCGTGTAGTAATCCCTTCGGACCAAGTGCTGAAACTGCGCCTGAGCGCCCAAAGCATACGAAGGCCGTTTTAGTATAGCCAATTCATGTTGTCCATGGACTTTATGTCGTAATGTGAAAGTACCCCGAGGTTTCGCACGAAAGGCGTGGGATACAACAGTTGACCTGCCACAGTGTAGTTTCAATTGTGCTCACACTTACCCATTCTCATATATTGCGACTTGACAGGGTTGATAGAAAGGATGACCTTTGCAGATCACGTGGAGAGGCGGTCGAGTTCCTTCTGCAGCAGATCACAGTCACTGGGTAGGAGTCTTACTCTCCACACCTTAGAGTCATCTGCATACAACGCACAAGATGAACGGAGAAGCTGAAGCACCTCATTTATCTGAATAAAAAACAACATGGGCCCTATTGCAGTGCTCTGAGGTACGCCACTGCTCGAAGGATACCAGTCAGCCTGATGGTTGTTGACTTTCGACTGACAAGAAAATTCCTAATCTATCGGTGCAGCAAGCCGCCAACATCACACACCCTCAGCCCGTCGAGAAGCACCTCATGATTCACCATGTCGTAAACCTTACTGAAGTCAAAGTAAATGACGTCGACCGACTTGCCTTGGTTCAGCGCTTGCAACCACACCTGTCTGGTCAATAGTAGGTTGGGGTGCACAAGCCACCTTTCACCAAACCATGCTGTGCGGACATCAAGAGGCTTTTCGGTTTGAGAAGCTGCAGAAGACTTTTCTTCACGAGCTTCTCAAGCGTGTTTTCCAAAACTGTGATCAAGCAGATCGGCCGTTGGTTATCCACTTTGCCTGGATCATCACCTTTCGGTATTGCCTTCACGACTGATCAGTTCCAGTCGCCCGGTAATAATCAAGTGGATAGTGACCTGTTGAATTGCTTAGTTACAGGAGGCGAGATGATGGCCGATAGAGGCTTGAGAATCAGTGGGTGGATTCCATCTGGCCCGGCAGGCTTCGTCCCGTCAAGACTTGCCAGCAGCTGGCTAGCCAAACAACCTCCACATGGTGCCAGCTAGGTGGTTCGGGTTAATCCCGTTTAAGCGAACAGTTTGGCGGAAATGTTCCAGGATTGGTTGGTTTTCATCTGAAAAGCGTCCTCCCTACAAAAATCCACAAAGCTTCGTTTAACCACACTGCGACGTGGCGGATGTGACTCACTGCTAAATACATTCACTGCCCCTTCCCCTTCCGAACGATCCCCATTTCATCAACGTTATCCAGTTCAAATAGTACCTTTGATCCACTCATACGATGGTGAACACATCAAAGCAACTCACGAATTCAGTCACTATTCACAAGTTTACTTACCATATCCACTAACGCATACACTTACGTAAGTACAGACACACAAATCCAGATTGTTACTGGTTAAGTTGCTATATTATTATATAATTTTCAAACATGCCCAGTTGTATTACCATGGGCATGCCTTCGCTGACGTGCCCCGTACTGCCGGGAATAAAGCATTTATTTATTATTTATCTATTTTCTCTTCAATACTACAATTAACACTCTCTAGTACAGCGGGGGACGTGCTCTTCGAAATCGGTACACACACCTGTTCACTTGGAAAGACGGAAGTGCGCCGCCAATGAGGATGTACGATCTGTACTTGATTTTAGGGACTGTTCATCGAGCCTTCCAATACTGGCACATTGCTTGCAAGCCTCAGGCGCCGCTTTACGTCTGCGAAGCTTCACTTGTGAGCAGTTTTGCGGCAGCTAAAAGCTGCTCTTCGAAGCTTCTGCGCTCTTTTGTTTTCGCGTTGTTGCATAGATTTCTCTGTACCACGTACGCCTTGTGGTCTTCGTCTGGGTCAGATAACACGGATTTGTTCCATATTCTGCGTTGTCATTCGGCCAGTTTGCACTACTGCTTGTCAAACTAATGTGGCTTCACTTTCCAAGACTTGCTGGGTACAAAACAGACACACGACGAGTTCACCCATTCTTTAATGATGGTCCAACAGGTTTCAACAGACGAATCCAATACTAAAAAATTTCGTCCATTTCCAGCCCTTATTTATCATCCTGGATGTGTTTAACGTTGACTAGGAAATGCCTTGTTTAGATTGGCGAGAAGTCTGACGATATACAGGCCAGTATATTAATTCATCGCATTGTTTGCATTCTTAGAAGTGCCTGCTCCATATAATCAAGTGGCTTTTAATAGAGTATCCTACTCTCAAGTTCCCTCCATTTTATGAGTGTCAGTCGTGAACTACTAACCTCTGAGTTCCACTCCAGCTCAAAATATCTCCACCTGACGAGTCCAAACCAGGACGAAATCGCCGTCCTGGTGTGCCAGTGTTGGGAAGAGCAACCCTGAAATATTTTCATTCAGGATACCGTCCTGGAGATCGGAATGACCGAGGTTTACCTCCAAGTGAACCGAGGTCTCAATAGAGGTTGCTAGTCGCAACCTAACCACACAGCGTGCTCTCTAAATTCAGCTTTAATTCTGAGCAAGCTATTTAATTGATTATTGCTCATATGCTCTCGGATTTAATTTCCACAAATTCCTAAAATTCTCCTTAGTCTAAAGGCTTGATTGTTCCGTCGAAAAGAGCATGCAGCAGAAGGAAAACAAAGACTGTTTGGACGGCCAGTACACCGTCCATTTTTTGTAATATCTGCTTCCCGTCTCGCAAATCAAGAAAAAAGCAGTTTCTTCTAAGCTTCATAGCTTCATCATCTGTGTTTGTCCCATGTCGAACGAATTCAGTAAATTCATAACCGAGATTTTCAAATCAGTAGATCTCAGCCGAACAAGCATAGTGGACATCTTGTGATCAACTTAACAAGCCACAGACCGACATCGGTAAAATCACTTTCTGTGCATGTTATCGTACCAAATAGTTGTTGCTTTTCCAATTCGTCTAATTCGAGTGCATCTGTATGTACAATGTAGACATTTCCCATTGTGCTAGAAACTGCACGTTCTGCTCCGGCACCATTGACTCCTTCCGTGTTGGTCACTACTTTGATGGAAATACTTCCGATAAAATTTTATAGCCCGCGTTCATTCATTATGTGTCCTCTTCTTTAACCCAATTCATTTTACGGAACACCACACCACCTTCCTTTGTTCTCTTCGGTAATGGATCTTCAGTGAAAATTCATGCACCTTCTGCAAATATGCATTACCATGAAAGCTACAGACTGCTCTATAAGGAACGATCAAACAAAGCTTAGATTAGAATAATAGTAACGGTCAAAAGCGTAGTAATTGGAGCAGAAAAGAATTAACTCTATAGCGGTAAAGTCTACACACAAGTACTGACGCCAAACATACGAACCTGCAAGATTTGCGATTGCAATCACATCCAAGTCAACAACCTTAACTCTCTCCAAATACCCAACCAGTATGGCTTCGAATGGCAGGCGGATACACTAACATTGTATCAATAGGCGACGTTTTATAAGATAAATCAAGCAAACGGAAACTGTCAAAATTTCCACGAGGTGAGGATGTGCTGATCACACTATCCGCGCTCACACGATACCTTTAACAATTGCTTTCATCCGTCACCCAATTGCCTGCATTGTTCACGATTGAATTTGCATGGCTTTCTCAAATGCATGCATAAATATCAACACGTGTGAGCCATAGCCCTGGACAATGTGTACGCAACGTGAGAGCACGTGGTCTGTATGCCAGCGACTACTGTCCAACCGGAAAGCCGTAAAATGTCAATCCAATTCAACACGAAGTGCGTACCAAGAAGGGTAGAAAATTTGCGTTAGTTTCAGGCTATGCAATCAGAGCTGTGTGCGGAACTGAAAAACACATGCTTGTTTACCAAGAGCAAGAATTTATCTCTGCTCGGATAAATGGTGGCCCATAGGTCAACAAGGCGAGGTACGCAAAATAGGCGCCTGGTTGTCAACAGACAGGCCAAAATCGCAGTTCAGACATTGGTTACATTTGTCAGGAAAGTTAGGAACACGGTAAGCTTCCTTACATAAATTAAAAAATGTTCCCGAGATGGAATGCATATCAATATTAACCTCCCTGAATTTTATACAGCCTGAGAAAGGTCAGATCGTTGAAGACCAGTGCATGCTTAGTCTTTGATTATACGAGGAGTGCGGGCATAACACAGCCGAGACAGCGAAAACATTCAAAGACATAACCTCGAGAATACGGCCTGTAAACTGCCGGTACTTGTCAAATCTAGTGAAGAAGTTCGAAAACACTGGTAGTGTGTGCAACACCAGAATTACGGGGCGAACTCGCATCACAACGGATGAGAGTTTATCTAGTGCTGTTATCCACGAAGTGACTGAATGGCCGCATCGCAGCATCTAAACAATCGCTCAAAATTGTGACACCACCCGTTACGCAGTTCAGCGGATTTAGAAAGAAAGAAAATTTCCTCGGCATGGTGCACGTTAAGTGCAGGCGTTGAACGCATGCGCTGCGGAGAAGCGACTTGCATCTTGCAGCTGGTCCTTGAATCACGTGAACATTCACTCTATCCTTTTCACTGATGGAGCAATATTCCAGCTGTCCGGAATACAGAAGCAACACTTTGGGGCGACAGCACATTCACGACGCTGCCGAGCCTTCCGTATGCAACATAGTCCCAAGCTAATGGTTTGCACCGGACTAACTGATCAAAAGAGTGTCGGACCATATTTCTTTTCCAGCAATATGACCGGTAGGTTACTGTCGTAATATACTAATGCCATACCTTTCCTAGCATCTTCGTACAAAGAAATGATACAGACCTGCATAGTTCAACAGCTGCAGGCTGAGGGTGTTTCCAGCACCATTTGGTGGCAACATGATGGCGCATCTGCCCCTTATGCACAAACGGTGCGAGATTACCTTAACGAGATGTTCGGTCAGTGGTGGATCAGTCGCGAAGGTCCAACGGAGTGGCCTGTCCGGTCACTAGATTTGAACCCCTTAGACTTTTTCCTATCGGTTTATTTGAAACGAAATTATGCAAGACAACGCTTGTTTCACTGGAACAACTGAAGGACTGTGTTGTCCACGAATGTCGCGCAAGTAACACGGAATCTTCGCAAACGGTTCTGACCAATTACCTCAGACGATTTCTGCAGTGCAAGCAGAACGCCGGTGGGCAAGTTGAGCCTCACTTCCTTGATGGATATATCACCGTTTTATGTTGTTCACGTTAATATACGTATTCACGGTTATTACTGATTTCTGGACTAAAATGGTGTACGGGTTAATGGTGCCATGTGGGCATCGGGCCAGAATGAATGCAAAATGTAAAGCTGATTGGAAGGTTTTATATCTGCTCTTCGAGGTTAGTTTTGTCGTTTGATTTCTTTCTTTTCTGAGGGCGAGAAGACCAGATGTTCCTCCGAAAACATTTGACGACAAGCGTCACATAGCCAGCCTTTATCCCAGTACTGCTAAGCTTGGTGTTCAAAATATTTTAGCTCCTCCTGACCAAAATGCAAATTTGGTTGTAGATGGCATGGAAAATAGCATAAACCGGCTGACGATGGCTACTAAAAATAAGAACACTGCCCTACCCCTGACACCGGAAATTTCCACCAAATTCCACAACGTAGAATAAGTGGTAACCGTATTAAACGAAAAGTTCACAAAGGTCACGCAGGAACTGGATAAACTGACATTAATGTCATACTTAGTAAATGTGCTTTATGAACCGAATGTAAATGATCTTTTCCCTGTAATAAGGCATGGTAGACCTTGTTTATTTGCAGATGAAATACAAATTTTGTATGTCACTGATCCTCAATAATTAACGTTTAAATCTGCGATCAAAGTGACCTAGTTTCCCTGGAAGATTGGTGTGCCGGATCTTTCATGCAATTTTCAACATCTGAACACAGCATTGTGTGCTATGGATACTTGCTTCCACCTGAATGTTTGTTTTCGCACGGAATTCCACTCTCTGTAAGTGAATCGATAGGTGACTTGGGTATCCGTTACTCAGTTTCGTTGAATTTCCAAGAACAAATGGAGTGTAAGGTAGCGAAAACACGAGAGACTATTGGAATGATAGGTCTTTTTTATAACAAGCCGTGCTAAGCTTCTGTCATACAAACTGTGCGCCAGACCACTATAAGAATAATGTACCACCACTTTTAATAGTATTAGAAGATGCGACATGAGTGCAATCGAAGCTACAAAAACCTAGATTACCACTAGAATCGTGAGCTGCACCTCTAAGTTTAGTTATAAAGATGGACATCAGTTGTGAAAAATCGAACTGCTATGGCTTCGAAGATTAAGGCTGAATTTATGTCTATTATTCAAAATTGTCCAGCGACTGACCTACGTTAGTTACCGCCAGCCGGTGTTCCAAGAATCTGCACCGTATGACCTAAGAAACAAAGACTGTGATAAAAATACCTCGTTGCCGTACGCGTCTGCTGTAAAACAGCTTTACACACAAACATCCCACTTTATGGAATAGAGTGCCTCAAATCATCAGAAGTACATCTTCGCTTCGAACATTTAGGATGCAACTGACAGAGTACATAACCGTTAATAAAGTAAAAGAACCGTTTCTTGTCAGTTGCACAGACGAATAAGTGTACGAGAACAGGTCTGATAATATCTACGTATTTGTGAAATTCGAAATCTAAAAGTATAGATAAATATGGCGAGATGGGCTCGTCAACAAAACTTGACATTCAGTGTTCTCTTATCGTGAAGTTTTCTTGCTGGATAACTTAGATTTATCAAGCATTCTTTCTTTTACTTTGTCACATCCTTCAGTATTACACAAATTGATGACCCACCGGTGGCCTATGGAAACATCAATACATCTATAGGTTGGATAAATGATATCTATCTCTGATTTTATCTTAGTCTATGCTGTTATGTTCTTCGTGTTACTCAGGTTGATGACCCATTAGTGACCTATGAAAGATAGGCACATCGACGAGTTGGATAGATGGGATTTCTCTTTGATTTTTTCTTCATCTAAACAGCTTTTCACTGTGCTCTTACTTTTATTGAAGACGCACTGAGGACATCTGAAAAGCATGCACACATTGGTGGGTTGGATAATCAAGCTTTTTCTTGGCCTTCATATAGTGCTTCCTTTATATTACAAAGCAAGGTGAAAGGCATGAGTGCCTTCAAGACATAGACCCACTGAAAGGGTGAATTGTTGGTGGTCGCAACTAGCTCATCAAATTAGTACGCGATTCCAGTTTCCCTGTGTTAACACATCATGCCTCTTGCGTAAGTCGTTAGTTCTAATTGATTAGTTTCATGATGGATGCAGTTCTCCGTTTTACCGTCTGTCCTGTTATCGTGTCTGATCATACAGTTTCACTATTTATAAATTCTTGTTATATTCCAATGATATGACTTCTTAAGTTACGCATCGGTCATCATTTCTCTAAACCGAAAGAAATCACCAGTAGAGTGAGGCAAGGAAGTGTACTTAGTCCTCTTCTTTTTGTAATATATATTAACAATATAATCCAGAGAATAAGAAATGGCGTTACATTTATATTTTCCGATGACATTAAAGCTGTCTATTCACAACCACGTGCAAATACCCAGGATGCGGTACGTCTCATTCAAGACTACCTAACTGCCCTTGTCTCCTGTTGCCAACTGTGGCAGTTGTCATTTGCACTGGACGAGTATAATTATTTTTCGTACAAATGCCAAGTACCGCCAGATAGTTTATTACTACAAAGCGCATATATCTCCCAATGCAGGACAATTCATAACTTGGGCATGCAAGATTCAGTCACTTTTAACTTTTCTGAAGATTCTGACTTTCAAGTTTTGGTAGCCATAAAATTCATCGTTTACATCTGCCATTTTTGCCTCACGGAATCTCATATATCGCTTTACAAAACATATGTTTTGCCGGATATGGAATACTCTTTTGTGGTCCGGTTTAATTTGCGGAAATCTCACCAACATGCTATTGAGAGGGTCCAGAGACACTTCAAGAAAAACTTATGTGGATATTCCTCAAAGTTGACATACAAAGGACGATGTGATAAACATGGATTTGACCCAGTTTGGTTTCGGAGAAGGAAGTTGAACCTGTTTACAGAATCACAAACCGTCAACTTCGCGGTCTTGGCAACATGTTCACATATATGTAAACAGCAGGTATGTACCCCGTAACAAAGAGGAAAGGTCATGATTCCAAAATGTACTACGAGAATCAGAGACCGTTTCTTTCTAACCCAATACTCAAAGATTTGGAACAAACTTCTAAGTGATATCAGGACATGCTACACACTTTGCAATTTTAAGCTTGCGATTAGTAACCAGTTAACCGTTCAAACCGTGATTAATATGTCCGGGAAATCACAGTTCCTAGATAATGCATTCGCAAATGGTATCGATGCTGTCTGAATACATTTTTGAAACACACAAGATTTCGCATTACAGCCCTTTTCATTTCATTTCATTTGTTCTCGGACTAAACATCTCTCATGTGCTTCCGAAGACTCCTGGTTCAACGACAAGAAAAAAAATAACTGAACGATTCTGATTGCTTTATGTTATCTAATTTGAAATTGCGCTCCTTTATTTCTGAAAAATATTAATGCGGTATGATGGAAACGTGGTAGCATTATTTAATCAGTTCCTTCTAGGGAACAGCTTCTCGCATCTGTAAAGAATACACAATTTATTTAATAATCTGTTTGGTTTCCATGTATATATTGTCACGCACCTCCTAAAACTTTGTTATTTTGTTTTCTTTTCCCCACCATCTGCCAAAAGTTTTAGGAAAGTTTGTTATTGTCGTGAATGACAACGAATTTTGAAATGAATTCAAGGGCGCAAGTATCAATGGAAATGGAACCACAATGTTTTGTACAGCAATTTTGTAAAACCATTCTGCATTTCCTTTGTACCTATGATCGGACCAGCTTAGCTGAGCCGTGCCTCACTTAGTTGAGAATATACCAGGTATACTGTCCAACGTAGCTCGAAGAGGGGAAATGAATTATTGTCAGGATTTCAAATCCCTGCGCAGTGCAGAGATAGGACTAAATGTCTCGCAGTAACATTGCTGTTGGAACATTTTCGTCTCCCTAACATCGAAGCCCTACCAGTATTCGAAGTTGCTGTGTGGATTCATGGCGCTGACAAAGGAAGACCTGACCGTGACGGCCAACCACTGTCCTCTGCACAGGCATTAACCTGCACGACAGTGGAGGATGGGTCGGGCTATACCGCAGTTAGGTTTCAATTCGTAATGGTTGGCTGTCGTCCCCCATGGCTCAGTGGCATAAGCTGCTGGCTAGTTGGCGTTAGCCTCTAACGGCCATGAGTTCGATCCCCAGTAGGGGACCGATGGATGCGCACCACTGACGAGCCCCAATAGGTCGAAAGGCACGTCTGGTGCTCTTTTGGATTGATAGCTAAGCTATGTGGCTTGGAATCTAATTGCGATGAACCAATTCGAATAAACAGTAAGTCGTCTAAAAACGATTTATTGCCACCACGCCCACGCCACATTTGGATATCGTGTTGAACCCCAAGCCACGATTTCCAGAGTACATTTTTGATCAAATCGCTCTGGCATTACACCAGACCTACCTGCCTTGGCGGAGCACATAGCCCAGTCCAAGTGCTGGCAGGAATATGTAAGGTTGACTTGCCATGTGATAAACACAGCGAGCAACGTTGCAAATCTAGACGGAATTCGGACTTAGAGGCGTTCAGTCCTAGTCCCGCAGATGGTAGCTTTGCACCATTTGCTTTTCGACCAGGCACATATAAGATATGTCTGAATCTGCGGTTCCTCTCGTACTAATCAGGATTACCATGGAAACGGCCAGTTTGTACTTCACTGTGTCATTGTACTCATTAGTAGGGTAAAACTAACCTGTCTTACGACGGGCAAAGTCCAGCTCACGTTCCCTTGTATTGGGTAAACAATCTAACGCTTGATGAATGCTGCGTCACATCGTTGGGTGTCATCTTTCTTTCCCAATTCAGTAACCGGTATGTTATTGTTTAGAAGCACTCATTCCACGCCGGAGTCTCTACGCCGATTGACACGATAAAAATACGCAACTGCGTAGGCTATTTTCATATTGCTATCTCATTCACATCCTCCCCGTATACCTTGGGCATAATCATGAAAGGCAAGTGTTAGCATTATGAACTAAGTTGCACAGAAGTGGTCAATCTAAGGGATATCGAATCATTTTTGCTGGTTGCATTCATTCCGGCCCGATGCCCACATGGCACCATTAACCCGTACACCATTTTAGTCCAGAAATCAGTAATAACCGTGAATACGTATATTAACGTGAAAAACATAAAACGGTGATATATCCATCAAGGAAGTGAGGCTCAACTTGCCCACCGGCGTTCTGCTTGCACTGCAGAAATCGTCTGAGGTAATTGGTCAGAACCGTTTGCGAAGATTCCGTGTTACTTGAGCGACATTCATGGACAACACAGTCCTTCAGTTGTTCCAATGAAACAAGCGTTGTCTTGCATAATTTCGTTTCAAATAAACCCATAGGAAAAAGTCTAAGGGGTTCAAATCTAGTGACCGGACAGGCCACTCCATTGGACCTTCGCGACTGATCCACCACTGACCGAACATCTCGTTAAGGTAATCCCGCACCGTTTGTGCATAACGTGCAGATGCGCCATCATGTTGCCACCAAATGGTGCTGGAAACACCCTCAGCCTGCTGCTGTTGAACTATGCAGGTCTGTGTCATTTCTTTGTACGAAGATGCTAGGAAAGGTATGGCATTAGTATATTACGACAGTAACCTACCGGTCATATTGCTGGAAAAGAAATATGGTCCGACACTCTTTTGATCAGTTAGTCCGGTGCAAACCATTAGCTTGGGACTATGTTGCATACGGAAGACTCGGCAGCGTCGTGAATGTGCTGTCGCCCCAAAGTGTTGCTTCTGTATTCCGGACAGCTGGAATATTGCTCCATCAGTGAAAAGGATTGAGTGAATGTTCACGTGCTTCAAGGACCAGCTGCAAGATGCAAGCCGCTTCTCCGCAGCGCATGCGTTCAACGCCTGCACTTAACGTGCACCATGCCGAGGAAATTTTCTTTCTTTCTAAATCCACTGAACTGCGTAACGGGTGGTGTCACAATTTTGAGCGATTGTTTAGATGCTGCGATGCGGCCATTCAGTCACTTCGTGGATAACAGCACTAGATAAACTCTCATCCGTTGTGATGCGAGTTCGCCCCGTAATTCTGGTGTTGCACACACTACCAGTGTTTTCGAACTTCTTCACTAGATTTGACAAGTACCGGCAGTTTACAGGCCGTATTCTCGAGGTTATGTCTTTGAATGTTTTCGCTGTCTCGGCAGCATATTATCCACACTCCCTATATAATTGTGGGCGGACATCGCGGTAAGGAAACTTTTTTCCTCAATAGACGACGATGGAAAATTGACGGTGATATTTTTGGAAGTTACTTGGAGAATGCCTGCATTTTGTCCTGGTTGGCAGGAAAACCGTTTCTAAGCGGAAATGTATGATGACTACTCATTTAGAGATCGATTTTTCATTCATAGTAAGACAACGCGCGAGAAAAATTTACATGTTTGATGTGACAAATATGAATCCGAATTTGCTATGGCTTACTGTAGCAGGTCAGATATCATAAAGCAGTTATAAACGGACGGTTCTAAGGCAGCCGATTCTGCCCTGAAATAGTTTTTTCTAATCAGCAACCTTTGGAACCAGAGAAGCAAATTTAACAGCCGCAGAAGGTACCTTCGGTTAACACGCTCTATTGCATCACCATGGTTTCCACTCTATGAATTGTATCAGAAAGCAGTTGGAGAAATTGTTTGAGTCTAAGTTTGCCTGTGCCGGCATCAAATGTGAGGCAGTGATAATACGAATGTAAATGACAATAATATAATAATAGTAATAATAATAATAAGGGTAGTGATCACTAATTCCTTGTTCCCATTAATCAGAGATAAACTGCAAGAATCACTGCATAAATTAAGATTGGTGTCAATATCCACAGACGCCTCAATTCACTAGGAAGTAAAAGTGTTCACACCCTTGTGAGGTATTTTGTGCCGTCATTGGGTATTTGGGTCAAACTATTAGATCTGCGCTCATCTACTGATGACATATCGGACACTATTTGTCAGGTTATAGAAGATATGTTTGAACAAAATAATATGATCACAACATATGAGCAGAAAATTGTGAGATTTTGTGCAGACAACACCAACACATATTTCCATGGCTTTCAGAGTAGTGGACAAAACAATGTATTTGCGAAATTGAAATTTTCCCTTAGTGAAACACTTGTGGGAATTGTTTGCATGGCTCACATCGTCCACAACACATTGCAAACACCAGCTGACTGTGGTCCTATTGATGCTGGAACGGTTGTGGCGAAAACATCTTATTACTTTTAAATTCACGCTGTTTGTGTTGAAGAACTAAAGGATTTCTTTTACTCAACAATGGTAGATTACCAACGCATTTTACGATACAAGAAAAGCAGTTGGCTTTCACTTATGCCAGCAGTGGAGATAATCCAGAAGGACTTCTCAGCGTTGAAATTCTATTTACACTTCAACAGAGGTGTCCTGCAGTATTACAATATTTCTTTAAATATGCTTACCCTGAGCTGTGTCACTTCTTGGTACACAGCATCTGCCCATTCCCACGCTGCTGTATTATTGAGCAACAAATATTTCAGCACTGGAAGTGTCATCTGCAATGTACAAACTCATGCAGAATTGAAGGGACAAGAGCAGAAAAAGATTTGTTGCAAGCGAAGTATAGATCCGAATTGGCCAACTCGAACAATCGGGTCCCATTAGCAAAACCGTTGTGATGAACATTATCACCAGTTTTTATGAGCATTGCGTCCCTTATCTACAGGAAAAATAATCCGATTTCAGGAATTGAGTGGCTTTACTTGGATGACATTGGACCATCCACCGTGCTAAGACATAGTTGAAGTAAACGTCCATCTTTTTGGATCTACACTCCTTGACCTGGAAATGAAGGACAAAGAGCTGGTTGATGAAGATAAAAACGTGTGTAGGCTTGCATCAGTGGACGAAATTTCCAATTGGAACTGTAAACTAATATAGGTCGGTGTAAGGTGGGTAGAAGTGTTTTCTCATTTCCAGACCAACTCGGTCTCATATGAACAAGAACAAAAGCCTATGGAACGTATTTTCCGTCTCCCTGTGACTAATACACCTACTGGCAGAATTATCTTTTAAGTGATCCCTGTATGGATAAGAGAGAGAACGTAGCTTAGCGTTTAAACACTGAAAGCGATACATACGATGAAGTGCAGTTCTGAGAACAAGAACGCCGGGCATCCCTGCGAACGACTTCACGACATGCTGATGCAGTGCCGAGATTTACTACGGAAAATATATTCATCTGGCTAGCAGAACAACCTCCCCTGGTTCCAGCTGGTTTACCCGGGTTCCCCCCCCCCCCCAGCAAATACTTCGGCAGTAGTGTTCCAGGACATGATGAGCTTTCGCCTGGCAAGCGTACTTTTTATAAAAAGCCACAAATGTCCTTTTAAGAGCACTGTGACGTGCGGATGTGACTCTGCTCACTAAAGTCACTGCTTCTTACGTATCGGGATGATCTAATCCAATCCACGGACAAGGGTCACCCAATCAAAAGAGTTCACTTCTCTCCTTCTTACCTCTGACCGAAAACAATCACAACTATAGCATCACACTCACAACGCAACTATACTCGTTCTTACCTACATGCATTCATGCACACTTAACCCATGGACCCATACGTTACTCATAAAGTTGTGCCGCTTTTACATTAACCAGTCCTTGTTGCATCATTATGATTATGCCTATACAGGCGTGTCTCGCACTGCCGAGTATAAAACATTTATTTATTTATTTATTTATTTAAGCATTGCTCGATAACTGTGCTTGCAGCTAATACTATGTCAAGCAGCACATAACTTTAATCGGAAACGCTTGTACCGACCTATTACTTTGGCGCCTGTGCTCATGAAACCATGAATTAAACATGGCGAAATCAGGCCGAAGCTTGGCTATTGCCACCATAGTAGGAACCTTGCTTTTTTCGCAAACCGGCGCCATAATGTTCCTGGCTCCCACTATTATCCGACGAACTTCTACTGTGTATAGACTATGAATGTTTAGGTTGTACTTTTTTAAACTAAACCTGTTACTTAGTAACGAGAAGACGGATTTGGGTATGGTTCGTGTTGGTTCTTCGCCATTAGATTCCAAGCCGCATAGGTAAGCTGCCAATCCGGAAAAGCACCAGACGCGCCTTTCGTCCTATTTGGGCTCGTCAGTGGTGCGCATTCGTCGGTCTCCTACTGGGGATCGAATCCAAGGCCGTTAGAGGCTTACGCCAACTAGCCAGCAGCTTATTCTACTGAGCTATGAAGGACAACAGCCGACCATTACGAATTGAAACCTAACTGCGATATAGCCCGACACAAAGCACTATGCATGTAGGTATGTTTGATCATGCCTTCACCTGTTCGCCTCGTTTTATCGAGAATATACCATGTATTTATTTATGGATAACTTCGCTAGCGCAGCCATTGTAGTGACTAATAATCAAAGTACTTTTGTGATTTCATTGAAGCAATACATGTAGCTAAGTATCTTTTAGCTTTTCTGTATGGTCAGCATATACAGTAACAACCGGAGGTTGGTCAATTGTCTCGGTTTGGCAAGCAAGTAATCTGGAAGCGTCCGGCTTTGGCTCACGAATAATCTGGCTACGTTACATACATTGTACCTAACAAATGCGTCGCCACCGCTGAATCTCTTCATAGAGCACTCTGTTCAGACGTCGCCGTGACATGGACCTCATGTAATCTAGCAGCGTTGCGCGCAGTTTGCTCGCGGTATGGCCTTTGTACATATGTTCCCAGTTGTTGCGAACACGTTTCTGAACGCGGTTAGTCATCTAACCTTCCGGAAGTGTGTCTTTCGGGTACGCCAATGGTGAACAGATCCCGAATGTTATGCTATGGTTAGTGCCGCCTGAAAGGAAAAGGAAGTTCCTTATACTTATGATCTTCTTATGGTCCCAATCCATTCCGTCGTAGATATTCAATGTGGTCTTACATTATTGTGAAACAGGTGTTCCACTAACGGTTTCGGGTGTCCATTGTTCAGCAATTACATCACTGTCCACTTCAAGACAACGTTCCTATCTTCCTTCTCTGTGCAAATGGCCCTATCACTGTGAAACAGGCGTAAGGCGCTCCCAACATATACGGGCTGTGGTTGACCGGAGCTCCAGTACTGTGTAATATGTGTGTACGCCGGTTAACGAAATATCAGTTTGGAAGCTAGCCATTCTTGTAAACAGAGCAGTCAAGGAATGGCAATGCCACACTCCCTGGTGAGCGATTGCAGGTTCCTCAGTAGCTAAGTTTTCTTATCCACTTTTATGTTCAAAGTTTGTCATCCACTTGATAACAAAAACTTTTGGACATTAACTGCAGTTTGCCAGTACTATGTACAAACTAGCGGACCTTAACGATCTAATGTTGACACCAGGTTCTTGATTGCCTACTTCCAACTGAAACCCAAAGTAGGACACTTTAGGGCGTGTTGTCTTATTTTCGGATGTTTCAATTACCTTGAGCTCCGGCCGCTCCCCAGGTTATTCTCGTCAGTCAAACAGCATTTCAAATATCAAGTGCATCGGATTTTGGCACCTTGGAGAGGAGTACGCTGACTTTAATATAGACCATCATTTCACTTCCGTTTCACAAGAACGGATGACCATACACCCTGTCAACAGCTGCACTATAAGTTAGTCTGAATACAGAAGGCCGATGATCGTGTTCAATTACCTACCGCGGCTCCCTTATGGTGAACGCCGGTCATTTACGGTTGTTGTCCCCACCATCCAATAGCCATCCAATGTTTAGCGAAATTCGCGAAATGCTGCTGCGCATGCAGATACATGAATTTCTCTCTCACCTTATTGATGAGGACGTATGAAATGCTCGTCAGACGAGTGATTTAGTGTAGGGGTCAGCTGTGTGCAGGCGTAACCTGGTAAAGAGTTAGTGACAGTAGGCTGTTTTGGTCAAAGAGCGAGTTGAGTACGGACAGTCACAACGTGTTTCCGGCGTTCGTTAGTTGTCAGCCAACTTCGCGCTGAGTGCTGAAGGTCATAGCCAACCGTAGGCGTTGGTTATCTGTGTGTCTCGCTGGCTACGCAGCGAAGTCAGTGTAGGCGTGTTAAAATTAAGCTGGGAATTATAGAAGGATGGTTAGTAATGGGTCTCGGGATGGGAGTAAGAGAAACAGGTGGAAAAGCAAGAAGGGAGACGCCAGCGGTAGCATGTTTTCGTATATCCGCCCTGCTGTATGCAACAGTTAAGACGACCCTTGATAATCTGCACGACGACCGATGCAGGATGAAGTTTATGATTAAAAAATGTCATGGTTGTATGTAGGCTGCGATACTGCCAGGGCGCCCAGACCTAGAAAGGAGGACGATTAGGGTCCTCATCCAAACCCTTAGGCTTAAAAATCTGTCCGCAAGGCAACGGGGAGACGGCAATGATTTAGTTGTGCAGAAATGGACGTCATCCCATTTCAGCCCCCTGACCTAAAGGACCAGGAGACTGAGTATTTCTGACATCTCACCATTGACCAATTTGGTAGGAGTAGCTCGCAGGGTGCACGGTGTCATCACCCAGTATAGCTCAATGGGTCAAGAAGGTACGCAAACCGTCGCACAACGTTAAGGTCCAGTCTCGTTGCGAGATGGCACTGGTAACAATGAATAAGTTGTGTTGGCTCGGTCACTTGCAACGTATGCCTGCTCACTGTTTACCAAGGAGGCCCTTGTTTAGTCTGCCAGGTGTGGGTTGGCGCAAGGCTCGAGGTGGACAGACGTTGACTTGGTAGCGGGAAATGAAGTCACTGACTACCAAACTGGGTGCCGTTGGTCCGCCTCGCCTTCCGGGCTAGCGTCCATGTGACTCGTCTTGTGATTGGCTCGAGACATTACAGGACATGGCTTGCAACCCACACCAGTGGTGCGTCTGCTGCCGTCTCCTAATCGGATAGCCTGCTTAAAGTGTGTTTGGTGCTGTGTTATCGACGGGGTAATGGCTCATTATGATGCGTCGCAGTAAAAGTCGCAAGGAAGCTGTCTCGCGGATGCCGCCTTATCCTTGCACCATAGCCAGCCGTTTGTGATGGTAGGTTGTCTACACAAGTTGTAGGCGCCTTGACCCTGAATGATTACATAAGGCATTAAGGTTTTCAGGTAAGACTCCCTTCTCTCCCACCTTATATTCTTGATTTCATAGATCCACATGGTTGTGTGGCAGCAAGGCATCAGTTCAAATGGCTGATGTACTGCTGTTGATGATGATGAGGAGGAGGAGGCGTGATAAAACGCGCAACGGAAACTGCGGCGTGAATGTGCACACACGATGGCAGCTCCGTGGCCCGGGTTTTGAAATATCTGAGGAAAAGGTTAGGCATCGCAAGTCATGTTAATGTCATTAAATCACTGCCACAGTTAATGGTGTACGAGCAGACAATGAAGCCTGGATAACTCAACGTGCCTGTTACTCAGCGTACGCTAAATATTCGGCTGTACGGTGAATGCGCTTTAAACGCCTCATCAGCTTCAAGAAAATACAATGCAATGAACGCTAGAATGCGGCCCGTCACCGCCCGGTACGTGCTTAAACTAGTAAAGGAGTTCGAGCAAACTGGAAGCGTGTGTGACATGAAGGGCACCGGACAGCCTCGCGTCACCACGGACGACTGTTTAGCTTGCGCTGTATTCAGTGAAGTGTCAAAAGGTCCCAAGCGCAGCATTCGGCGGATCGCACAGCACTGTGATGCGACCGGATATGCGGTACACCGGATATTGCAAGAACGAAAATTTCGGAGATTCCGTGCACTTCAAGTGGAGGTTTTGAACCCATGCCATCCGGAGAAGCGGCATAAAATTTGCCGCTGGTTTCTGAATCACGGGATTATTCGTTCTGTTATCTTTACAGATGAGGCATTTTTCATCTGCATGGAACAATGAAACATTACTGTTGGGCTGCCAGTAACCCAGGAAAATTTATTACATCACGTATACACCACAGTGTGAACCTGGTGGTTTGGGCTGGATTACCAAGCCAGGAAACCTTGGGCCCTCATTTTTTCCGGGAATGTGACCGTTGGATTGTGGTTTTGAAGTACTAAATCCTTATATTTTTCAAGCATTGTCTTAATTAGAAATGCTGCAGATATTTGTGCCTCCCCAATTGGAGGCCGATGGGGCATGTAGCACCATATGGTGGCAGCAGCATGATGCGCCTGCACATTCTGCTAAAACGGTGCTTGCTTACCTCACCGACAAATTTGGTCACCATTGGATTGGAGGCGGTGGACCAATGGAGTGGCCTGCTCGCTCACCAGATTTGAACCCCATGGACCTCTTTCTATGGGGCTATCTGAAGCGGCGACTGTACAAAACAAGGCCGCGTACATTGGACCAGTTGAAAGAAAAGATTGTGAACGACTGTCGCGCGATCCCGAGGGATACATTGGAGAAAGTGCACGCCAGTTGCATCAAGCGGTGTCTGTACTGCAAACAGAGCGCCAGCGGACATTTTGAACATATTCTTCACTAGCATAGATGATCGTTCCAATACATTTATATTAATATACTTTTCCTCTTTCAAAAATGTGTTAACGACTGAACTGATCCCCTTGCAAATGGTGCTAATGATGCGTTCGGTCTGACAAAATTCTTAACGTCCAGGCTGTCGTTGAACACATAAACACCGTAGGCACCGAAACGTTCGATGGCTACTTATGACGGAATCACTGAGTCGCCATGAATTGAGGTTCGTGCAGCTTTAATGAAAAGCCGACTGGGTTGTTGACTCCGTTTCAGGCGATGGTCTGTGAAGTTGGTGTTGGGGATGAGTTGCAGTAGGTGGCAAAATGTGTACGTGGGCTCGTTTCGTATCTGGTAGACTAATATGTCGTCTCCTCGTAGACACCTGTAGGGTCTAGTGAACACTCCGATTGTTTTTAGTAGCTGCTGGTACGAAAGGTTGCACAATATATTGACACATTGTTTTGCTCGATCATGGTGAGTTTCGAGCGCTGCAAGGTGACGATTTAGCCAAGCTTGCCAAGCTTGGATTACGTATTCGACGTGTTAACGCACGTAGGCATGGAGCATCATAGAGTAGATGAATGAATCCAAACTTTCGAACGCCATCTGCAAGCTAACAACGTGCTGGTTACCACTTTTGGATTCCGACTGTCTGGAATAACCGAAGTCTTCCTGCATCAGCACTCCGAGGTCAAGTTCCTGAGTGCTTGTCTGCAGGTCATATGCCCCAATATTCTAGAGATAGGCGTGTCTGCGACGGATGTGGATAAGGTGTCACTTGACCACATTTAATGGCAGTGAATTCCTCACCGGCCAATGCCAGGTCCCATCTAGGTCGCACATGGAGGATCTTGTGGTCCTCCATTCTCTTGATCGCCGGCCAAGTTTTAACGTCATCCAGAAAAGCAAAATTTTTGACGTGATGGCTCTCGCAAGATCGTCGCACTCCATTCGATTAGAGTCGAGCAGAGATGTTCGGTCTCTAACCTAGAACTGCTGTTCACGGAGAAAAGTACCAACCCATCCTAATAATTCATCGCCTGCGTTTTCCAAGTGTCCCATCATTACGTCAGCGATGATCGCTTCCATGACTGTGGAAAGGGCAGAGAGAAGTGTTACCGGACGGTAATTGGTAGGATCAGACGGACTTCTCTGAAAGAATCCGGCAAGTGACTTGGCTAGGTGAATGGCTGCTGGCTGCAGTGCTTTAGGGTGATGGTTATCCAAGGATGGTAGCTTTATCAAAACCACTTTCTATGAATTTGATGCTGGATAACACTGATGGTGTTGGGACAGAAGCAAGTACAAGGTTTGAGGCTTGTACGCCTAGGAAAGTAGGCCAGTACTAGGCAATGAGGCGTTGTCTGCTTTTTTTGTTGCGTGTGTATACCCTCCAATCGTACTGAGTGGTGCGATTCTACGCTGCAGCTTTCGAAGTGCATTCACGTGTCTGTATATAAGGCTGTGGTTCTAACGGATTTGTTTCGCTAGCTCCAGTCGTTTTGATAATTTGTTTTCGCGAACCAACTGTACACAATATTTGTTCGGAGCTACGTACGCTCTCTCATTCTCCGCGTCAGGACTGTTTATGTGAAGGCACCATGCGTTCCCCCAAGGCCAGAAATCTTCATGTTTGGCTTCTCATGAATAATGTTGGTTTCGTGGGATAGTGGAAAAGTTTTGCTCCGAATGCGCACAGAAGCAGATAATGAGAAATACAATGCATTTTTTTGGAATTTGCATCCGGCTCTTCGTCATTGCGAATGAAACCAAACCGTACAATTCTGTGATCGTGGCCTTTTGTTGTGTGATTTTAAAATGCCAGTTGGACATTCTTGACTGAGTGCACCCTAGACATAGTCTGAGATAAATGGATGAAAACCACGTCAATAGTCACCGCAGCAGCTACTAGTTCACTATCGAAGCACGTACGCAACCACGTGGTCCCAGACTTTTGCTGCTTCGTCCACAGAATAACCTTTGCTTGGTCTAGGAGACCACCAATAATCACTGAATTATGGTAAGCTGTTAGAATGGATTGCAGTTAACAGGTGATGATGATGCATAAAACCAACAAGCCTAAAAGAAAATACAGACTT
>OX104061.1:42799471-42836594 GCA_944474145.2 Dicrocoelium dendriticum
AATATTCAATGAAAATGATAGATCAGAAAAGAGTAGATCCCTTAACATAAAGGTTTGTTGTTCAATTTTTTGCAGTGAACAATTCTATTATCCTTGTTTACGTAACCTCTACCTTTAAAATTATTCAGTATGCATTTAAATAAGAGGACACAATTTGCTGTGCGAACGCGAATAAGTGCATCGTTGCGATGGATTAAAAATGGTAAGAGCGGACCTTTTGTTAAATGTACGGATACAGAACACCTAATAAACATATATACTGCACTTCCACACCCAGTAGTTATAAACTACGTCAGAGAACAGAGCTTTATCCCTTCTACACCAAATATCAAACAGCATTTCTCAAAACAAATATTGTACCCGCTAAACCGTAGAAAAATGAATATATTCGTCTTCTGTTCAATTGCTAAATGTTTTTACACCAATAATTTTATTATAAGCCTTTACTGGCATCCATTTGAAATACAGGCTGGTGGAACACCGCCACTTTGATGTGTGCTTATCGCTGCTTATGAAAACTGACCGTGTGTAAAATTACTCTATTCGTTTCTGCTTCATTTTTATGAGTTAGGATAGAACAGCAGATGATATATGTGGTAAAATGTCCAAGCTATTTCCCATGTCTCTCTGAAGTACAACTAAGCAGATGTATGACTTTAAACAAGAATTACGGGCCTAGTGTTTCGTTTAGCCTTCGAGCAATAGCTTTAGTAGAAAAAATCTGGGATGTGCTACACGAGCGTCCCGCCTACATTCACAAGTACGAAAACCTTATTTAAACCGTGTCATTACTTCAGGTTAGGGGCACTGCTAGTAGCGTTCACTTTTCGCAAGCTGCTTCAAATATTCAGGTAACTATAAATCGATAGTAGAAACTAAGATCAGGCAAGGTTGCTGAGCCTCAGTACCTGCAACGGTATAGCGAAGAAAACAAAGTAGGCAATAGTCAGTTACCAATAATCTCTGGATCGGATACGGAGTGTTAACACTTGCATGCTATGCAGTGAAGAGAAATAATGAAACGATAAGCATACCTCAACTTGCTTTGTCTGGTCTTAGCATCTAGTGGTATAATCAGGCGTTTATTTCGGTAGCTACCTGAACACTAAACGGCATATGTGGCACCAGTTTACTGGCTGGTGTATTTTAGGGTTTCACATCAATCGGTGCAAGCAGGTCCTGCGTATACGTTCTAGATGTAGCATAGCTTAAGAACACACATGAGTTCTACTTCTTACGTTACTTTATTGATATGGTGTGCCCCGTATCTCTCGGTAGGGTAGGAATGTGCGTACATAACGGTTGAGGAAGCAGGCATGATAACTCGTGCTTGACCTCGTTTAGCCATATGCAAGAGGTGTTCCTGATTCTATGTGCAGATGATGGAAACATTCTGTGGGTTGTTTTAACTAGATGGGTCTTCAACAATACGTTCAATAGAATAAAACTGTAGTTACTGTAGCAGCTTACAAGCTACCTAGATTGGTGGTGGCTTCCAAAGGTAGTCGTAGCCCTGGGGGCCAGTCCTGTTTTCTGCATGATCATAACATTCGTGACCGTGGAGAATGAACCACACTATATCGCAGTTATATACCAGTCATGTCGGTCCGCTGCCGTCACCTATGGCCAAGTGGAATAAGTCGCTGAACTGTTCGATTAAGGTGTGGGTTCGAATCCAGTAGGATCCGAGGGATGCGCGCAACTGATAAGTCACATGAAGACGAGAAGCTGGTCAAATATTTTCCTGAGTGTGGTTGTTGGCTGGCTGAGTCAAGTTGCGACAAATTTTCTTCAAATCAAGTCAAGCCAATCTTGGTCTTCCATTGCTTGTTCGCACTAAGCTAATGAGAGTTTTGTTACTCTCTATGTCTACCTAGCTCCATGAGTAGATAGATAAACGTGAACAAATCCTGTGTGTGACAATGTGGCTTTACTTTATAAATGCTGTTTTTAATTCACAAAAATGGGGCTACAAACTTTTCGCATCGGAATAGATAAGTGTAGCTCCACGTCTCCTTCTAATCTGCTTACATTTTCGTAAAACAGCGCGTTTCCATCCCTGCCGATAACTTGCTAACCGCAAATTCAGTGGATTCGAAGTAAATCATTAATAACGGCCTGTCGTAGTGCATCGGAGTCACCTGTTAAACGCAAGTTGGAGGTGACGGACTATCTAGAATATAGTGAACCAGATAAACATGTACACGTAACTAAGGAAATTCTCTAAATAAAATGGTTGGGAACGATCCATAATTCTGATTCAATGCAAAGAATCTGTGTCTCGGCTTAAGCTACCGTTCAGTTAGTTGTGTGAACGCAAACCCTAAAGTCAGATTGAGCATACTCGATGACATTATCTTTTATAATCCTGTCAAATGAGGTAAAACGATCGTTGGTGAATTAAACTGAAAGTGATGTATAGCCAGGCACTACTGCTTCCAAAATCGAGCTTTGATTTAAATGATGAAACTCGGTACTTATCTACTGAATAAGGAAATCAGTATGTTTAGTCGCATTTGAACAAAGAAAATTGATTTCATACCAGTTAAAATGTACTGCTTTATAGGCCCCGTCGGGTGACCTAGTAGGTTATTGAAAAACTTTAATGAAGAAGTGCAGTTAGTAGTTCGACTGTCAAAAGAATGAACTCACTGGATGTAATGTAGTAGCGCTGCGCTTCGAGTGTTTGCATAAATACAGCAGCCGAAAAATCCAAGGTATTTCACGGGAGTAGGAAGGTGAAAAGTAGCAAGCAACCAAATGTAAGCAGTGGAGTGCATCATCCAACCGACTTTTAAATATGGCTAGCCTGAGTGCAGAAACAGCCGATTCAGAGCGATCGTTCCATGGATGAAACTTGCGAATGGAAAGGAATTTCTCCGATACGTCAGACGGCTGTACTGTTCTGCAACTTTCAAGGAGTGACCTCTAAGTTCATTGTTACTACTGAGTTGCAGGAAAGAGCGGCACACATGATTTGGGTTGCGTAAAACCAAGTATGCCATAATCAAGTTGCCTCGTATTCGGCGATACCGCCCGCTGATTACCCCTAAACGTTTCAGTCCCTGCTTGTATGGAAGGTGGCGCATTCCAACGACGTATTGAAAGGCCCAAATTGAAGGTTGGTTCAGCCACAGCTGCCAGACTTGAATTGCGTATTCGACATGGGGGCGAACATGCGCATTCAGCATCCGTCTGAAAATAGAGGTGTTTATTTGTCCGAACGCCCGTCGTAGCAAGCCGACATGTTGGTGCCAGTTTTTGATGCCATTTCGATTCGTTTGGAACAACCTCAGTTGTACTGAACCAGCGCGGCAAGGTCGCGTTCGACGGATGATCACTGCAGTACTTCCGTTCCTAGCTAGGATGATTAGGTACTCTGGTGTTTCATGGAGAGTACTTTGCATTTACTCACGTTAAAATGTAGCAGGTTTCGGGTTGGCCACTATTTTACCGGGCCTAGGTCACACTGAAACAAATTCTGATCGGCAACTGCCTTAATCCTGTGCTCTATCTTGCTATCGTCAGCGAACAGCAGGAAATCTGAAGCGAAATTCCGTGCCAGGTCACTGATGGATACCGAAAACAATCGTGGTCCTAGAACTAAGTCTTGGGGCACACCAGACTCGACTGGTATGGGGTCAGATAAGGAACTTCGGACTCTGACCACTAATTTTCGTTGCAGGAGAAAGTTGGCGATCCAGCTCAAGAGAGGGTTGCCGATCCCGTAATGTTTGGGTTTGGAAAGGAGAATCCGATGATCCAAACGATCGAATGACTTGGACAAATCCAAGTAGATCACATCAACGGCCTCTCCCGCATCAGCTGACTCGGTCCAACTACTCTGCGCGATTAAGAAATTCCTTATGCAAGATCGCCTGTCGATGGAAGCCGAGTTGCTCGTAAGCAATAATGTTACAAATTGCTAGATAACCCACCAACGCATCGGCAACGATGGATTCCGTGACTTTGGACAGTACAGGGAGAAGAAACACTGGGCGATAGTTTATGGACTCAATCTTAATTCCGCCTTTGTGGATCGGACTTATTATTCCAGTTTTCCAGTTCGCAGGAAACTGGTTATTGTCTAAGCAGTGTTGAGAGAACTGGGTCAACCGTTTTTCCAATTGGCTTGCAGCCCCTCGCAGTGCTCTGGGCAATTGATGTTGACTCCCGGGGTGCTGAGGTTGCATATCCATCTCTGATTCATCAAAACGGCTTCGGCAGTAAAAGAAAAGTGGATGAGTCCAGGAGGTGAGAAAACAAAAGTGGGAAGATGGCCCGATGGTAAGACCCACTGTACTGTGGGAGCATATTGCGTCCGCAACGCGTTGCTGCTTCTATAGTTGTTCTAGCTGGACCATCAGTCGTCCGGAGCGAAGGAATTCCCTACCTCACCTTACGACGGCCATTGACATATTTGAACAGCAGTTTGTGGTTAGCGCTAAAATGTTTCGCCATATGCTGCTGATACCCGACTTTGTCATTTCTAATCAGTTGAGTAGCCTACATAGTTGTCCTAATTATATAGCGTTGGTGATGAGCTGTGCTCTCGCCAGGCTGCTTCGCGCACAGTCATCCGTTTTCTAGTTCTGCTCCTTAAGAAATAAATAGTTTTAGGCACATTGCAAACCATTGTCTCTGAGGCGTCAGTAAACAACTGGTTGAATTTGCTGACGAATTCGAGCCAAGCGACTTCCGGGTGGTCTTCAGCAAGGAACGACAGGTTGTGCCACTGACGAGCTGGATTAATCGGTCGTAGAGCGTACTAGTGCGCACCATCTAAGGGTTCTGGTGCAGTTATTCTGCATAGCAGATGAAGTCGAAACTGATGAGTGTATGATCAATGCGACCCAAACGGCATACTACGATCAATGCCACAATCATATGTTCCTCGTTGGTGAACACAATATCCAGCAAAGTTGCTCTATTACCTGTTCTGAAACGATTGGGCATGATGACGTGATTGTAGATTGGAACGCTGGTTATGAGCACTTGCAGATCTGCGCTAATTTGTTCTCCGATTGTAGCAGGGGTTTCTAAATGGTGTACGTTGATTCACCCATGCTAAGGATGTGAGTGTGTTTTCTATTTAGACTGCATTTTAAAGAAGTAGTCAGGTGGCAGTCCATTTCCGGTGTAGAGTTGGGGGAGCGGTACACCAAAGTTATAAAGCAGGTGTCACTGCCATGTAATTGCAGTCGGCATCAAAGAGAATCGGCGAATTGTGTGTCTGAATGCTCAACGACCACGCACTGTAGGCCGCTTCAGTGATAAATAATTACCCCTCCTCCTTTCGTAAGCCTGTCTTTTCGTATGAGTGACATGCTCGGCAGCGAGACTTCAGCGGCTGTCATGCAAATGTGCAACCATATCTCCGTGACACCGGTGATATCGAATGGTTTCGAAAGTTGGCGATCTTTCAGTTCAGCCAGCTTATGGGAAAGACCTTGTGTATTGGTATAAAGGCAGAATAGTTTCTCAGTCTCCAGGAGCCCACAGGGTGCTGTAAACTCAAGTGGGTTGGAATGTTAACTGATGCAAAGTCGGCCGTTATTCTTCTTTTTGCTGGGATGATGATGACACAGCGCTCGCAACTTAAATTGGTTAAGATACGTCCCGTTCCTCGTCCGGACATACTAAAAATGGCGTTACCTAGCGTTAAAGTGATGCTCTTGCGTAATCGGTGATAGGGTTGCTTTTTCGGATAGTCTCGTGTCTGGTCATTACAAAGCTTCAGCAGCTTTTAGCCGCAGTTCAGATCGAAGACTTTTCCGATGTCGTCGCCAACCTACTAACACATCCGTCTCTGGCTACTCTGCCTGAACCAGGGGTTTTAGGATTCCTAGTCCATTTCTTCTATAATTTGTTGTGAGAGGTAGCCTTTTGATAGATCGCGCCGCAACGTTGTACAAGGAAGTTTTTCACTAATGAACCGCAACTGACCCAAATCGTGATTACCGAACTCATGATTGTGCTTACACAATCCAGCATCCTGTGGCCATCCGAGATGTTACTTTTGGATTGTTGCGCGCTACAAAAGACCTCAGTATAGCTACGTACTCTAAAAGATCCGTGTTGTAGCGCGCTTGCAATGTGCAAAACGTTTTCTCCATCAGTGACGTGTACTATTGTTACTTTAGTAATCCTGCGTTCGCCTTAACGTGTAGTTCGGGTGACGAGTAACTCTCACTGGATTTGTGAGTTTGGCTTTTCCGTCCATCAAAATGCACAATGAGTTCCACTGGCTTTGGTCGTCAGACAATTTAACTCGTGATGAGATGGCGGTAGATTCGGGGACATTTTTGCACACAACAGTCAGGGCGTTATTGCTGGAATCTCATTGGTTTGGCTACATGGACGAGTGAGCGTTGATACCGGCTTTATACCAAGTGCTGATGGTCTATTGCATGACATACCATTTGCGTCAGTGGTGTTTGCAGCGATCTCTGCATAGGTGAGTGAAGTCCCGGTGGATTTGAACTCGACCCTTGGGTTGCAGTTGCAGTAGACTCGGCTTGGGCCGTCCCATCCTTGTTGATGACAAAAGTCGTTAACTCCGGCTGAATTTTATCGATCACATGACTTAGGTGGTCCCTGGTTTTTGTGGTGCTAAATATCGTTTGATTGTTAGAGCCACGGTCTGTTTTCGCCCATCGTTCTTCTAAACTTGAAGAAGATAACTGCAATGGCGAACTTGCCAATCGTTGTTCGTGCGAAGCAAATTTTGCACCATTGCTTCTCTCAGAAGCCACCGTGTTAGCCTGGTGCATACTCTCTTCCAGTAGTATAATCTTAGCTTTCATTCGTTATTCCACTTCTTCTGCCAACTGGCCGCACTTTTGGCTTAGGAGAAGTATGCATTTGACTAGAGTTATTGTCGAACACGCAGTACAAACCCAGACATTGTCTTGGGAACCGTTTCGATCTCTTATCTGTGAGTGGGAAAGATTTGCACCATTTGGGTGGTAACATTTGAAACGATGTGAGTAGGGCAAACCAAATTTGTCTGAGCGGATCCATTCTGCGGACCCTCATTTACCTCTCCACTGGGGTCGTGTTGGATTCGCATCTACTTGCTTTTTGCTACTCAGCATACCGTTGCTACCTTACACAGTGAGCTAGTTGATCTAGAGTACTTTGTCTGGTTGGTTGAGCACTGCAGTCAAACTGATGGATGCGGGCAATTCGCTTCTTGATCACACACTCCACTGTGGAGTGGAAGAGAACGACTCGGGCTTGAAGCGGCTGCAATATCGAGATGGTAAATTAGCTAAAGGAGATGAGCTAAGAGGTAATCGTATCCAAAATAGGTTCGGACCTAGATTCTTAAAACACTTGTCTGTCTACCAAATCTAATTGAACAGCCTGGTGTGCCCAAACATAGAAACGTTTATTGAAAGATTCGTTGCAGCTAGAGTCGGCCAGAAAAGTGGGAGACAGCTGCTTCGTCAAAATGGGACTCGTCAGTAGCGCGTACCTGTCGAGTACGAACCCAAGGACTTACTGTTGCGAGTTAGCGGCTTATATCACTGGGCCATGAGGGAGGGCAGCGGATTGCTATAATTGAGACGTAACTGCGATATACTGCAGCTCATCTTCAATTATCATGTATGCTACGAAGTGGAGACAACAAAGCCCCAAACCAGCGTTTCAACTGTAACAACATTCCAAGCACCGGTTTCCTCATTCTCATCATGCTGGAGCAAAGTTACGACACTACATCACAAAGAGTTACACTGCATGATAACCTGATTTAATTCAGTTGATTAATTAATTTTTGGGATCTTTGTTTTTTGAAATCCGTGAATACAAATTATCACCAAAATGCGACAGAAAAACGAGTGTACTTATTTTCGTATGTAGATTTTAGTCAGACAGCCATCGATGGCCGGGTCGCATAATTTTACTGCGCAAACGTTAGTGAATTGGACAAAAGTTCAGTGGCGTAGCCTTTAAATTCGGCTGTTGCTGATACCATCGGAATATTATTTTGCACTACTCCCTGCGGATACTTTGTGTTTACAGAAATTAGTTTGTCCTTTGTTTAAGTGAATCAATTCCATAGTCACCAATGTCGTCATACTCGGTCGAAGATTTGCTTTATCTCCGCGTAATGTAATTCCTCGATAGGCGTATGGATGTAGGCTAGGAAAGTAAGCACTGAAAGCAAATCAATGTGATGGTACGCGGCACCGGCTTAACCGCGATGAACAAGTAGCAAAAGCACACGCACGCACTGGACAAGCATCTAAGCAATAGCACCGCACGCAGGACACAATGAGTACGATCGTACGTCGGGCAAGCACATTTATTCGGCCACTACCAACACAATTAATCCAACAAACGGGTTTACGTAGACAACCAATGAACAGTACAAGCTAGTCAAACGAAAGGTATAATAGTCGAACCGTGGAGCTAATTACTGTAAAATAGAGACATAAAACGCAATGGTACAATTTAACACCCTAGTGCGGTTTCCATTGCGTTACACTCGAGACAATGTAGTTTTATGTAAGGGGTAAAGCACAAACAAGCGTACAATCCAGTCTTTGTTACAACAACCGGATAGTAGCGCGTTATACGCACATCACATGCATCTACTGTTAAAACAATGGGCGCAGCAACCTCATAGCAATACCGCATATTCCCACACGGTTCTTGCTTGCAAGTCAACCGGCCTCAGTATGAAAAACGGAGATGGCTAGACGGAAAATTTTATGGGCCGATTAACCGTAAACAATGCAGTCGCGTTGGTTTTGCTTCCTCCTACTGAGCTTGTCCTCTTGACATGGAAAAGCGAGCCTACATTTAGAGCTGTCGGTGCCGATGCGTTTCGTCTACAACATCCAAGAATACCAGTGTAATCAGCAATATATACGGTAAATAAATGATGAAAAGATCTGGAATGAAATGCCAATTATTAGGTACATCTGATCATGGACCATAAAAAGAATTAGATCAAATTGGAAGACAGTGGGGTATACCGCAGGGCCTCAGGGTGGTAATTCAGAATGGAGTGATTGCAAAGTACAATTTTCAGCAGATAATCAAAAGGGAATGAAAATATGAGCAACGCGGATAGGTTTCAGTCCGCTAGTCTTGTCAAACCGCACTGGCTCCCCAAACCACATGATCGTAGTGCTGCCTGAGCACTCGTTCCAATTCGGCCGCGTGGTTTGCGTCTCGCGTCTCGCATACCAGTTTCACTTGCACGTTGTATACGCTGGAGTGAATCCATGCACGTTCATGAAAAATATCCTTGATACTGTGATGTGGGTGGAAAGAACATTTGGAATGTGTGATGAAGAGAACACAAGCAGTTAGCATTCGCTTCTGATGGGATAACAGCACTAGGTTATGATTTAACAGCAAGTCACATGTTAACTAAAAAATGAGTACAGACAAGTATTTTTAAACATATCATGATTTGACACCGTAATCAATTTATCGTGCGGGAATCACTCCAGAACTAGCCGTGCCACTATGGGTTGCATCTTGTGCGTCCATGACTTGCTCTGCTCTCAAGCCCCATGCACTTTGGTGCTGCATGGAAAGGTAGAGACATCCGGCCAAACTGTGCGGAAACCACCACATTTCCTTCGGATTGGATGGAATGATCTAACATTAATTCATGGTGGCTTAAAATGTTCTAAGCTTGTTTATACCATAAAGGCACTTGCGGCTGAATAAATATGATTGCACCGGCATACAAACCACCAAAGGACTGCCTGGCGACGCAAGTCCTTTGACTGGTCATTCCTCGGAACAGCAATATAAAGTGCGCATTCAAAGGGTTGAAAGTTATGACGTCGGTTGGCTTGTGCGAACCAAAAGACTTCTGGGAATGGTAAATCGAATGCATCGCTGCAATAATGGTAGACAGCATCCGGTTTAGGATTTGGCTGTCACTGTGGCCAGCCACAAAACGCGTGCGCCTACAAAGGGACCATGGGTGGCTTGCGCTGCACCATCCACAGCTCCAACCACGTAACCCATATCCAGTGTAAACCAGGAGGAATGAGACCGGGAGGCATGAGGATGGTGGCCACGTTTCATCAACGGAGCCGGCCCACACTCCTTCACAGGCAAACACAAGCATGTTATATTTGAGAATCAATCAAACACAAGGCAGTGGCTGGACCGTAGTCCGCTCCACACTAAGCGTACGGAGCCACTCTTCGAGCGTAGCACAGCTACAAGGACCGTGCACCCCGTCCCCTCCAGCAACGACCAACTGTATCTTGGAGGCATTATGGAAGAGGTAGTGGGTAATAGACAGGTAGGCACCTTGTCAACATGCGCATTAAGCGCAACCACACCGGGGAAAACAAGCAACAGGCAATCATTTGAAACGGCAAGATGAAAGAAAATAAATCGGATAAGGCATACAGATACGGAGACATAACTCTTCACTAAATTAGAGAATGACATAAATTGGATACGAACGAATCCGCGATAAGTTCAAGAAGTCAGAAATTATATTTTAATTAAGTACCACAAAAGCGAAAATGTTATGGATGATAACTACAGTTAGCTTCAGCGACGTGTGCAAGTTTATAGATTGTTCAGGTAGACATTACAATGAGAAGGAAAAGCGTTTGGACAACATTGAAAACCCACCACCTGAAATAAAGAGGTTTAGCATGCAAACACGCGGTTAGTACATAGAACGCAGCGTATCTACGTACGCTGCGCCGCTTCTGCCTGCATCTCTGCATGACCCGTCGTCGTTTCCGTGATGGTCCCTTAATGGCCTCGCTCATGGCTCACAAGGACTGTCTGACTCAGGCGCTCGCGACCGCATGTGCTACAGCGTCATGCGCTTGATGTCGATAGTGTTTCCCGCTTCCGCACTTGCCGCTTCTTCTCTGCGTGGACGAGGGCCTTCTCCCGCACTTCGCCAACTGCCTTCGTGACCAGATGCACACCAATCAACCGCCTTCGATTCATATGACCTGCAATTAAGATTGGAACGTGAGAGGCTCATTTTGATCATGTCTTGGTAACGTAACTTTGGTTTCCCCGCATGCTGCTTCCAACTACTCAGCTCACCATGTAATAATTGTTTCAGTATACGCGTCGAATCCATACGATTCACATGACCGATCCACCTCAGGTGTCTCAGCAAAAGTATGCAGTCCACTGCATACGTTCCTCTATGGTGCAACAATTCCGTGTCCGCAACTCTGTCGATCCAACCGATGCGCAAACTTCGTCGCAAGCACTGCTGATGGAACCATTTGAGATATCGCACATTCCGACGGTACATCGTCCACATTTCACTGCCGTAAGAGAACCATGGATATGTACACCATCAGCTTCGTGCCAATGGCAAGCTGATGGTTGTTCCACACTCGGTACTCAAGCTTCCCGAATGCCGCCGCTGCCTTCGACAAGCGGATACGAAGCTCACTGTGTAGCTGCTGATCAGTCGACATCACACTCCAAAGGTAGCAGAAGCAAGAGGTGGTTTCCAATACTTCACCACTAAGGTTGATTCGCTGCAATATTGAAGATTGCACCTCCGGTGAAGGCTGCAATAGACAGACAGTTTGGCTTGTGTTGATGGTGAGCCCGAATTTGGCCGCTGTCCAAGCCAGAGTACTAGTCATGTGTTGCAACTCATCCGCACTGTGTGCAAACAACGCACAGTCATCAGCAAACAGCAACATACGGATGGTGGTCTTCCAGACTAGAATTCTCGTACCGAAACAACGGATGTTCAGCAACTCACCAACAATACGGTGCTCCACACGAACACCGTAAGCACAGGCCACATCAAAAGCACAAGACAGCATTGTATGAAGATATACAGTAAAGAGGACAGGAGCTAAGACACAGTTTTGCTTCATACCAGAAACAACTACAAAGTCATCCGAGGTCTGTCCCCACATCTGCATCCTCGCCCCATACCACTGTGCAAACATTCAATTAAACTTACAATTTTACGCGAGCAACCAAACTTACCCAATACCAGCCACAATGTCTCGTGGTTCATCGTATCAAATGCCTTGGGGAAATTAGCAAAAAGTAAATTTAGCGGCTTGTGTACGTCTCTGCACTTCTCTTGCAACTGACAAGCTGCAAACACCATACCTATAGTGCTGCGACCCGAACGGAATCCACAATGCTCTTCCGCCGCTTTAGGTTCCACAACCTGACGGACCAGGCGGTTGAGCAGGATTCGGGCAATCATCTTGCCCACACAACTCAGCAAGTTGATGCCACGATAATTCGTGCAACATTGCTTGCTCCCTTTGCTTTTGTACAGTGGTAGCACAAGGGCATCCTTCAGCTCAGCAGGCACCTCCTCCTCAATCCAAACGCGTGGCACCAAGTGATGCAGCGCACTCACCAACACGGATCCGCCGTCTTTCAATACTTCATTCGGGTTCCCGTCGGCCCACGCACGCTTGCCGCTTCGCAGGTGAGCAAGTGCTCTCTGCCTCTCACCCGGTGTCGGCTTGTGCGCCAGACTCGCCTTCATATCATGCTGCTTCAGGCAGTTCAATGTAGGCCAGTCGATCTCTGAACGGTTGTTCAAGAGATCGTCAAAGTGATTTCGCCAGATCTGCATTATGTCTGCAGTCTGTGTGCAGGTAGCGCCTGAACTACCATCGATCAGGGTCCTCAGTGGCTCCAATCTCGGTTCAGACACCGCCTCCAAGAAGTCGAAACATTCCTTTTGTTGGCGGTGTTTGGTGTAGCATTCCATCTGCTTCGTCTTCTTCGTACACAATGCAATTTTAAGGCGACGGAGCTCTCGGGTCAGTCGCCGTAGAATTTTGTGTAACTGACTATTCTTCCCCAAGTCACTGGGGTCTGTCACATGTGCAGCAAATGTTGCATTTTCCCCCGACACCACTGCGCCAATCGTCACATTGTTCTCATCAAATCAATCAGGCCGCTTACAGTTTATACGCCAGGTTGTCTCCTCAGCAGCAGCTCTCATCTGTTCGCGGATGTGGTGCCCCAGGTCGCCCACTGTGGCTATGCAGTTCACATCACACAGGCGTGCAGCCATCGCCTTCTCCGGCTCAGTAGGTTTCGCCGCAGTGCCGAGGGAGAGAAGGTTAAATTTACGCCGATTCACGGCAGAAGTGCAATACATAGATTGACGAAAATATATGTACAGTTTGGTACACACCAATTTGTGATCAGTGCCACACTCAGCTCCACGCAGTATATTTGTCATGCGCACTTCACGCATATCACGCTGACGTATGATGACCTAGCCGAGCAGGTGAGCGTGACCACTTCGTGGGTGCGTCCAAGTTGCTATTTCGCTCGCACTCAGTGCAAACCGAGTGTTCGTGATCGTCAGGTCGTGAGTGGCACACAGTGAGAGCAGCCTGTTACCGTTCGCATTCGCTGAACCAATGCCATGCGAACCGATAACATCAGCCCACACCGATGCATCACAAAAAACCGCACGCGTTGAAATCACCCAGCAGAAATAGTCGGTCGCTCCTCGGCACAGACCGTATCACAGAGGATAGCTGAGTGTAGAATTGATCACGCGCGTCATCAGGATAACATATGGTCGGACCGTATGTGCTGATAAAAGTGGCAAACTTACCTCTTCCGAATCCTAGGCGGACAGTCATCAGTCGCGCGCTGATGCCTGTTAGTTCACCCACGAGCTGGCCATGGAGGCGATCGGATATTGCAAATCCGACCCCATGTGCTCGTGGTGTTGCGACGGCGTTGACCACCCAGTAGAATGTGTAGCCAGCACCTGCTTCTTGCAACTTACCTTGCTCAGCGAGCCGGGTCTCACTGAGAGCCGCAATATCGATGTGGTAGCGCGCCAGTTACATCTCGACGAGTGCAGTGCGTTCCTCGGGGCGATCACACGAGTTCCAGTCCAGTGGTGTGCGCACGTTCCAGTACCCGATGCTGTGCTTTGCGCGCAGGCATACGATTACATTGTTGGGCAATCGCACGCGAAGTGGTCGTTTTGCTTCGGAGGTTTGCTTGAGGGACTCCACCCGGAATCTTTGGCTCAATAGCCTGACCCACAAAACAGTGGGGAATAGATCCATCTTGGGAATGTGACTGCGGAGACAGACACCTAGAAAGCGAGGCGCACCCAAATTATACAAAGCAGGGTTTCCGTTACGTACGATTATGTGCATGAACAATTCAGATTTGGATCTACTTGACGGCCGTCACACGCAGCCTTTGAGGTACGGGAACAATTCATATATGTTTTGCAACTGTAGTAGGATACATCTGCGACCACGGCCAGACGTAGGAGAGTTTTGGCAGGTTTACACCAATTTTACCAGGGGCTGCCTGGCTTGAGGCGAGCAGTAGCAAATCCCTGAACACCCGGAGGTGCACTCCCACCGTCAGAGACAATGCGTGGCACTAGTGCTCTATGCCTAACGAGCTGTAAGCTTATAACCCGTAGACATGTTGTCACCTATGGCTAGATTTTACGGGAAGAAGGCCATCGACCACTTCCTAACCTTCGAAGAGGATGGACTAGGATACTGGCAGGGCGCCCACACCTGACAGGAGAACGACTCGGGTCCTCAGCCAAAGCCTTCGATTAAATGTACACCTGAAAGGCAGCGGGTCTAGCACATGGTCAGTTCACTGACTCATGCGGATTGGTATCCTCGATCTTAGCAGGGAGAAGGGCCTAAGCCAACTCCCACCCAGCGGTCGCCACGAGGAGGCGTCCAGGTCATAAGCCAATGGCACAACAGTAGCAGCAGTGGGTAGACCATTTGTCAGGATGTAACCACCACTGGTCTCAGCGCACCATAAGCTCTCCCGCCTGGCAACAGAGATATATATATATATATAGGTATGTTCTTGTAAAGAGTGATAAACGTATTTTGCAGATATTTTGTGACCCAAAAATCAAAGGACAGCTATTTGGATAATCAACTGTGGAATACAAATGCAAACTTTAAAATTGTACCGTTATGAAATGGTAACTGAAAACTAGAGGAGCAGAGAGAACCTTTGATGACTCTATCAGATTTCACAGTATCTTCCTCATTATTGCGATTAATTATGCAATCGTCATACCTGCGGTATAACACCGACGGTGATTTTACCCTTTTTATTGGGGTTTCATTGGGGTTTCATCATTTCATTGGGGTTTATCACTGCTGCATTCTTACCGAGTAGCAAGCGCAACCAGTTGACCATGTATGTTGCCTCATGCATGTTACGTGGAACTAGGAAGTGCACATGATCTTACTAGACGGGTCACGTTTTACTGTGTCTAGTTAATTATACGAGTAGATTTCAGCCAGTATTCCTACGACATCAGTCAATGATCTGAACGACGGGGCTGTACTGGGGCTATACCTTTTACTCAAAAAGTGACAGTAGGCTCCAAACTTGTCACAGGGGAACAGAATGCCCAACCCGAGCTTTCAGTGTACTCGGTCATTGCCAACTGACGGCAGCTATAAGGAGTGTATTCTAAACTTGATCAAAGACACCTGCACAATTCTCCAGCACAATATGGTAAAAATGTTTAAGAAATTTGGGTCCTTATTCCGCCTCGTCGGCCACTCAATCGCTGTTATTAGGAAGATTCCACACATTATGGCGTACTATTAAAGCAGCATTCTGCCTATATGCCATCACAGTTCATCATACACAACCTGTGGCTATAAAGCGAGAGAATTTATGATTGCAGAAACATGCAATATTTACGCAAATAATAAACGACGCAGATGGTCCTCGGTTTTTACTTGAGCTGATTCTCATGAAGGAATGAAAGGAGTTCTCTGGTGTGTACAGGTTTGCTGAATTCCGCTCGTTGCGATTGGTAAACTGGCAACAATTCCTAAACCTAACCCCAGCTCTCACACTGAACTAGATGCGTTCATGGCAATAAACTTTCCCTGTAACATGACTAAATACACTGCCACATATTTGCAACTGAGCACCCACCAACTTGTTACTTCATTGTATGTTTCTAGACTGCATGACCATACAACACGTACCTCAAGTAAATTTTACTATCTGTGTTAAAATATTCCTTATTTTTCTGCTGCTTCGTGCCCTTATTCGTCAGCGTTGCCCATGAAATGTACGAGTGGCTGTCCAAGAAATTAATGAGGATGATCAATCCATGCTTTGTTAGTTGTTCTCATGTACATCTTCCTATCCCAACAGCTCAATATAAACTGTATAAGGCAGCGACGAATACGAAACGAATCATATTCAGTCGTTAAATGCGCATTATTTCCAGAGAATCGGAGGCCCAATTCTACGGATTATGAGGTATGCTGCCGGAGAGCCAGAGGATCTGTCTGTCTGAACGTAGCGTACGCTCAAGCCGAAATTTATGATCCGATAAATTTCTGGGAAAATAAAATATTGCCAGAACGGTGCAACCATGCAATAAAATAAGATATCGAACTAGGTGCCTGTTCCGATTAGCTAGCAGGAAACATAATAGTGACTGTCGCTGAAACATCACTCGATCTCAGGAACACACACACTACATCTGATCAGTCAGCAAATGATTAAACTGGGTTCTCTGCAACCCCGGAGTAAGTTACCACAAGAATTCTTTAATAGCGTTATAAAGATTTGAGACATGGGGCATTGTGAAATTTCCTGAGGCAGGATAATGTCAACACGCGCAAAGTTATTTATAATTGTCTACTGAAACAAAGTATATTACATCCAGCTTTCAGGTAGTTTGCCTTAAGGCACTGGTAACTGGTCAGCCTTGATGCCCCAGTGGCAGCCGAATATCTGGATTTAGTGACAAAAAACCTAACATTGCAATCAAATTGACTGCATCAACACAAGAACTACCAAGCTACAGTTAATTTATGTTCTGATTCGAACGGCCCTCGATAGCGCTGAAGTCACAACGTCAGTTGTTTCTGACCGACTTTCATATCACTCAATTAGTTGCATTTCGGCTTGTAGCGCATACATGCAAAAGTCTAGCGGATGATTTGAGCAACCAAAGCTGAAGACTGATGCATTTTTAGACATCGCATGACAACGCATTTTGTTTGACAAACGTTTCGGCTGGGTTCTCCATGTTCTGTCAAACGTTTGACATGCCATATAGACTTTTTATGAATCTGGGAATTCGTTAAATAAGTAACCGGTCGACAAATATGTGAAACATGAGATTAAGCCCAGTATGCGTTGCAATCGGTTTACACAAAATGATTTCAAATGGTTCTTCCAAGCAGTCCTTTTTATCTCTTCCAAGGTATATCAATATGCGGTGATCCGCCGTCTAAAGTTGTCTGTTGTTCACGAAAATCAAGGCGTGCTCCATGCGCGAAATAAGTGATTGCAAAACTGTAAACACCAGAAGAGAAAACTAACCTGACCCCGAGACCTCCCAATAAGCCGCACAATTCAGCAATGCCTCCTGGTCTGTCGGATACCAGGACTGTGAATCTGCACATGCGGCCCTCGAAGGCCAACCCACGTTCAAGTACTCGTCCAAGAATTGTGGTATCAATATTTCCACCAGTGAGAATTGACACAACCCTGAATGCGCAACAGAAGCGCAGTGAAACCAACATATTTACCAAGGTCACCCAATGCTTAGAAATTAGCAGTATGAACAGGGGGCTTAGATCTGTGCAGCTAACCGATTTCAAGTTTACTATGCCGGCTAATCATCCTCATTGAAATATCCAAAACAGTAGTATATCAAAGTATATTTAATTTCAGTAAATATACTTTTAATCTACAATTCAAATTAATCATCTAATGTACACCGATAACTTATGCTATACTTGTTTAATGATTTCTAGAGCATACAATTGTAGTTGAATCATAGATCGACCATATTCACTAAGATAATGATTGCACATGTGTGCGCTACTATCGTTGCACTGTACTGCGTTGGATGTCTGTTCAGATATGAGCTGTAATTGCGTCGCGCAGTCTCAACTGCGTGGAAAATTCAGCGGAAATGACGCAGCATGAATTCCACTTCCAGAATAAATGCAGCTACTGACGATCTATAAGTAGTAGCTTAACAGTCATAACTCCTGAGCAACATGGCCTGCCTAATCAGCTGTTGGTTAGTACGACAAAACGACAACAAATTTCGGCTGCTTAGTTTTATCAAACGCATCAGCATAATTAAGGTTAACTTAGTAAAGAAGCTTTCGAGTTTTCCTTGTTACGTCGCATCACAAGTTTATAACGGCCGCTTCGCTATTTCACTCCTGATGTGTCTCACTGTTTTGCTGTTCAAAAACGGAGAAGTCCTATGTTTTTTTGCCAACAAATCGAAAAGTTGTATTGTCAATATAGCTGAATTTATCATGGATCAATTCGAAAGTCAAGTAAAGCTTGAAATAGATCCTTTATGCACAGTGATCTTAGCTGCAGTCGAGAGCAGAATCACGTAGCCAAATTATGTGGTATGGGAACTTGTGAGGACAAAGTTTGATTAACCACATTGAGTCACTCAGTGTGCAAGCAATAGGCATTAGTATAATATACACCAACGCCATATATCTAACACCAAAAGTAAGGTTGCCACAAGCATTCTTACGATCAGATATCTTGAAGCAATCGCAATACCATCTAGGATATGCCACCAAATCCAAAGAGCAGCGTCATTCGTTCCTTTATTACAACCACGGGTGTTTCTATCTCTGACATAAAGTTTGAAGTCACATGATATCTTTCACGGCGAGGTCAACTCAGTTGGTCGAAATAAAATCAACTGGCAAATAACTCGGCTCATAAAAATGATTATCCTACTGACTGGAGTTGATTAAAAGTATGACCATTCAACATAGGAACCTCAGCCTGCTTGGACTGTGTGGTGTCCCATGAACAGTCAGGTTTACCTGGACGAAGCAGCACGGCCGACGTGGGTGCATCTAACAGAAGGACCTTGCATATTAACCCGGTACAAAACGCATCCAAATAGTATGCGTTCAATGAAGCGGATGGCGCATTTCTACGTCGGGATTGCTTGACACCAAGGTATCAATGTTGAATTTGATTTTGGCGGACGCCTTTACTGATATGATATCCTGTCCGTTAAAAAACATCCATCTAACTCAGGAATTTTCAATTGCCACTGGAGTGTACGCCTAAATTTTTGAATCGACTGCCTTGTCATAGACATCCTGATATGCTCGGTCAATGAATTATTCTGATTGCAAATTCTCGACAGTCAATTCAGTATAGACTTTTCTCTCATTAGTAGATTTTGTACCTTTGTACAGGAAGACGACATATACAATTTAACGGTCTTCGGCGTTTGGAGAAGCGGAAATAGTTGACCTTCTACTGCTTCCAGACTTAAGATTCTAATTCCAACCTTGGCTCCATGACGCCAAGCAGAATGAATCTTAGGTGATTGATTTTGTAGATTAATCTAAAACATTAATATGTGCATCGGAGTGGATCGAAGTTGACACAATTGCTATCCCAATTCGCCAAGCATTGTAACCGCATATGGGACCAAGCAGTTTCAGAGGTATTGTAGGGCTTTCTTAAGCATATGATTTCTACAACTATTTTTTTAAAACCCACAATAAAGCGAATACAGGTGAAGAAACGGAGTAACACGGTTGTTTTTCAAGTGGCCACTTGAAATGCCATTGGCAGGTGTGCATTCTGTGAGTGGTTGCATCAAATCCATGTGCATTCTCATAATTATGATTAAATTATTATTGTCATACTATCATCCTCCTTTTCGGCATGTGCATGAGTGTTAATTGACTTACGGAGGATTGCTAGCAGAGCCTTTTGAATATATACGCATGAAGGAGACATAGGTGCCAGGCATACGCGAACTACGGGTGGGCGGTAATTTCAACCCATGGAAGGCATTTCGGAAAACGAACATTATCGCGGAGACAGCTCCATACCAGCACTAAGGACAATTAGTATCCTCTTATCAAGGAGAAATAAGTCGACCTTATCCATCTGGTAGACACTAAGGAAGTTGTTTCATCGGGTAAGCACAAAGTCACTGAAGACAAGGAAAATAATGTTCTGCCCTTTACTAATTCACGTGTACATGCAGATTCGTTGGAATAATACTGACCCAAATTTGGGTGTCGAAATCAATGGACACATCGCCAAATTAGTATACAGATAGTGGGATCTTTGAGAACAGAATACTATGAGTCGAGAACACCAGTTTCCTTGGCGATGACATATTTATCGCTGGCCAACAATTCACAATACTGATGAGCCAACTATCGTGGGAATGCATGGTCAGAAACTCAAATCCGCCGGCTATTGAACTTATGGTAACCTGTCGAGGCTTGTCACAGCTCTGTGTAGAAAATCGATTAACTCTAACTGAGACTGCCGTGGGGGCACGAAGCTCGCGAACCGACCACTGATTAGTCACGAATCGCTTTCGCACGACCATGTTTCTGTAATACCTGGCGGCGGTTGCATATTTTTGATTGATGAAGGCGCGCGAAATGACTAGATTTCATAAACCATTTACGCCGAATTTCTTACATTGAATCATAAAGAGAATCACTTGTTTTAAACACATACTCGATTATCTGTGTGTAGTTTTGTTGCAGTGGCGCGTTACGGCATGTGCGTCATCATGCAAAGCACACTGCCCCACAACGATGGCATGAACAGTTTCCCAGATAGACCTAAGTGGTTTGTATTTTTAATAGTCCAATCAGATGCTGGTTACGCGGCTACCTCGGAAATAGGGAAGTAAGTGGGGGGATCGCATGGAAATTTAGGCCAAGACTAGCTAAACCTTATGCTACTGCACCGAACATTTATAAATTCAATCGGAAGAACCAAGCGCATAGCTGTATCAACTGAAAAAATATCCCGGGAGTAGACGTCAGGACAAATGTTAGCGAACAAGCTCGTTTTCAGTGGTTCCTCATCAGGCTAATATACCACAAATGAATGACATGAATGTAAACATCAGCTAAGGGTACAGGTTCAAAACCCAGGTGGTCTGAGTGACCAAGCTAGGTGACTGGTGCACGGCGACCAACAATGTGTCCAGGCCCAAACTCTACCCTGGTCCCTTGTAACACGGACCCAGTGTGGACAGCGCCACACAAACACACTGTTGATCGCCGTGGCGCCGATCCCCTAGCTTGGTCACTCAGACCACCTGGGTTTTGAACCTGTACCCTTATCTGATGTTTACATTCATTCCATTCATTTGTGTTGTATTAGTTTGATGAGGAACCACTGAAAACGAGCTTGTTCGCTAGCATTTGTTCTGATGCATAGCTGTGTACTGACGACATTGATGAAACCCACGCTAAGAGCATACAATGGTAGTTTTTAAAGATGTCAACCGAAAAGTCATAAATTGCCTGTAAATGTTCCTGTGATAGCATGCCAGACACAATTCGAATAAGCGTCAGCCCATATTTGTCTGGAATGTATCCGTCAGAAAGTTGCGAGTCCAAATGATAAGTGATGGCATTAGAACAATTTGTCGCTAGATGCGTAATCTTATCGGGCGATGTGTTTTCCGTCCCACTAGCTATCTGTTCACATTCTAGTCAGGGTTTCTATTCCGCGATGGATGTCAGCATGGGTGTAGGAATGGAGACTGTCTACGTCATCCAAGCTGAGCGCTTTAAGTAATAGATCAAGTTATGTCTCGTATGGAACCTGAAAACCACTTCTCGTTGACGCACATGCACCGGATTCGGCGCGTAAACAAGCGCCCACGTGGAATCGCATACGTACACTTTTTTCGTGACTGCAATAGTTTGGGTACTCGGCCACGTCTTTGACCGGTAGAACAAACCATGTGGACCGAAAATGAGCAAACTATAAAGCCCTGCACAAATCAATGTGTAGCTTTGAAATAAACTTGCAAAATGGAACACAAACTAAGTTGTTCTGACGACAGATTCATGTTGGACACCTTGGTCTTGTGACTGAATAACCAACTTGCTGGGTAGGGTAATGTGAGCGGAGCAAAACACAACGCTGTACAACTGCATCCAAATCTGACCGAAAAGGTTACATTGAACGCTCTGTCTGTATCTTGTCCAGATGATAATTATGTTTAGGTTTGTGGTAAAGAAAAAATAACTGACCCACAACAACGTGAGACACAAATTTCTTATCTAATTGTCAGGAGTCAAACATTCTATGAATCTTGTAACCATGAAATGTGAATCCAGCAATCTTTTGAATTGTTGAATAGTGTTGACCTCCTGGAGGTGCAACTCACGTCAGCTCTAACACCACAGACCCTATATGATATCTTAGCTAGATGCGGTTTGATTGCTGATGAAGCCCCGGTCTCAGCACGGAAGGGTCACGGAGATGTGAAGTATGGCAAGTCATGATGAGGTCGACTTGCGTCTGACGATAGGACTGGGTGCTCTGTCCGACTTTCTCGCACCGGTCTTCAAACGTGAACGCTGCTAGCAGGGGATAGGCGTGGTAACAGAGTATTTTACCATTTCAATCTTCTACGCATCGCCTAGGGTGATCAGAAAGCAGACGGATAGATCGTTCTATGGAATGGTTATTAACGTTGGAGGACAAGTGTAGTAGTGACCTCTTCAAATAAACTCAAAATTCGCAGGTTGTTTCGGTTCGTGGTGTTCACAGACTTCACATCGAGTTGGAGCTTACTCCTATGATCCTCAGAAAAGCTGTGGAATGCGACAGTTTGTTGCCGAGAATGTAAGTTCTGTTGTCACCACACGTAGGCATATGAAAGCCGGTTTCTAAACAGTAAACCGGAGTTGAACATCTGCAGACCATATGGAGATGCTGCTGAGATCTGGCTGAAGTAGACCACATTCGTGTGGTGCACTAATAAAATCCCACATAATCAGGTCGCCCGGTGCCAGGGCACGCCGTGATCGGAGAAGCTTAAGCAGGTCGTTAGCGTAGGTCAGTGTAAAACTGGGCCTCAGAACTGCGCCACAGATTATGCCGCTACTCGAGGACATCAAGTTGTTCAGTAAAATTGTGACTTGTTCAACTACAAACTCCGATACACTCCAGCAGCAAGTCAAAAACACCGCATAGTTTCAGGCTGTGTAGAAAGACTTCATAGTTTACTCAGAAGATTTTTTGTGATGTTCGTAGACAAAGTGAGAAATTCCCATGGCTGATTGCATGCAATCATCGTTAATCATAAACAATAGCAGTACATCAGCCAATTAAAGTGAAGCCCCACCGCTGTACAACGACAATGACCTACGGAACGAAGAATAATAAGGGAGAGAAAGTGTAGAGCACTAACGCCTACATTATGGATGCCATGTCGTTGTTTACCAATATTCCAATGCTACAAACGGGGGGTTATGTGTGTCACGTGACTCTGCCATGACTAAAACACGCAAATTTTCCGCAAGATATACTAACGGATGTATTACTTCGCTGCACGTTATTTGTTCAGTTCACCTTCAATGGCCATAAGTACCGTTATATTGATGGAGTGGCCAAGAGATTATCTTTGGAGCCGTTGTCGGTTGATATCTTTATAGCGGATTTAAAACATTGCCCACTTAGTACGAATAACGGTGGAACTGAAATGTGCCTACGGTATATTGACGCAACTAACGTACTTTTTGAATCAGAAAACCATGCGGTATAGTCGCCGAAAGCCTTTAATGACACATATGAGAATCTCTGTTCCACCTGAGGAAATGAATTCGGAAACCGGTTACCTTTCCTGGATGTAGAAGTTATCCGTAACTAGGAAGTATCGTGTAGCAGAAGGTACACAGGAAGCATGCATGGACTGAGCATTACGCTAACTTTCACAACGCAGTACCTTTACGGTATTCAAGACCAACAGTGGATACCGTCAAGAAGGAAGTACAGAGAATTAGCGACGCAACTAGGGCAATTGGTTGCTCGGAAAAATGCATCACGAAGCATTTGAAGGAACAAAATCAGAAGCCACTTAGGAGTAATACTCCTAAGAGAGAGCTTTCCGTAGATTTCTCATTTAAGGGTGATTTTGCATCTGCTATCTTATCTCGACGCCACAAACACACTGTTGATAAAAATTGTTTCGCCGCCCGAGTGTGAATTGTTTGCCACAACAAACCAATGCTTGCAAAATCCTTGGAAGATAGACTGCCCATGTTGACCCGTTCAATGCTCATTTAGCAGTATCCCTGCTCCTCGTGTATCAACACGATACGTGGGTCACACGGCAAGAAGCCTATCCCAAAAGTTTCGCGAGTATATTCCGGAGTGGTTTTACTAAGAGGACATGAGGTCCTCAAACACCTCAATCATGTCCAACCTACTTGATTGTGGCCATCTGAGAATCGGTAAATGACATCAAAGTCATCTACTCGCTGCCTGACCGATTCTCGCAAGGATTTCGAAAGCAACGCTAGTCCATTGACGAGACTATTGACGCCCATCATCTGAAGCCAGAATCATGTGAAAAAACGGTTCATACAGCTAATACCACTTCTGTGACCAACATACATTGCTAGTTAGCCACTAGGTTGTTACATTGGTTATCTACTTTGGACTATTGTGGTTTGTACTTTAGTTCACTTGGCTTACCATCATAACCCGGTCTTAGGTTAACAATTTTGATCGTTCAAGCAGCTTAGAAGCCAGTCAGCAGCCAGATTAGATGTTTTCTACACATAATCCGTATGATGTAAATGTTTGAGTCTGACAAGAGTCTACCGAAAAGAAAGCTTAAGCTTGAACCAAGTTATGGTTATGGTTCTTGTTAATAAATGTGTACTTGCTTTTCTGAAGACAGGTATTGCCCCTGAATAGTTGCAAGCGTCAAACTGCGAGAGAGCAGGAAATACGAATGTCAGAGCACAAAAGTGGACGTTCACGATAACTGAAAATCGAGTTGGAATACTTGGCGCCAATAACAGATTTGATTGTGGCTGTTCATCCCCTACACATATGTCGCCATCATTGTCATCATAAACATCAGCAGCAGCAGCAGCAGCCCATCGCAATGATGCTAGACCTTACCGATGCTTTGCGTGCCTCAGACATCCATTGAGCTGTACTGGGTGGTGCTACTTTGCACCTTCAGAGCCACTCATATCAGATTAGTCAATGGTTAGATGTCAAAAAACTCTGCCTTCTAGTCCTCCAAGTTTGGAGTAGGAATGAGGGTGGATAATTATTCCTTAAAAGACCCCTTGTAGTCCAGCGCCAAACCTGCTGTCTTGCGGTAAGGTCTTTGAACCAATGCTTTGACTGAGAACCCTACTCGTTCTCCTGTCTAGGCATGGGCAGCCTGACAGGATCCAGCCCACGTAATACTATGGATCCTTCATTAAACAATTCCTTGATGCTCTGGCCATCGCAGAGTATATTAAACGGTTCCCTATCTGCTGCACCAAGCAGGGTGGATAGGGTTTTGGATGCTACCGCTGAAGCCTACCCATCTTATTATTTCCCCTCTTATGCTTTTTCACCCTTATCGCCCCATTCGAACTTCAATTTTATCCCCTCGTTTTCAACCCCCCTCCCCACCTTGCTTTGATGGGTGTTTATCTTATAGTTTCAACTCACACACAACGCGGAGCGTCACGCCTGCTCTGTTGACAAGCCCATGCCCGTCCAAGCGGTCCACCCCAGTTCTTGGGTTTCCATTTGGAGCCCTCGATCCTTCTTCAGGTTGGCATGCCTCAATGTACACACATTGCTTCAGATCGGTCAACAGGCAGTACTTGCCCAAACATTAGAGACCCTCTTTATCAATAGCTGCTGCTTACCGCAGACCTGCGTGCAAGACCCGAGCTCTGTGCTCAGTTTGCGATCACGTTCAGATGACACCAGCAGTACTTTCTCATTGCGCCTATCCGGTGACGATGCAGCCTCGAGCACCGGTCAAACCGGTGTTGGTATTGCAATGAGTCCCAGGGCTGTAGCTACTCTGGTTGATTGGACCCCAATTATTAGCTGGATGTGTGCGGTCCGATTGGCAAGCTCGTTTAAAGCTTCGAAGTCGCGCGGGACTAATAGGTGTCTATTCATTACCACAGTCTATGCACTCACAAACTCTAGCGATGATTCGGTAAAAGACGACTTCTACTGCCAACTGAACGAGCTTCTTCGCCACAGAAGAAGCACGGACACTGTTGTGCTGGCTGGGGATCAGAACAATAAGTTGGAAAATTATCCACTGATGAACTGCGTTTAGGCGGCCAACATAGTGTAGGCTCACGTAATGATAACCGTGAGCGGTTACTTCATTTGTGTGAAGATGCCCGCTTATTTCTTGCGAGCAGTAAGTTCCGATACAGCACACAAGGTGACTTGGCGCCCACCAGCCTCGAACCAGGGTTGGACGCAAATCGATCATATTGGGATCAGTTGCCGCTGGTGAGGCTGCTTCCTGAACTGTCGCTCAAGTTGGAGCACATGCGTGGACACCGACTATGCAATTGTGTGCGCTGACCTGCGGATGCGTTTTGGCGGACGCCCACGACGACGTTGTGGGCGCATTGACACCAGCCAACTGGCGAAGCCAGCTGTCCGGAATGCGTATCGAAGCACAATGACATGCGGGTTGAGTTAGCGCTCACTGGATACAATTGAAGGTCACTGATCTCATGTTCACCAGACCTTACTAGCGTCAGGCTACTTCTCATGTGGCAAGTCCAATAACCAATATAGACATTGGGTCACTTCGTGGTCTCTGGAACTTATGGATGCTCGCCGGAACATTCCGGCTGGAAACGAATACAATGAGACTCGCAAAACTTCAAGCAAAACTCCGTGTTAGCCTGAAGAGGCCCCGCGAGTTCTGGTGGTTTCATCGTGCTTCAGAGATGGAAATGGACACTGCCCTTGGTAACCATCGTCAGTTATTCCGGCAGATACGGGAAACGGACAGCAGGAGACCTGGTGTTAGTGAAATAACTTATGACGAGAATGGACAGCCTATACATAATTTGTCAAAGCGTTTGGAGCGTTGGACTAAGCACGCTGAAAGGAAATTTAATCGGCCGGAATCGTTAGATTTCTTGCCGGCCACTGATCGCCCTGCTCTCTGGACTGTCCCTTTGGATCCACACTCTCGCTCAGAGGTCGAATGTAAGAGCGGATTGTTAAAGTTTAATAACGCCGCGGGACCAGATGAAGTTTCTCCAGCCCCTTTCAAATTCCGGAGACCTGCTCTTGTGGATGATTTACACGAGTTACTAGTGAAACTGTGGAAGCAGGAAACTGTCCCAACCGACTGGAGTAGCTCGGTCATAATCCCAATTTTGAAGGGAGGCTCACAACCGGAATGCGGCAGCCACAAAGGAACCAGTCTGATCTCAATCGCTTCCAAATTGGTTGCCTTTTTCATCCTTCATAGACTGACTGACATTCGTGAAAGCCAGATTCGTGAACAGCAAGCCGGGTTTCATCGATGTCGTGGCTGCATCGACCACATCTTAAGTTTGCGTCAGCTGTTGGAGCACCGTCACAGTTATTGGCGGCCCACCGTTGTCGTCTTCCTCGACAGCAAAGGTGCCTTCGATTTGGTTGTTTGATGTGCCCTTTGGGACTATCTAGTCAGGAAAAATGGACCCGAGAAATATGTAAATGTTATCCGAGCATTATACGCGTGTGGCTCGGGCAGATTGTGGGCTTCCAGCAAACTGTCATCGCCTTTTAATTTCGCCAGTTGTGTGAGACAAGGATGCCTGTTGTCACCTTTCCTCTTCAACTTTGCTACTGACGAAGTCATGGAGACTGCGCTCACAGGACACAACTTAGGTATGGAGCTACTCGCAGGCGAACGACTTCGTGACTTGGAGTATGCTGACGATATTGCCCTCATCTGTGACAGCTCTCAAAAGTGCCAGGCGGCACTGGACAGATTGGCAATGGCTGTCAATCGTGTTGGGCTATGCTTTGCACCCTTGAATTGCAAAGAGTTCCTGCTGTGCTGATCATTAGGGGATCAGCTGGAACTTGTTCAAAATTACAACTACCTAGGAAGTTGTAGCAGCGCCCTCTGGATCGAAGATGGGATCATGAACCGGACAACAAAAGCTTGAGGCGCTTTGTTAAACTTCGCCACTTATGGCGCCGGTGCCACATCACTCTCGCTCTGAAGGTGGAGTGAACAATGTAGCGGCACGTTCAACCCTAATGTACGGTTGTGAAGCTTGGCTCCTTAGATCAGCCAAAATAAAGAGGTTAGTTAGGTTCGACCACTGGTGCCTTTGCAGTCTGGCTCACATTTGGTGGGAACATCGCGTGAGTGACGAGCGTGTTCGACGCCCTTTATACAGCACAGGAAAAGGAAATTAACCGCTCAGTGCCGTTATTTCACACATCAGGCTCCGATGGTTCGGCCACGTATTATTGATGCCAGCCCACCGGCTCCTGCGACGTGTGTTGTTTGCGCGCTGGGTGTGTGGATGGAAGAAGAAGAGAGTCGGCCAAGCGATGACTTGGTCGAGAGAAATGAAGACTCTCACTTCGATGGTGACCTCCGTTGGAGCATCTCGGCTCCCTGGTTGGGGTCCGAATGACGATGTACACGTTTGGTTGGATACACGATGACATGTCAAGGAGCCGAGTTCAATGGCTTTTGTGCAGTGAGTTTCTTGGTCCAACCCCATCCACGTTAGCCTCCCCCTCCAACCACGAGCTCATTTCTTAGCATAATAAAAATTTTTCTGCATAGTAGCCGGCTGGTAGCTTTCATGATTGATGCCCATCCGTTACTGGTAGCTCAACTATCATGCAACTGTTGCATGCCTTTCTTTTATGTATTGCTGCACATTCGCTGAGGTGTTTTACACCTACAGCAAACAGGTATAATGAAAATGATGATCAGCAGTAGCACAACAGCAATTTGTACTGATACTCTACCGCCATACAAACACAAAGACTTACGAAACGCCTACTAAAAGCGAAAGAGCAGAAACTTACAGCGTAAGCTTAATATTCTAAACAAATATTCAGGGTCAAGGCGCCTAAACCTCTGTTAACAACATACCGTCACACACAGCTGGCTATCACATAAAGATAAGGCGGTATAAGCGAGACTGTTCCTTGTGACTACCACTGCATCGCATCATAATCAGCCATTTACCCGCAGATAAGTCAACACCAAACCCAACTTCAACAGGCAGCCCGACTAGAAGACGCCAGCAAGCGACTGCGAGTTAGTCATATAAAATCTCGAACCAAGCACAAGGTAAGTCACTTGGACTTCAACCTGGAAAGCGAGACGGACCAACGGTACACAGTTTGGTCGTCTGTCACTTTATTTCATACTGTCAAATCAACTTTCGTCCTACTCGAGCTTTGCGTCACCCTACAAATGGCATAGAAAAAAGCCTCTCCTTGGTAAGCGGTGACCGGGCATACGTAGTACGTGCCCAAGCGAACGCAACTTATTTAGTGCTATCATTTGTTCTACTGAATTAGCTTTAATATCACTATCGAGCACTCACATACGCAAATCATCGTTTTGGACACGCTAAGTGCCACCCGACACCCGCAATGATCCGCAAACAGCAGTGATCAAAGACTTGAAGGCGCCTCAGATCTTCAGACCATAGGGATCAATTCTCTCTCTCTCATTGAATAAGACGGCCCTCACAGTGGTCTTGTAAACACGGTCCCTCAGACGGAGGGAAACTCCGTTCTGTCGCCAAAGATCTTGCAGATTAAAGAAGGCAGTTTTGGCTTTCGTAATCCGTGAAATGTCTCCAGTGCCAAAGCGCCCATCGTTACCGATGCAGCCACCAAGGTAAGTGAATTGCCCAGCTACTTTGACTTCATCGCTAGTAAGGCTCAATAAGCCATCGAATGGCTGGTGGTGTTACAACAGGACTTTGACTTTAAAGGTGACCAGAGCGTGCAAAATAATGATACCAAACTAGCGAGGCTATTCAGAGTTGATTGCGCATCCACAACATCATTAAACAGCAAAATGATATCATCCACATAATCATGATAAGCCAGCCATTTACCAGACAGCACATCAATGCCTGCATCATGAGACTCCGCAAACAAACATTCCATTATGCATTCCACGACGAAATTGAATAAAAATGGAGAATTTGACAACCCCATGGAAAGCCAATTGTTGTCAGAAAGGCATCCGTCAGGACACCATAGATCTTGACGCTGCCTGTACTGTTCGTGTACAGAGCACGTGAAACGTTCGTGTTTTTCATGGGAAGTATGTTTCGCGCAATTTTTCCAACGGAATGCATAGATTAACTAAATCGAACGCATTCTTGAAGTAGAAGGATACAGCGATTGTCGGTCTGCAATACATGTGTTGCTGCTCTAGCACCTACCGCAGGGCGAATGTATGGTCCAGACTGCGAAGACCTGGCGGAAGCTTTCCTGCTCTTCCCTAAGCCTGGATACTCCTTTTCCAGTGAGGTGACGAACGGAAATGAAGGTAAGCAATTTTAGCACCACCAGCGTTAAGCTTACACCCCTGCGGTTAGCACAGCCAGTGTGAGTGCCCTTAGTGTATATTGCCACTATAGTCGATTCACTCTAGTTAACCGAGATGGTCCTTCGTTCTACACCTGTTCGAAAAAGGGTCAGTTAATTGCAGAGGACTTCATCGCCATCCATAAATAGCGCAGATGGAAGGGAATCCGGGCAAATGGCACCAAAACGATTGGGGGCTGCGATTGCTTTTCGAATCTTCTCCTCCACTAGAGCCTTAAACTAACCGTAAATGGCTTATCCTGCGTCATCTGAGTGTGAAATAGTCTGCAAGCATGGGACCAACTGAAGTGAACTGGAAAGTGCTCTACCAAACGTGCCATACGGTGCTCTTTATTGTCAATCAGTGCACACGCGTTGTCTCTGGTTGTCTCGCTGACTCCTCGTTTCCTGGGAACAGTGATGCGGAACATCTGGAAGAGCTTGTCACAACTGCCTACTGCTCCTGCCTCTCACATTCCGTGGACACAACCGGTCCACAGGGCTACCACGTTAGCACGCAGGCTCCAGTTTAATTAGCGCATAATAATCCGCCTGGTCCCATTATCTTCAGATTCAGCAGGGAGATTTCTTCTGGTCACCAACGGGTTTACATAGCTCTCAGATATCCAGTAAATTGTGTGATGACGATTGATAGCACCAACAGCAGATGCTCCTGCATCGTGCACAATAGTCGAGACCCTATTACACCGAACCTGAGTGTCAGTAGGACAATTGTGCGAAAGTCCGGAACGCAGTGCATCCTGATATGCTTGTATGACCGAGTGCTGAGATAATTACTCAGTTGTCAATCGAGGTAGGCGCTTAGCAATCCGCCTCGTAAAATTCGTGGAAGAACCAAGACCTGCCAAGGAAGAATCAGAATCGACGCAAGTACTCCAGAGGGATCGGCAATCCAGGATGGAACTACGTCACCTATAACTTATGGCAATGTGAATAATTTGGGTCCACCACCGGTCAGCTATCGTAGGATGCCAAGTGGATGTTCGGCTCCCAATGTGTTTAAAAGTGGTGCTACTAAAAATACAGCTGGTGCTCCGTGCTCGGTTGTAACAAATGCTCGCCGTTGTCCGTCCGTTCGGAGTAAATCCAATAACTACCACCTAGCTGAACTTCTGAAGAGCTCTGACGATCTACTTGTGCATTCAGATCCCCTACAATACTATGATATCTAAACTGGTATCATTTTGTAACAGCGTGTTCAGTTCGTGGTAGCGTGTAGCATTGGCAGCGTTTGAACTGCAGTCGGTGGATTATAAGCCGAAATCACAAACAAACAGCGTCTAGTACCACTTCGTGTAGCAGCCTTAGCTGATATAGTCTAACGGGCTGCACACAAACGTTTGCTCACGCAAATCCAATCAAGGAAAGCTGACTCATTCATGGAGCCGATATAAATACGCACTCCAGCTTGGTTGCCGCAGCAGCGTCTCCGGATAAGTGCAAACAATAGCGAGAGGACAAGCCAAGTGCAGTTAATTCAACCACACCGTGATGATCATTGATTCCGATTTCGAACAAGTAACACACGTCAAAACTCGATGTGTCCAACGTGCGCGCGAGTGCAGCCTGTTGACTTATTTGTCTCAGATTGTCACCGTCGATCGTGGCCAGGGAAACGGAGCACCGTGGCCTTATATGGAGTTGTTGCAGATAGGCGTCCAGTGCGTGGTGCGGGAAGATAGATGCAGTTCTTTTGACTCCAGTGTCATTGAGGCTGATGTCACTTGAGCTTAGAATTATTGTAAGTAAGAACACAGAAATGCAAAGAACATAGTTGTAATGTGTACACACGACCAATTCACCGGTTCGCTTGATACCATGGACATTTAATCACACATGAGTCACGTGCATGACCAGACAGACCGTGGCTCGTGATAACCAATCACAACAGTCCTCCACCGCTAGGTTAAGCGTATCCAGCTTGGTGGTGTTCTATGCTGTGCTTCTGATGAAGTGATCGCCATGGCTGTATAGGTTGCTCAGCGTGGTCTTCAGCTGGCAATGCTTCTGACGCTATTCTCAGCAGTGCAGTTTGCTTGTTCCTCTGTAGGACACACAGGCTGTCTTCGTACTTGAAGTATTCGCCCATCTTCCAATTCCGCTTCCACTGCACTACCTCTTGTCGATCTCGGAATCCCTCGGATCCAAGCTCTATCCATTGGCGACAGTGTAACATACACTGTCCCATGCACCAAGCACACGATCCTTCGTTTTCATGTCGTAGCGTTGCTTCATCACAGACTGGCGTTTACCGACCGTTCGATGCAGATTAGATTCAATCAGATCCAACCGAGTGCGCAGACTTTGTCCCATGAGAAGTTCACACGGTGGGTAATCTGTGGTAGTGTGTGGCGTAATGAGATTTTGTAATAGGAATTTGTCCAGGCGGGTTTGTAAAGTTCCGGACTGTTGTTCGGTCACACCCAGTTTGATTGTAGCAATCGCCCTGTCTGCCAGACCATTGGACGAAGGGTGATATGGTGTTGACAGAACGTTCTCGATTCCATTCTGAAGTAGGAATTGTGCGAAGACGTCGCTGGTAAATTTCGGGTCGTTATCTGGAACAACCGTACATGGCACACCATGTTTAGTGAATATATTCCCTAGGATGTGCACAGTGATCGACGCCGTCAGGGATGTGGCTGCCCGAGCTTACATCCATTTGGAACGGGCGTGCACTGGAACCAGAACCATGAAGCCGTCAATGGATCCACAGAAGCCAATGTGTATTCTGTCCCACGGGCGCGACGGCCATTGCCATGGAGACATTAACACAGGTTGTGGGGATATTTATTTTCTTGACAGCTAGCACAACATTGTACGAGTTGTTCTAATTCTTGGTCGACTCCCGGCCACCAGATGTAGTTACGTGCTATTGCCTTCATTTGTGAATTTCCTTGGTGACCCATATGAAGATCTCGCAAATTGTTTGACGGTACCGTTTGGGGACGATGACTCGAGAGACCCAAAGTATGCCACCGTCCTCGAGGCTTAATTTATCTCTTCGAGTGCGAAATGCTCTTAGACTTTCATCTATCCGGTCCGGGCAACCAGTTAGTATATAATCACGCACCTTCAACAGTTCCGGGTCACTCCCTGTTCCAATTCTATTTCCGTTGCTGTCAGCGGCGAATCATCTAACCAAGGTATTCCTTGTACCAATTCTCTTAAAGCTGGCGTGTGGTTCGGAGCCTCTCTTAATGGAAGGCGGCTAAAAGTATCGACACAGTGATTATCCTTCCCGGGAAGATAGTTTAGTTGATACTGATATCCAGCGAGTAGTAGAGCCCAGCGAAGCCTCCGGGGAGATGACATTTTGGGTATCACTTTTGATTCACCCCGAATTCAAAGTAATGGGTTGTGGTCTGCGTGTATTGCAAATCTCCGCCCGAATAGGTATTGATGAAAGCGCACAATCCCGAAAACGACTGCCAAAGCCTCCTTGTAGATTTGGGCGTAATTTCGTTCGGTCTGCGATAGGGTTCGAGTGGCAAATGCCACTGGTTTGTTTACTCCGTTCGCGTCAGGTTGTAACAGGGGCGCTCCGACTCCGTACGGTGATGCATCACATGTCAGTCTCATGCACTTTTCGGGGTCAAAGTGGGCCAGAACCGGTGGACTGGTCAATGCGCTTTTAAAACAATTAGTTCCCTTCAATAGTTTGAACAACGAAATGAGAAGACGAAAATTGGCAGATGTTAGCATTTCGTGTTATCTCGTCAGTACCAATACAATAACATGGAAATCCTTTTATATATCTTACAGGGGACAGTCAAACAAATCACATTTATGGTTGTGGTCAATGTTGTTGAGAAGAGGACCATGACAACCGCAAGTTGACAACTAATTGCTTTTGTACTCACAAGGCTGGTCTAACTCGGCTTATGGCGACGACTTTGGCAAATTGCAAATGGCGTGAATTAGTATGACGCTGCTTCATCCGCGCACACCTAGCAGCACACGAGGACACCGGTACAAGCTTGTGGTACCGGATTTGAAGTGGGTCGCTCACCAACTCTGTTTCGAACCCAGAGTGGTGTGTGTATGGAACGACCTGTCGAAGCACGTAGTTGAGGGAAAGCCGGTGTCCGAATTTACGAACTTCCTGGACGAACCCTTTTGCCGACGCAAAATATCTTGAGCACAACACAACATAACGGGTCTTTGTCCCTGAGTGACATTAGATGCAGCTACACAGAGCAAACTCTATTTCCTGCCTCCAACCAATTTCAGTAATCAGTATAAAAGGATTTCCCTGTCATTGTATTGCTACTGACGAGATAGTACGATACGTTAGCATCTGCCAATATTCGTCCTCTCATTTCGTTGTTCAAATGCACTTGCAGCTTGACGAAAAGCCAATTCCTCCGTCGCAGACCACATCCACTGTGTGCCATTGAATAAAAAACAATACAACGGGTGTAACACTGTGGCTGGTTGCCGGACAAACTTTGAGTAGTGATTGTACATTCCCAAAACGACCTCAACTCGTGTTGATTTTCTGGTTGTGGTGCCTCAAGGATAGGCCAAAATGTCTCCTCAATCGTCTTCAGTCGCTCATCACTTATACGGAAACCCAAATAATCAACGTAGGAATCCAAGCACACGCCTTTTCCCGTTTCAACCTCAAAGCATTCTCCTTCAGACGGTTCAGAACAACTCGCAGAGTTTGTAGACGTGCGTCAATTGTCGATCCCGTAAATACTATGTAGTCCATGTATCCGAAAGCTTTAGGCAACCCTGTTATGATGTTCTCTATTGTTCGCTGGAAAATGCCCGGAGCCGAATGTATGAAAAGGATAGTCTGTTGTACCTGAACAAACTGCGATGGATACTTATCCTCGTTATTGTTTTGGCGTCTTCATGTAGTTCGAGCTGCGCGCAAGCGTGCGCGAGATCCAAAGTTGAGAAATACCTGCTAGTACCGAGCAGTGCGTAAACATCCACACTTTTCGGGATCGGGTATTTTCAACCGGAATACTGCAATTGACAGTAATTTTATAGTCCCCACATATACGAATCGATGCATCAGGCTTGAGTACTGGAACAATTGGTGTAGCCCAATCCGAAAACTGTACTGGCTCTATGACGCCGCTCTTCTGCAGGCGAGCAAGTTCCTCTTCTACCTTCTATCGCATTATATACGGCAGCCATCGAGCCTTGATATATCGCGGGTGTGTGCCAGGTAAAATGTAGATTTTAATGTCCCCCGGTGAATTCTGCTTCCTCCGGTGTCTTAAATACTGGTGCATATTATTCGAACAGTGTCTGTAGCTCCGATGGTAAGGAAAGATGTGTTATCCATAGAACTGATAGTTGAGTGATCCAGTCGAGACCTAGTAGGTTTGGACCATCTCCGAGTGCGAAGCGAATGGTTCCCAGGGGTTTTCCATCCTCCATATGACACCTCAACCTCCTGCACCCCAAGTTGTTGCACTTTACCACCAGTGTATGTACGCAATCGCAGAGGCGCCGGACACAGTTTGGTGTGGCCCTTTGGAGCCAATCTCTGTGACCAAGTTCGTTCGTTGCACAGTGTTACTGCACTGCCCGTGACAATTTCAAAATGCACCGGAATCTGGTTAACACAAAGCTACACGCGAAATGGCGGTTGTGCACTTGGGGTAGTTGTGTTAAATATGTATTCCTGTGGTGAAATAGCAACAAATTTGTTGCTTGCTACCGGGGAACAAGGACCTGTATTAGACCGACACATACGGGCCAAATGTCCACATTTTTGACATTTGTTACAAACTGTGTACGTTTGCAATCACTGGAATGACTGTACCGCGAGCCGCAGCGATAACAGTTGAATGAGTGCGTGGTGTTTTCATCAACTGTTGTCATCCGCCATGATATCTTCAGCATACAAGTTTGATTTAAGCTGTAAATTCTGTAGTAACTGGGCATTACTTTCAGCAGCCTCTATGCCAGTCACAACATCATTAGCACTTTCCAATCACAATGCGTTATCAGCCAACAGGCAGTGCCGCATGTGAACGTTCTTCACGCTGACCACCAGAGGATGCCGAATCATGTCGTTTCGGTAGCTACAGAAAACACAATATTGTGTGAACTTCAGAAGGTCAGCAACGAAGAAAGCAACTGACGCATCCCAACGCTAGACTAAAGTACTGAAGTTAAATCGCTGCACAATGACTGATGGATTTGGATTATAGTAACTGAAAACTACTATGAGGAGTTCACTAAAAGTTTGGTGCATAGCAAAACGGCAGTCACCAAGCTGCGAATTAAATCGTATGCCTTTAAGCCACAGATCTTCGGTTGTCACAGACGAATACATTAGCGCCGATTAAACAGTTAAACCGATGTATATAATGGATCCCAGAAACAGGTCATTCAGTGAACTCTTCCCATGTTACGACGGAAAACATAAGCGCGAAAAGCCGACGTCAGAAACGAAGGCCACAGCTGCAATGTGTAAGGTTAGACTGATGGAAGAAGGCCGATTAGCGTACATTTACCTACCGTGGCTCCCTTATGGTGAACGCCGGTCATTTACGGTTGTTGCCCCCAACCTCCAATAGCCATTCAATGTTTAGCGAAATTCGCAACATGCTACTGCGCGTGCAGAGACATGAATTGCTCTCTCACCTTAGTGGTGCGGACGTATGGAAGTCTCGGCAGACGAGTGATTTGGTGCAGGGCTCAGCTGAGAATAAGCGTAACCTCTAAAGACACACCGAAATGAGGCGGTTGATCATCGAGCTAG
>OX104061.1:42837087-42901673 GCA_944474145.2 Dicrocoelium dendriticum
CACCGCATATCGGGTCGTGTCACAGTGCTGTGCGATCCTACGGTTGCCAGGTCGGGACTTTTTGACACTTCACTGACTACAGCGCAAGCTGGACAGTCGTCCGTGGTGATGCGAGGCGGCCCGGTTCTCTTCATCTTACACACGCTCCCAGTTTGCTCAAACTTCTTCACTAGTCTAAGCACATACCGGGCGGTGACGGGACGCATTTCTGCGTTTATTGCATTGTATTTTCTTGAAGCTGATGCGGCGTTTAAACCGCAGTCACCGTACAGCCGAATAATCAGCACGCACTGAGTAAGAGGAACGTTACGTGATCCCGACTGCATTGTCTGCTCGTGCTCCATTACCTGTGTTGCAATAATATTGACAAGTTGCAATGCCTAACCTAGTCCTCAGCTGAGCTGCCATCACGTGCGCAAATTCACGTGGCAGTTTTGTTTGCTTAGGCGGATTTCGCCTCGTAGCCAGCGAGACACACAGAGATAACCATCGATCGCTCCAACGCCTACGGTTGGCCATGACCATCAGCACTCAGCGCGAGTTAGTTGACAGCTAGCGAACGCTGGAAACACGTCGCGGCTATCTGTGGTCATCTCGCTCGATGATCAACCGCCTCATTTCGGTGTGTCTTTAGAGGTTACGCTTATTCTCAGCTGAGCCCTGCACCAAATCACTCGTCTGCCGAGAATTCCGTACGTCCGCACCACTAAGGTGAGAGAGAAATTCATGTCTCTGCACGCGCAGCAGCATGTTGCGAATTTCGCTAAACATTGGATGGCTATTGGAGGTTGGGGGCAACAACCGTAAATGACCGACGTTCACCATAAGGGAGCCACGGTAGGTAAATGTACGCTAATCGGCCTTCTTCCATCAGACTAACCGTACATACGACCAATTCAGTCGTTCGCTTGATACTATGGACATTTAGTGACATATATATCCTGTGCATGACCAGACAGACCGTTAGCTGGTGATAACCTTTCAAAAGAAAATTTATGGAAGGAAGCGTAATAGTGGGTTTCGGGGCATAAGAGGCATTGGTGAAAACACAGGATGTGATAGCCGTAACATGTTTTCACCAATCCGCTTTTCTGTGTGCAGAAGTTTAACCGACCTATGATAATCTCTCTATTGGCGATGCAGGATGTGCTTGAAGTTTGGGAAAATAGTCATGGTTTTACATTTGCTGAGATATTGTCAGACTGTCCAGAACTAGACTAGAAGACTATTAGGCTACTAAAGAAATGCGTTTGACTCAAAAGTTGTCCGCAGCACATCTGATGTACTAATGGTTTAGTTTTACTGAAATGAATGCCATCCCATTTCAAGCTCCCAATCCAGAGGACCAGGGGACAGGGTTTGTCTGACCTCTAACTGTTGTCTAAGTTGGTAGGTTTAGCTCTTAAATCGTTCAGAGCACCGCCCAATATAGATGAACAACCTGAGCTACCAACATTTGCTTCTATATCATAGTTGAATGGGTCAAAGAGGTACGCAAACCGTCGCACCAGGTTAAGGTCTAGTCACGTTGTGAATGCATACAGGTCGCCACCTCGACTTGCATATTGTAGAGATCATTAGGACGGATGTGCATGCAACTCCCCAGCAGTTACTTGCCGAAGCGGTGAAAATTATCAAAGACGGCATCTGCGCGTACAGAATAGATAGGAATGCAACTCGCGAGTGTGTGGCGCGAATGGGACATTCTGGTAAGGTTCGATGTGCGGATCCTGTTGGAGATAAAAGCGCCTCCCTGTCGACACCAACAAAGTAGTATCTGTCAATGTGATCAGGCAAGAGGTAACAACTGGACTATTCCTACGGTGAGAGAACGCACTTATAAGGACACACCGAACTGTGACTGTGATAACCTTTTGACGCGTGTCCCACTTATTGCGATTGTCATCCTGGTTCGATACAAGACGCCGCTCCAATGGCATGCTGATCCACCTGATCTGATGAAGTTGCCATGTCAAAACTGAGATTCCACCCAACAAATTTATTAGTAGAATTGGTAAACGCTAAGGAAATCACGAATTCTTTTTTGCTGTTTGTTATTTTCATCGGTGAAGGTTTTGATCATCGGCAATTGTAGGCTAGGGCAAATGCGCACAGTATCGGTCCCCGCCCGAGGTTAATTCGACTACGGTTTGGACTTTGTTACCCACACAATTCTTCGCTTTGCTTTTTTCAGATTCCTAGTGCAAATCACATTCATCGTTTATGTACATTAGTCGTGTTCCCCGGTGGAACTTCGGGTTCAACTCCCACAACAAGCGAAGTTCACTAGAACTTTCATACCCATTATTTCAAACAAATTTACAGCACGCTGTAATCTCAGTGTCCTCTATAATCAGATAGCGGCATCCAGTTCTCAAAGTATCGATTATGCTAGTCAGCTGACTTTAGAAAGATGACTCGGAGTTGTTTCTTGACAAGCCAAGAGCTATGTTTTTTCGCTGGGTGCAGACTAGTTAAACTAATTGCGCAATTTCTCCAAAGAAATTCCTCTAAGCGGTGTCACTTGTTGTCTGAACGTCACAATATTGTCTATTTTAATTGGCTGTAGGAACATAGACTTTGAACAGTCTTATGCTGAGTAAGCATTTGTTGGTTGGATGTAGGGGCGTATTCAAAGACAGTTTCTTCAGGTCTAACAGGAGTAATATTGTAGTATCGTTGTAATGCAGTTACTTTAAAACCACCAAGCAGGATATATTGACCCTTGTTTCAGTCAAGTGAATGTACTATATCCGAATGTATCAGATAGACTAACCTTTTCCCCTTTAACTCTGGCACGAGATCAGCCATAAACACAGCCACTGATGCCGCTCCGCCTCCTTCAACGACGAACTTTTCCACCTCCAACAGTCGAACAATTGCTCGATGGATGCTGGCTTCATCCACCTGGATCATTTTGTCTATCAGACCCAAACAGGTATGCAATGCGTTCACCCCGACTGCTGAAACAGCAAGGCCTGCAAAGGTAAATAAGTAAAGTTTGGTTACTCTAAGGACTGTTATTCAATGAAGCGGTTCCATGGATTTTAACACGCATTTCTGATTGTACCAATCAACGTACCGTCAGCTATGGTTTGTTCAGAAGGGACGTAAAACGGTTTCCCACATTTCAGGGAGGCGGAGAAAGCGGCACTTCGGTCAGGTTCAACACCCTTGAAATTAGAAGGAATTGGGTCGGATAATATGATCTCGTTGGTCTATATCTTGATAGTGACTAACACGTATGTACAACTGGTCTGCCGGAAAATCCCATCAGCAAGTGTACTGACACAGTAACAGAAAAAGAAGGAAAAAGGTTCAAAGAAAAAACCTACCTTATTCATCCTGTGATCAGGTTAATAGGGAGAAGCGAAAGTGTAACGAAGCAACTGAGTCCAAATTAACTCTCGTCCCATGCGTCATGCGACTACAGCAAACCATTTTTGCTGTGTCATCCTTCACATCGTAGACACACTCATGAGTTTTCATTTATGATTTTCAACTAACTCAGGCCAATTTTGAAGGAAGACCGGCGAACTATCTATGAGCTGCAAAGTGAAATTTGCTGAAGGGAATATTAACCCCTTAACTCCGTGTGTCGAAAACATCAAACCGTCTGTTTTTTGCAAATGCAATTTACAATGCATAGGTTTCCTTTCAGCTCCGGTTGTGAAATTTTCGGGACTTACATATCTTTCTATTCGTGTCACAGATCAGCGCACTTCGCGGTCTGTGTTGAATCTACAACTATTAGAATGTAAAGCGTGTAAACGGGGTTATATGCGAAATTTGGCTCAAACTCAGGGTGTCACACAAAAAATTGAAATATGCTAAAACAAAAGAGATGTACTTGCTTATTGTGCATACGTCCTGCTAACATCCCAGTAGGCATGACTTGAGATGGAAAGTTTTGGAGTTATTAACGATATTAGGGTATATGGCGTTTTCGCCACATTGTGCACAAATGGGGACAAATGAAAATATCGCGTTTGTATTGCTAGACGTCATAATAGAAATTTCGCTGCTGAGTTCATGTATTTCAAATGTTCTACTCCTAATTTTTTTCGGTTGAATAAATGGAGCAATCGACTTCCCATGGCAAATGAGCTCCAAGAGTTCCTAGTAGGATCAATCATCTTACCAGGTTTCCAGCAGTTGAAATTGACGACAGCAATCTCAGTGACAGCGGTGATAGCGAATGAGACTACATTCCAACACCGTTACCACAGCTTGCTGATAGAAGCAGCAGTAGTTCTAGCACAGGTGATGACAGCGGAAGATAAAAACCGCGCAGCAACAATCTTCATGCTGCAAATGCTATCACAAGTCACACTTCTGCCGGAAGGCTACCAGCTGTTACTCCAGCAGCAAAGTAACCAGCCCCTAACCCTGCAACCAAAATATTAGCCGTAAGAAAGCGGTCAACATTAACTGAAAGGAAGTGACAGCCAAGGTTAGTGTGAAAAATATTGCAACAACATAATTCGACAAAAGACATTCCAATTTGACATTCTGCTCTCTTTGATTCTGAAAAAATCAGAAAGCCCATTCATTATTTCAATGAGTTTTTCGACACAGATCTGATAGGTATGGTTGCAAAGGAAAGTAATCTACACTGCAATCAGAGAAACCCGAACAGTGTTCTGGAACCGTTTGTTAGTATTGTTGAGTTATCATCATAATGGAGGATTACACCGAGGTTGCCGAAGGGGAAACGTTATCGCCGTCGCTTGGCATAGCGGGCAATTGGTGACCAATCACTTGGCAGATAAAGCAAAATGATTGGCTGGGAGGGTGAGAGTGGTAGCCGTGCTCCACATCTCATGCAGCCCGCGATTGGGTCGGACGCATTGGCTTTTCGGGTCACTAGTTCATAGGTCACCAGTTTGATCCGATTATTATGACGAATTATACCGAATGGAGCGCTTTTGCATCATACATAAAATATATTTAAAATAGGTTTTAAGATCAAATTAACTATCTGCACGAATTCAGAATTGGCAGTTTAGTCCAATACACAAAGAAAATGTTTGCGAACATCGAGAAAGTAAGTAAGGTAAGAAGCGGTAAACATAACCGCTGTGTCGCCACTGACGTCTTCGCCCCACGACCGCAAGAAGAAGTCCAAAGACGAGCCAGAAAGAGATTTCCATGTATGAAATCACATTTGGTCATATAGTTTTGAAGGCAACATGAAGGGAAGCTACTAAATCACATTTGAGCCAATCAACAGAAGGAAAACGTCAAATGCAACTATGATTAAGCAACCATATACTCAAGAGCGAGTCGCATATGTCCTTAAAAATAACATCATGGGACCCCAAGCGTAAACCGAACATCTATTTACAGTGACGGGCCCTGGCCAATCAGAATAACGAAATGTAGCGTTTAAACAAATGTCATGAAACAAACGCGAATAAGAAGCGCACACCAAACAATTAAAAACTAGTATAATCATTGTGTGACAACTAAATATTTTTTCACATAACCAAGTAGGTAAGTGGTGCGAAAAAACAATGAAATGTGTTCTTGCAAATAGCCCTGCTGAAGTGGACACGGCCACGAGCGTCCATTACCAATGACGTGTGTGTACCAATCGGGCTAACACAGTGTAGCATTTAAACAACGGTCACGAAGTAGAAAATAGGAAGAATAAAGAATGGTTATTAAGTTCGTTCACAAAAAATGGATGTCTTATAGCTGTTCTCTTAATAGTTAGAAGGTCAAATCACATGGTGAAAGAGTGGATGCTATCAGTCATTTGAAAATTGTTTTCATGCTTTTGAGGATAACCCGGGCCAACTTGCAACACGCAGTTGAAGATTGTGATCTACTCTAATCTCTTTTGGTATAATAGATGAAGTCACTGGTGGGACTCAATAGGATCTGGCTGGTTAGCGCTGCTGACAATTGGCAGTGGTGACTGTCTGACGGAGTCCGGCCGACATATACCAACCAGAATTTGTTACTGGATTGCGACAAGCGATTCCATTTAGGACAGAATTGGATGTGAAGTGAATTTAAGTCTGTTTGATCACTAGGACCGCACCTGAATTGGATGCTTCTTAGGCGTTGTCTCGTCGTAACATTTCGCTGCACAATCAGTTTCGTGGATTTGTCCAGTCGTCTGGCAGAAGCAGCTAGCATGCGACTCATACCTGGAGAAGATGTATGTTGGCTGAAGCGCCTATATCTAGGCTACAGCGTCCCCACTGGTAACGCTCTACTAAATAACCCCAGTGAATCGTTTAACCAGTGCTGCTCGTCGTGTATCAGTGACTCACGGGCATAAGTTTTGCTTGGTACCTTAAAAGCCTCGGGTAACAATACAGTCTTTCTATGTCTACTTAATGCATGCAGTCGAGCTCGGAAGCAGTTGGAGATTGCTGTGTTGCAAGAGGACAACATCTTCCAGTCAGATAGTTAAACAGCATTTCAACAACTGTAGAAAGATCCCGAATGTCATATCTTGTGAATCTTCATCCGACACATTGATCCCCTCACAGAGATTCCCTCCACCAGTTACCCGGTAAAGCGAGGAAACCGATATTGCACATCAGCAGCACTCAATACCGGATTCCTCGCTCTGGAGTGAAGAATTGAGTTTCGTGCGTAAAAAGGGCTATCAACAAAAGTATCTTTGAACTGGCAGTACTCATTGGTGCGTCCATGTTTTAGAGAGTACGACTGCGCCGTGCACAGCTAACGAACGGAAAACGGCGAGCATCTGTTGTAACTGGGCATGGAGCACCAGCTGCTTTTTTAGTAACACTGCTTTTAGACACAGTGGGAGCGGAAGTGCCACTTGGCGTCCTACGATAGCTGACCAGTGGTGGGCCCAAATTATTCACATTGCCAGGCGACGTAGTTCCATTCTGGATTACCGCTCCCTCTGGATTGCTTTCGTCAATTCTGGTCATGCCTTGGCAGACCTTGGTTCTTCCACGAATTTTACGGGGAGGCGAGCTAAACGTCTCCCTCGATTGACAACTGAGCAATTATCTCAGCACTCGGTCATGCACTACGTGCCGAACTTTCGCACAATTGTCCTAATGACACTTTGCTTCGGTGGAATAGGGTCTCGGCTATCTTTCACGACGCAGGAGCATCTGCTGTTGGTGCCATCAATCGACCGCACCTGTCACTTGACAGTCAACAGATCGGCGAACCGGTTGGAACCCAGAAGAAATCTCCTTGATTGATCTGGTCACAATATAACCAGACGGATTATAAGGCACGAACTTAAGCGGAGCATGTCTGCTGAGAAGGAAGTCTGGTGGACCAATCGCCTCCAGGAACTGTAGGGGCATGAGCAGTAGGAAACAGTCGCAAGCTCTTCCAGCTGATCCGCACCACTGGTCCCAGGAAACGAGGCGTCAGGCAGACAATCAGAGACAGCCCAGTTACACTGATTGGCGTATGGTTTGTTGGGCGGAGCAATTTTTAGATCAGTTCATTTGGCCGCCTGCTTCCGGAACTCTACCCACTCAGGTGAAGCAGGATGAGCCATGGACGGTTAGTTTAAAGCCCACAGAGGACGCTGAGGTCCAAAACGCAATCACAGCCCCCAATCCTGTTTGTGCCGCTTGCCCAGATTCCCTACCACCTGCGCTAAATAAGAATGGCAATGAGGTTTTTTACAAAGTACAGGTCTCACTGTTAGAACAGGTCTAAAAGGAAGAGACCACCTCGGATAACTGGAGTGGACGGATTATAGTAGTCATAAATTATAAATGGAGCCGCATCGATTATGCATAGCATAGGGGTATAAACCTGACGCCGGTGGTGACAAAATTGGTGGCCCCAATTTTCGTTCCTCGCCTTAATGTAGAACGGAAAAATCTCGGAAAAACAGGCAGGTTTTCGCTCATGACGTGGCTGTATAGACCACATCTTCACTTCTCGACAAGTGCTAGAGCAGCACCACACGTATCGTAGACCGACAATTGCTTTGTCCTTCGATTTCAAGAGGGCGTTCATTTCAGTTCATCCATGCATTCCGTTCGAAAAATTGCGTGGACAGTACTTCCCATGATATATCTGAACATTACACTTGCTCTGTAAGCAAACACTACAGGCCGCGTCAGGGTCTAATGTGACCAGACGGATGACTTGATGACAACAAGTGGCGTTCGTTGGGATTGCCCATTTTCCCCACTTTTATTTGATTTCATCATGGACCACATCATGGAGGTTCTGCTTGCGGAGTCTCATGTTTCAGGCATTGATGTGCTGCCTGCTAAATGGCTGGTTTATCATGATTATGCGGGTGGTATTGTCTTGCTGTTTAACGATGGCATGGCTGTGCAATCAACTCTGAATAACCTCTCTAGTGTGGTCTCATTATTTGGTATGCATTTCGTACTTTCAATGTGCAAAGCGATGCTGCAGAACCGCCATCTACCTTAGGGCGAGGAACTTTTAAAGAAATGGATGCCATATCATTTCCAACCATAACTCTCGAGTATTTGGAGATTGAGTTTAGCTAGGCTCTAACAATTGGCCAACCTTGCAGGTATAGCATTCATGGGTCGGGTGGCACCACCCAGTATAGCTTTGGGTGTTAAAGAGATACGCAAATTGTCACACCATGTCTAGGTCCCAATTCGAAGTGATGAAAATTTAGCCGGCATCTCAGACATTTATCTGCATGTGGCTATTATAGGAGTGCGCAAGCATTCCATTCAATGTCACATTTTAGGTACCATAAATAAAAGTTAGTGCATATTTCCCGTATCTCGGTAGCCGTGTTAACCACGACGATCAAGTGTCCGGACAAGAAAGAGCATGGCCTCAAATGATTCAACTTGGCAGGCTTATAAAGCCTGTCTGAGTATTTAGAAATGTGATGTCTATACGACTCAGCAAAACCGTTGCGTCAATTTGATCCTCGTCGACAACTCCGGCACGAACAGAACTTAACGACGAAATCCATCACTAATCCTAAAATGCTATACAGGCACGCCAATAGCAGCATTTGGTTCCTGGTTATACCTGCTGCCTATGGCCCGTCAGTAACTACACAAGAGGCAACAAACGCGCTTCGCCAACACTTCAGCCAGAGTGAATCGTCTTCTGACCCGCTTTTGACACCGCTCCCACCGCTACCAAGGTTAACTAAAGTATCGTTCACTGCAACAAATTAGATGGAAGGACTATAGCCATTTCGCGTGCACAGCTTGTTTGGCTTGGATGATAGCAGACTGAAAGCACTGAGGAAAGCCGCCATGAACATCGCCGCAACATTAGTTTGGTTCTTAGAACGATGGATTGATGAAGTTCAGGTTCCTACAATGCGAAAACATTGAATAGCTACCCTTATGTATAAGATCGGAATCATGTGGAGCCCTCGAACTACCGTCCAATCAGTCTCCTTCCAGTGTGGTCCAAAGTAATGGAAGGTATTATAGCAAAGGCGCTCATGGGCTAACTTGAATGCAACAACATTGTCATAGCAACATGGATACTGCAAAATTTGTCCTACACTAAAAACTTGTTCCTAGTTAAGGCAAGCTGGACGAAGTCAGTCGATACCAGACAAGGAGCCCATGTCTTATATTTGGACTTCTCTAAAGCATTTGACTGCCTGGACAACCGCATTCTCCTCCACAAGCTTCGAAGCCATGGGATCGGTGACTCTGTGCTAGGTTGGTTAAGCAATTTCCTCATTCAACATCAGCGAAATGTAAGAGTTCGCAGTTCTACTTCTGACTCAAGTAAAGCGTGGTATAATGTGCCACATGGATCGGCGCCAGAGCCACGTTAATTCGTACTATTCATCAACGATGTTACTAGTGCACTCCTGCCTAACCTCTTAACATTTGAAGATGATGTCGAAATCTGGCGTGAAATTAAGACAGTGAGCGATCTCGACAGGGCCAATACGTTGGTCATCCAAAAACAAGCTCTACTGCAACGTGATGAATAGTAAAGTTGTGAGAATACGCAATTAGCTCATCCTTGAATATTAACTTGAGGACCAGCAGTTGCAACGTGCTTCCCGGGAAAGGGACCTCGAGGGAGTGGTGTAGTATGACCTTGGCTGCTAGAAAGAGACTGAATGGGTTTCGAAAATTGGCAATCAGCACCTCGAACTCTTACGGAAGTCTTTCAGAAAGTTCGAGCCATCAATATTTTCACAAAACCTCAACGACTACGTGAGGCCCCACGTGGTATGCGCCATCCAAGCCTTGGGTCCCTGGCTCAAACTCGATGTTGGTATAGCTACAAACACGCTATGGGATTGTTTCACCTCATCTAACAACGCAGACTGCAAGCTCTGATACGAAACCGTGGTAAATTTATGCGCCGGCGAGGAGATCTCATGGTGGTGTACCTATTACTGATGAACCCGGATCATGCCTGTTCCGATCTGTTGTAACTGAGCCAAAATACCAAACTGAAACGCTACTAGTTCAAGCTTCTCACATATTATCGTAGACGTGAAAGCCAACAAAATGTGTTCCCTCTTCGTGTAGTCAGAACATGGAACACCCTTATAAACCAAGTCATCTTTGCCCCTACATCGACGCTCTGATGACACGCTTTCCAACCTGCATTGATGGATATAGCCCATTTCACTCAGAGGACGACATAACGAATGACAAACTATGTGCTCAACAGCGCTCTCTGTAACATGGCGGTGTTCTTGTGAATAGCTTGGATGTACACGAACTGGATTTGGGCATCACATGGGTCCAGGGAAACGAGCTTTCTCAATCCGTTATGTTACTTGTGTGCGTGTGTGTGTGTTCCCTGTGTGAACAATTAATTCCCATTTCAAACTATGGTTACGCAACAGTGCGTTTAAGCCGGTCAGCGCCTAAACTGACGATTCACTTGTACGTTAAATCGTTTAATATTAATGTTCGTTTCAACCATCCTGCGGGACTTGCCGTGCACCTGCTTTTTACCTGTTGTATATGATTGTTCATTGTTCACTATGTTTCTAGTCTTTGTGTGGCCTCATAAACATCGAGCCGTGATCGTAACTGGGAGGCAAGGAAGAATGTTGCAAAACAGACAGCAGCAGCGAGGACGGTGTTGTTACCTGAGACAGACGCTTGGCGACCGCGTCTTGAAAGCCTCGTCAGTCAACTTTGTCAACTATTTGTGCTTACTTTGTTGAAAATGCCGAACCTAGAAGCATACACTGCAATGCTTCGTATGTGCTTGCTACGTCTCTGGTTATTTATTGCATTGCATACTGATGTCGAACTACGCATCAAGTGATAGAGTTTGTATACAAAATCTCACCTACCTTAGTGTGTAATTGGTAGGGCTTTCAAGCTTGACCATTGTAAACATCAACTAGACACAATGAAATGGAGTGAATGATAGAGGGAACATCTCGAGATGGCATGCGTCTGAGTTCTTAATGGGATCCACTGGGCTGACTGCATAAGCAAGTGCTAACAATGGTAAACTCAATGACGCTGCAACCAAAATACTCCTCTCCATCATACACCAATGGTATATATTCAGTTATCAAACTTTTTAAAATATGCTGCCTGCGCTTTCCCATTGCTATAAATCGGTCCCTCTATTATAAAGTATGCAACGACGAAAAAATCGCCAGCATTTTGGCGCATCTATCACATTGAACAGGATGACAAGAACTGAGATTCGCGTATGGACGTCTCACGAGTTGTTTTAACTTAACACTCAGACTGCGCAACCTACTACCATCTCGATTAAATCATGTGCGCAACTGGTGGCGAAGCGATTGAGCTCTAACGAAAATTCGCACCACTGCATCTTTTATGATGCGGCTGGAATACGGCCTTAAAAGCCCTCCTTCGCATGCTTGCAGCGTCATCGGATGTAAGCTTAATTGCCTTACTGCATCCATGAATATCAGAAAGCCATGTCGGTGACTCCATGAGAATATGCGGAGAAATAAGTGTATAAAGATTTTAGAGCACTCTCCATTGCAAATACTGCAACGTAGAACACGTGGCTCTTCTCCTTTCTCCAGATAAACAGCAGTGGTTGGAGCGCGTACGTTTACCCAGTTTGTTGTGTAGTTTAGGTTTTTCAACGTGGGATTGCCAGTTCGGATATCGCTGTGTACATGCGTTATGCTTCAAAATATCTTATGTTAAAACGCGCTGGTCTTTAGGTGAAGCCTCTACTCAACCGCAAAGTTTGGAAAATCTATATTGGTGTAGTTGGGAGGAGTGGATGACCGTTATTCTACTAACAAGTTAACCGTAGGCTAGCATAGATTGCGTTTCTGGTAAGCTTAGGACGTGTTTCACAGACATTTTCTATTTTTTGATTTTCGTTTTGTTGGATCTTACAATGGTGTGATCGGTTTCTTTGTACGAACAGTGAGGGCAAACATAGTACTGTTCTCTTCACATTTTTAGCGTTCCTTCATTTGGCCAATAAGTCAGTGCCAGTGTGGACCATTAGACACCATTTGGCAGGAGTTTCAATGCTGCATCGAATAACTATTAGTTGGTAATAATCGATGCGCTCATTTAAAGTTACAAGTATTTTAGTCGTATTTTCCTGGATTCGTCAATTTATCCCGTTACTATTTCCTCCTTAGATCTTTAGCAATATATTGCTCACTTAGATGCATCTTGTAGGAAATGTTACGGTACAGTTAATAGTGGTTATATACTCAGATTCGGTCCTTCGGCTCATGAGATGTAAGACTTTTGTAATTTTTGATGGTGAGTTATGTTCCAAAACCTCACGGTGATTAAGTTTCATCCAACATAGAAAGTTCGTATCGTTGCTCGAAAATGGTTACTGCTTCGAAGAAATGTTGGTTAACCGGAAAAATTTCTGATAAAGAAATCCTAAAAATAAAATGTTATCGCAAGTAAAAATGTATTCATTATTTATACCCTTTTGCGACAAACCTGTTGAATGATGGATGTTTCCATAAATAACTAGAAATCCGATTAGTTAAATAACTTGCTGTACTTTTGCTAGACCTTTTCCATTCGTTGGATTTTTTTATTTTTATTTTTGATATATTTATATTTTTCGTTATATTTTTATATTTTATTTATGGATCGATGTCTGTACATTTCGGTGCATGTTACATTCTTCATCCTCTTGATGGTAGGTCAGCATTGTGATGTTTTGATTGCTAAATGACAGTTGTAAGCTAATAACAAATTATCTTGTATACCCTTTGATGTATCCGAAAACACAGAGAACCGAAGTCATAACCGAACGATTTTATGCACAGAACCGAATTACGGAACTACGGTTTCAGCGTAAGGTACAAGGTTTATGAACCTACGGTCTATTCAGCCAAACAGAAGCAAGAATACGCCTAGTCTAATGAATGTTAATGGTTGGCAAGAGATGACAAGAAATCTACGGCGTGGGTGCATCAACATGTACAACTGAACAGCAGGGAGAATGAACACGACACCATTGAGAGTCAATTTAACCGGTTTTAGTTGCCAGCTTTGTTTTTCTTCGTTTTCCGGTGATAACATTAGAATATGCTGACTAGTGGCCCCATATTGATGGAGAAAACTTTGACCAATTTATATCAATCGCCCCGTGGAACTACTAAGCTTTACCAAAGTTAGTGGAAGCAGTTAGTTGCGGCTTCTCCAACCCTTCACTATTTATTATTCCTATTTTGTTTGCCTGGAGTTTGATTACACACACTTGCTCACTCCTTGCCTCATTTTTCTCCACTCTTTTCTACACGCTACTGTCACTGTCGTCTTATATGTAGCTAAACCATATAGTTGCAATTTTTAGTAGGTTTTGTGGATTTTGCCCGTAAATAGTAACTGGCTATTTCGTTATATTAATTTAAGAACTCCTTCCACTCACCCACTTCCCTCTACCCAGGTGTGGCGATGTGGGCGGATGCACCATCTTACCGCGCTAGATACTGCACAACCCAAGGTGACGAAAATCTTCGATGGCTTATCCCACGTTCCCTACCTACTAAGGCTGAAAACTCCAAAAGTGTACAACCGACGTTATCGGCCTCTACGAGGCGATCTCATAATGGTGTATCAGATAGCAACAAACCCCAACTACACCTGTCACCATTTCTTAAAGCTCAGTCAAAATACATATCTGAGGGGCCATTAAATTAAGCAGGCCACACAGTGCAGTAGAACAGAATGTCGACAAAACACTTTCTCGCTCCGAGTGTCACAGCTCTGAAACGGCCTCCCAACGCAGATAATTAATTGCCCTATATTATTGCCATACAAAAATCGCCTTGAAGATCTTCCATCACATTTATACTAGTCGATATCACCCATAATCATCATATGATGGCATTAATGCCGAACAAACATTGAACGGTGTCCTAAACATCATATACTCTAGACAGGAACAATTCATACTTGTGCTAGTGTGACCCCTTTAGTGAGTGATGTATCTCGCGGGTTATTTTACCAACCCTGTTCTTAGATTGTAATGTTCACGCTAACCATCCTACGAGTCTTGTCAAGCATTTGATTTTATGCCAGTTATTAACCATTGCTCCTCTCCAACTACTACCATCCCAGCATCTATCCTGCCCATCTGCATACTCTGGCGTGTTTCCTATACACCTGAGGCTTGTTTGGCTCGCCACTGGGATATCCCACAACACACCCCTCAAAAGAAACCTCGGGTTCACGATTCAGCACTAGCTACTTGCCTTCTCTGCGAAAGCACTGACACTGCACCGCTGACAAACATACTCCGAAGACAAACGAACCATGATGAGAAGAAAGCAAATCTCAGTGTCTTCCGGTCGAAGAAGGGAGATACCGAATTAATGCGGTTAGCCGACGAGTTGCAGCCCGGGGAGAGAACTCTGAAGATGTTGATGTCTTCGCCAGCATTATCCAAAGAGAATACCGGTGACACTTAGGGTGAGGCTGCAGCATAGCAAGTGGACCGAAACCCAACGGCCAAGCAAGATGGACGTCCAGCAATCTTTAAGCAGAAGAACCGGTACGTAACCATCCGCAACGTCTACTATTTCCACTAGCGGCTCTACCTACTGTTAGTAAACACCCTTTATGATATCTTCCGACGTTCCCATGGTCCTGAGAAACAATGATTTGCGAAGAGAAACACATCCACCCACAATCGCCTCCCAATCGTCACTCTAGCCGAGGAGTAAGTGTTATGGATTGCCAACGGCGTACATTTCGACCTGTTTTCCTACGCTTCTTGTTGTGAATTGTTAATACAGCAGGCTTGCTGGCTCCTGTTCGACAACTACAAACGGCTCGGCCTCTTCCGATGTCCATCACAGCTATCGGTATCCCTCGCCTACCACGCCACACGCACCATTCCATTCCTCTCAAATTCTCTCGGTTCTCTGGACACCCCAAAAGTAACAACCCAATAGCCACGCGCCCTGGCCGATACCACGATAGTAACATCGCAGGCTGCACCGTCTCACCAGTCGTCCACATCAGTTAACTTACTGCAAGATGACAATTTACCTGACTTAGAGACCAAAAATGCACTTGAATTCCCGACACCTGTACACGCACTATTTCCACGCCTAGCATTTCATCGCCGCAACGTAAGGGGATTCGTGGCCGATAATGTATCATCAACCAGTTAGAGTTTAAATGCTCAACATGCAGTAGGACTATCAAAAGCAAGCGTGGTTTGTCTCAACATCATAGTCAAGCCCATCCGGATGTTTAAAACACAGAGGTCTCGCGCGTCTATTAAATCTCCTAGAGGATGGGACATTTCTGGCCTACGGCAGGGATATGGCAGAATCTATCCCCAATCTTCTACAGCCTATCAGTCAGCCCGGCATTCAGTTTTCCTGCAAACAAATGACTGTATTAATAAACGATTGCGAGAGCTAAATTGGAACATCACAGGAGCAAGGGAACGCATCGATAGTACGTCAGCTATTTCAGTTACAGTCCAACCTGCTATGGCGACCACTTTTCTATGGCGACCAGCCAAAAACATCCCCAACATTTTCTCCTGTGATTAATGTCCGTTTGCCTGAATCCGTCCATGGCACCCCCCTGTTCAAAGCGACCACATTTTGTCGGTCCCTTGAGTGGCCGCCTTAGACAGGTTTGACTGTATTACGTACGCCGCCTCACCATCACTTTTCTCACTCAGTCGCTAAGTTCCTCTTATATCCCTCTGTTCGAAGAGGTTCTCTGGTTACTCCATTAAAACACTACAGGTCTGATTTCATCCTTCGCGTGGTACGATTCCGATCTGAGTGACCATCAGGATGATTACGTAGTCACATTTCATGTCTACACACATGGCATCGGTTAACTTGATATAGGCTGGCAACAAGCCACCAATTCATTGCCGAGTCTATCAGTATCCTCTGCCTCTCCGCATGGAATCACTTCACTTGTCAGTTTGGAGAGATCAAACACCGACGACCACACGAAGCCCGCTACAGCTTCATGGTTGATAAATACAAAAGCCACAGGCGACAAGGATGCATTTCAACGTATTAGGACGGAAGCGAGGGGAACACTGGCCCAATACACATCACCGTGCGGCTGCCCAGCGAACAGTTATTGAAGACGTGCCTACGGAACACAATAAGGCGGCATTTAGTAACGCTATGGAAGGAGAATGCCGAACCTTCTCCACACATACATGGCGGCCCAGTAAGCGCAGACGCCGGGTATTCACAGTCATCGAGAACTAGTAGCGACAGCGACTTCAATACAACCACATTCAATGCCTCTAGAAACTGCGAAGGAACCACTCCGCAGCGACAGTACTCCAGGGTCGACAGAAGACTGCAATCATGCCGGGTTTCAACGACGTCTGGAAGCTTGCTTTGTCGCAATAACCAATAGTCGCTAACCGAGCAATATACGAATGTGCCTAGGTCAACTGGGATCTAGTAAAACCAACAACATTTAGAAACTGACTTCTATTATATGAGCAATAGATGAATATGCATCTAATTTGAACCGCGTCACATCAAAGCGCATCAGTGGGATAGATCCATGCTGTCCTACGAAATTGCTAAGTTGCTTTTTAGCCTGTTACTCTTATTTCACTTACATGAAGGACGCTCATGTGACGATTGGCACAAAAAATCCAAACCATTCCCGCCCTGTCGGTTTTTGGTTAATTTTCACAACCTCCGTCTTCACTCGTCATTTTTATCGAATTTTAATCGAACGCTGTCTTCCAGTTTTCCCACATGACCGCCTTCGATTTGCTATTCTTCCGCTGTTTTGAAACCCCAGCGATAACACACTGTGTCATAAGATATTCACACTTGAACAGTATCCCTTTTTCAATTACTTCTGTTGACATACTAGATATTTTTGGTTCCTTCTACGCGTCAGTGCTTCGCACAGGCTTCGTTGTCGATGCCGCCCCTTTTATTCTACCTTACCTAGCGTCTCACTGGTGCTCCGGAAGCTCAATTGGCAACTGGCTGCAAATCCCCCAGGTGATGGAGCCCACCAGCGAGACCCGCTTCCCCATTTCTCTCTATCTTGACTTTTCACGAAGAATCACATAAACAGATGGTTACACAATGGAGTCCCCCAGCAGGAGGGTTTGATCATGTTGCTTACGGGGATAATGTCCTATCTTTCGCCCGTCACATTGGATACACAGCATAGTGGATTGCCAATAAACCAAGTAAAATCTTATCGTTGATAAAGAAAGAAAAGGTTTACTTAGTTCAAACATTGCGCAGCTCCCCTCTGGCGCTCTCCAGACACACTTTATCCAACTGTCCGCGTACGCTAAGCAACTCGGATTGAAATCATATTGGGAGGGTAAAAACCCGTCGAATTCGCTAGACCAACTCAAAGCACAGCCGCAGGAAACGCCTCAAGCCCTATCGGCGTATGAACATACTCGCACCCATCTGTTGCTACGTCACACATTGCCTCTCAGTGGAGTTCCACTACTGGCAGACCCACAAATCAATAGATTGGCTGGTCTGGGCAAGTATACGGATATGGCAGCGACTTCCCTAGGACACCGGCGTTGCTCGTTTACGCAGCAGTTGAGGATAATGGCTTATGAGTTCCGTGCCTTCTAGTATGACCCCATTGCATTATAATGAGCTCCTAAAACACTATCTTTCATTCTCCCACATAATTATGAGTTGTTCAACACGGGAAACTTCGGCGGCTGCTATCCAACGCCTCGACACGGAACACGTGCTATGTAGCTTGTGCTCTCGGGATGAATACCCTACAAAAATTACAACTAAATTCCTGCTACTTACAAGTAATATAAAATTAAGGAAGCCATAGCCCAATGTGTGCCTTCGGAATTCCGCACAGCAATGGAGCAATGGTTTATGGCGGGTATAAAAGCGAATGGTTCACATGTCCCGTAGGCTAGTTAGGGTGAGAATTACAAACTATAAAACAGTGCGTGAAATACAGAAATCACCAAGTGGTTTGGAGTAACTCATATGCGAGTAGGGTTATGACACCGTCCACTGTTTGTTGTGCATTAATACTGATGGTCATGTAGTGTCAATATGTCAGCGGATCATCAAGGCGTTTTGTGAAAAGTGATAAGGTGGGGCATTAATTACATGTATCTGGATGGCGTACCATGGCTGTGACACTCGGAAGGCGAAAGCGTTTCGTCGACATTCCAGTAGGCTGTACTGCGTGATCAGCTTAAACAGATGACCATTAGAGACCTGTTTTGACTATTTCAAAAGAGAATGACATATGTGGTTACGATTTCTCAGAATCTGATACATCATTATGAGATCGCAGCTTAGAAGCCGATAACGTCCGCTGTATACTTTGAGGGTTTTCAGACTGAATGGCTAGGGAAGGCAGCAAAAACATCTGACGTTCTTTGTTGCTTTGCATTGTGCAGTATGGGGCGCTGTGAGATGGTGTTACAACCAGAATTGCCACGTTTGAATAGCGTCTTCCGCGTGCGGCCTCACGTAGGCGCCTAGCATTTTCGGAAAGGCTGACGCATCTAACTTCTAGAATGCTCTACGAAGAAGGCCGTAGCGCTGGTTTGCTTTCTTAGATACCTTTTCAATCCGCCTCAAACAAAAGAGGACATCCTGAACATGCACGCCGAGGTCGCACTCATGAGAAGCTCGCTGTAGTATCTGTAACCGTAGACCGTAGTTGAAAATACTCTGGTGCCATATGCTGAGAATTTTGCACTTGGTAGTGTTGAAATGCCGCATGACCTTGATGGAGCAATTGTACGCTTTGTCCAGGTTATCCAGTAAGGCTGTGTGGTACTCCACTGAAGCGATAGAATGCCATATCTTTAGGTCATCAGCAAACCGCAGACCGTTTGAAGTTAGCACCCTCGCGAGATTATGTATGAAGACTATGAACAGGCGGGATCCGAGTACAGAAACATGCCGCACTGAGCTTCCATTGGTTCCTATAGGGTGCTGCGAACCCTCACATTCAGGTGACGTTGAAAAAGAAAGTCTCCTATCCAGCCCAGAACAGGATCGCCGATTCCATATTTCTGAAGTTTGTGAAGTAGAATGCGATGGTCGAAAAGGTCGAATGCCTTTGAGAAATCCAGTTAGGTCGCCTCGACTCCTACACGAACATCCACAGATACCGTCCAGCATGCACGAGCCATCAACAGGTTCGTAGCACATGGAGGGTTTTGGCGAAATTCGTGTTTTTCCGGAACGAGTATTTTGTTGTTATACAGGTACCCCATTAAGGTCTTGGCTAAAATGGACTCCATAACCTTGGAGATCACCGGAAGCAGTGTTATCAGGCGCTAATTTGTTGATTCAGCACGGCTATCATTTGCGTAGGTTGAAGTAATTATCCCATGCTTCCCCATCCTGGGAACGTGCGTCTGCTAAAGACATAGCTGAAATAGAGTTGTTAGCGGTTCAGCTAAACTCATGGCGGCAATCTTCAAAACGTTAGTGGAGAGAGAGGGCTTCGCGGATAATGCGTCACTCCTCCAAATTATGAGTTTGGAACTGCGACTCGTCTGATGACTGGAGTTTTGATACACCATGGACAAAGAAGAATGGTTCGTCGGTTTGTTCGCGGTGTTCTCCTGGGTTTTGGTTCCTTTGCCGACGCTCACTGCTCAGGGAATGTACTAAAGCCGCGTGGCGAATCAGGAAGACGGTGAGCTAACGAGAGAGCGGTCTGCGCTTGGTCATCAGACTGTAACGTCACCTGAAGTAGCTTTGGCTCGCTACAGCGAACCGAGTTTGGGTGGCGGACGATACAACACAAGCTAACCTGTTTGGCCTGGATACTAATTGCTTGGCTTATGGGTCCCCAGTGTTTCGGGTCTTTGATTATGTTTTTCTTTGACTAAAGCACGTTGGTGCATATTACCTTCATCGAGTTCTGCGTTTTCTTAGTGTTCCTACTTTTTGATAAGAGAGTGCCTTTTTATTGGCGGTGTGGTTGGCGGTCTGTTCGGGAATGCATTGGTATTTGTGTCACTTCTAACAGTGGAGTGGTTGCTGACATGCACGCCAACCTTGCCTTGGGTCTACATGCAGCGACGATAGATGCATATGCTGTTGGACTTTCGGTATTGTTCGGTAAACCAGAAGGTAATGGAGTATCGTGTGACACAGACAGACCATCCGGAAAGACCGCTCCCTGAAACATTCGAGTCGCCGGGGTTAGTAGTCCTTCGTTGGCTGTTATCGTGTTTGAGATTGCCTATATAGGCGTATCACGCATTGTACGCGAATAAAGAATTTATTAATTTATTTAACTTTACACTGGGTTTGGCTATTCCGTTTCAGGTTTGAGCATAAGCTTAGGCAACGGGAGCAGAGGGCAGATGCATCTGGTTCCGATGCAACCGCTATATCAGTCGTTGCACGCTCCACATGCGTTGTTAGTTTGTCTCTCTGCCAGTACGGCGATGCACCTCACGAGTGGGTTGAGCATACGCTAAAACCAAATGTAGTCTGGTGTGCAAAGTCGTTTTTATTTCCCATACATCTATGTTTCCCCACCGGGAAAGAAATTGTGTTCTGCAGTTATTACAAGTTATTGCAATCCGGATAGTCTTGGAGCATGATGTTAAAGCACAAATAACTTTTGTTTTCTGCTGACTTATCCGTGTACAAATTGTTTTCCTTGTTGCTTTGTTGCGAACGATTGCCGAGGCGGCAGACGCGTCGCCCAGCATGTTCGGACAGGCACAAGATGTCGGTTGATAACGAGAGTGACCACAGTTGTAACCAAAGTCGACGGATGGTAACGCACAAGCAGTGGGCGCTGTGTCATCGATCGGGTCGGGTTAGATATGGTGGAAGGATACTTTTTGACGGCTGTGGTAGAATTCGCGCTAGTTTGGCGAGTGTTAGGATGTTGATTGCTAAACAAGCTGCAGCTATCAAGCGGAGTGCCTGAGACCTGTGGTAAAATAATCGTTGAATAGCGCTAAGAGCACGCTGTGGAATGATGGCACAAATAGTGGAATACACTGAAAAATACGGTTGAGGGACGCCTGGATTTAGGTGCAAATCCTGCTGAAATCGCAGTAACGGATGCCACGCTGGTGTGTGCTAAATACTACTGCAGTGGTAGATCCACTAAATAGCGCCAGTAAATCCGATTTGGATAAGTGTAAGCACAGTAATGTGCGTCAAGAAATGCGAGTGCTAGATTTAAAAGCGGTACAGCGTCGCTTCAGTGTGACTACACGGCATGACCTTGGCGCGAATTAATCTCAGATCTCATGCATTATCCAGTAATCATCAATAGCCAGTCATATATTCCCAGCATCCACCAGGCACATTTTGGCATTGGATTTCACCAAATTCGATATTTCCTTCTTGTGTGTAGCTAACATGAAAGGAGCAGTGGGTATACGACAACTACCTACTAGGCACAAAGTCACAAAAGATATTACACTGTTTAGGTACGCTCACACAATGGCCCGTAGTTCAGAGCACAGCTTTAGATTTAACATGTGTCGATATTAAGCCAAGACATTTGTCCAATCACTAGGACTTTCTGTACTAGACATTGGGCCACGCATGAAATTGCCGAAAGTATGTTTTCAAATTGCCGCAACAGAGTGTGCTTCCCCAATGCCTGAAAGATGTGACAAATGTCATCGCAAATTAATTTTATGGGGTATGGTCAGTGGGTATGATGGAAATCTGTGGCACATTGGAGAAAGATTTAAAGGGAACCGTCAAATCGGTAGCAAAGGAATTTGATCTTTGAACGTTCCAAACACAGCTTGTTTAACTAAAATCAGCAAAATGTAAAGTAAACTACAAACAACCTTTGATCTTTTTAGTGCCTTTCCTGTGTTAAATAGAGCTTTTCTATCCCGACGGTCTCTGTAACCTATTGCAGATCCGGCTGCAAAGTAAGTTTGTCAATCAGTACCGATATGAATTTTGGCGCCTCATGGAATGCATTCTGTTCACTATTTCGCTACCCCTTATGGACTACATCATTTTGCTGCTTAGTAAGCACTACAGATGCTGGTATTGCGTTGTTCTTCCGCTGCCTCTACGTTGAGGTTCCTGTTGATTATGATAAGGTGCAAGGTGTTGGAGCTTGTCATTTAAGAGAAATGGATTTTCAGTACGGAGTAAGGCGGAGATTTTCCAATTTTAACCTCGAATTAACTGCATAGCTACTTGTCAACAACGTGACCACGAGTTCAGCTGACACGGATTTGCACCTCTTAGACAACAATTGCGTTTCACGAGGCAGACTACATAACATTTCGCACCCTAAAGGTTCGATTGTTTGAATGTAACAAGAGTTGCAAGTCTGTTAAGTTAACACAACTGCAAATCCACTCCTGCTTACTGTTTCCACCTTGGGATGGATCTGTCATATCGAGCTGTTGTTCTTATGGAGATTTGCGTCCATGGAAAACCGTTGGTAACCGTGACGTATCTCAATATGTTAAGACTAGGTTTTGGACGGATATCAAAGGAACCGTCAACGGTGGCAGTTTTATATATTCAGAAAGATGATAGTCAAAACTGGTGTCCCTAAAATTAGGTGAGTTGACATAGGGGGGACTTACGTAGACCTTAACCTCGGGCCTGAGCTCTTTGACTGCAGCAGCTACACCAGCAATCAATCCACCACCGCCAACGGGCACAATGATAGCATCAACATTTGGCACCTGCTCCAATATCTCCAGAGCAACCGTTCCTTGGCCAGCTATGATTGCAGGATGATCGTATCTGTGACCAAAAGTGTGGTAGACGAAGCAGAGTTGTGAAGAAAGAAGCATTTCATGGTAAATAGCAGAAAATTCAATTGTTGTTACTGGAGAAAAATTAGCATGAAACCGCACATAACAGATATTCTTAAAGCGACACTGCTTTGACTCATTTGGACAAAACAGTAAATGATTTTTACCCGGAACCGAGTTTGCTCGGTCAGTCATCGCTCACTTAAATTCAGCTTCCAGTCGTTACTTGGTTGGAAAAACGGAAGTTAGGTTTGTTGGACACCAAAGCAAGAATTTAGTGACCTACTAAAACCAGCGCACTAATTCTCTTTCACTTGAAAATGCTGTTACAAGTTATTCTTTTGCACTCAGCATTGCGTAAATGCAGCGGTTAGCCACACGGTAAATCTGCGGTAAATCTCCAGGTGCTGCAAAAAGGAAGAAGATGAAGGGAAAAATTTTGTGTGCAGTGAACAGCTGTCAACTGTCTGAAAGTAACTCGGCAAGTGATTTGTAACGTAGGCTTCTAGAGCATAACATTCTTACTATGGGCTATATATTCAAGGCCTCCTCCACCCACGCCATCGAGTATGTTTGCTGCATGTACGATTCTCGCTGAAATGTTGATGCATGGCGCTAGCATTTTGCCCAACTCGAAGTCACACACCATATATATGGAGGAAACGACGTAGAGTGTGTTACCTACATTCCAAAGTATCAAACGATTTGGTCGAGAGAAACAGCTGTTTTGCAGCACACAATACGCCCATTACTAAATGTAACCAGGACCATCATGCTTCACTAATAGCAGCCTTAGATGCTCCATTAGATCTAATCGCCAAGCGAAGTCATGTCACTAGGATTGGTGGTAGTAGCACCGTCAGATACCATATTTCCAATATCCTATAAGGAGGTAGTATTGTGCCGTTATTATTCTCCACCTTCGTTTGCTTGATAACTACGCTTGAAGAAAAGGTGCTTTTTAAATACGCATTCGGCCTAAAAATGAGTGTGAATCATGTAATAGTTAATGGAGAAAATCAAGATGTTTGACGGTAATTACATTCAAGAACATTGAGATGCTGTTCCCGCTGTATATCGCAGTTCGTTGACAGAAATAAAAAAGAATGCTTCCCCGTTTCACGTTGTTGAATAAAATTTGAGTTTTCCTGTTCGTGAAGTATCTCGCAGCAACACCGAATCATGGCTTATCATGGATATCTTATGTAAATGAAGCATTTACCAAAATCCGAAGATTGATTTTTACGTCTGTCATCTGCGGTCATCGTCAGTAAGCAATGCTTCGATTTGGCGAGTTACCTCTGAGTATATTCTGTAACATTGGTGTTATGCTATGCGGTGATTTTCCAGGCTTATTCAGTAGGTCGTGCAGACTAACTGACGGGCTGCTGAAGCAGTCGTCTAGCTGCAACGGCATTCGAAATCGTCTCTGGCTCACACAGTCAGGGGTTCGAGTCCCCGTCGAGGCAGATTGTTGTGCGAAGTTTAATCGTGGCTTCGAATTTTACAAAAAGTACACTACTCACAAAACCACCAAGGACCTACTGACATTAATCCTGCAATAAATTTGCTTCAAAAATAGTCACCGAGATCACCTCTTTTACACTAGCTGAATGTACACCCAGTTTCACAATCGGACCAATGCAAAGAAGTAGATATGCTCACAAGCAAGCCTGCGGCTTGTCGACCAATCCATATCTAGCAAGATTACTGCGGACTCAAGTGCCATCATTCAGTAATTAAGGTGCAAATTTTATCGATATCCTTATGATAAATATTGCAGTTGGTTTTGCTGTTACCTTAGCCATAATGCGTGTTGCACATCCTCTTGTGTTATTTGGAATGCGTCCGGGCAACGGCTGAGAGTTCATCCACCACGGGTGCATACAAGCGCAGTTTTGATTTGAGTCTAGTTCTACTTAGCCCTCATGTGTCATGGAGGAATTTCGTCCCCGGTTTTTTATCTGCTTATTGTGGACGGTACAAGTCTGTCGTTAGTTTAGCTGTATGATATCTGTAGGAACCGTGAAACTATTGTTCAGCCTGCAACTAAATCACTAAATGCGCCAATCAGATAATTAAGAAGAGAGCGTGCCCGAGGTACGGGTATTTAGTGTCATTTTGCTTTTTCTTATATTTGTGATTGTAGGAAGTGTCTGGCAATCGTCCCTCAATCACAGTGACGGATAATGTTTCGGATTCAACCAAATGGCTACACAATGTTCGCTGTGTCTACCGCATACTCTACAATGTGATATCTCTGTCAGAAATGAAGCGTCGGTACGTCTTTACATGTAAGTACCAGCCACCCCCATATACGGGTGCGTCAGTTGGAATTGTGGCTAATTGGCACACCTTCAACTGCTCCCGGTTAGTTAGTATAAACAATGCACAACTCTGCATCTCAGTAAGATAGCAATGATGGGCATGCATATTATCGTTGTTCATCTTAACAAAGACATCTCATCACAAGTAGTTCCACTACTGCCCAATGTTAAGTTTGATTACAGGCTGAAACCTTCCAACTATTTACGAACGGCGCTTATCACATGCATCTGAGCAGGTGAAACACATACCAAAATCTGCCACGCTCGCTACCTGGTGCCACGTTGAATTATAAGACAAAGTTAAACAAGCTACTATGCAGCGAGAGGTGTACTCAATTTAACCTTCCTGTTATTGCCAGGTATTTTGTTTGCTAATAGGGAACACACAATATTGGGTATCGGGCGCGATAGAGACCAGTGTTAGGAAACAAATATAGAAACTCAAGTCAACAATGCGTCTTATTCACCCACGAAGAGTGAATATTAAGCTACACTACTCACCCGTCACAATAGGGAATGTTATTCACCTTGCCAACCTTCATGGCGTATGGTTTCGCCTGTGGTCGGAGACAAAAATACAGCAAAGCAGAATACAAATGACTCGAATGATAAAATCAGTACACGGATTTCATTACGAAAACCTCAGTCTATATGATAGTGTCTGTAACAGATTAAGGCAGGATGTTCCTATAACGCTTACTTCAGCGAGTACAAATGCTTACATCTTGGTTAACATGCGTAGTTATACTAAGGCAGTACTCAGGAACCCAACGGTAACCATTAATATCAGATAATCTGAGCTAAAGGTCGGACAATAACAATCAGTAAACAGGGTAAGAACTTGATAACAACCTAATCGTTACACCATATTGTAACACAAAGTAGAAATTAATCATGTCGCACGGTCGGATAAGCATTGTGCGGTTTCTTACTTATGGAATCGTCAGCCGTGCGCATACGCCTGCGGTTCCAAAATGTTCCGTTCCTTCGGTGGCGTCATAACTGTCTAATGTTGGCTGGTTGCTGTTTGGCACATTTGAACCAAACTACTGATAACTGGCAGAGCAGTAGCTGCATTTAGTCACCATATTTTGACCCCATCGATAGCCAGGAGAACCAAATCACGGGCACGGCGTGGCAGAGATGTGGCTACTAATCGTCACACATTGAGCTCCCGAGGAAACCCCGAGGAATTCTAACGGCAATCAGGAGATCCACTCGGATCTCACACGATGCACAACGTGCCAAGTGCGGCTCTCCGCAGCTTGCACAGTGCTTTACGCGATGAGGCACAGGCTAGAGATACTTGAACGATCGATATATTCCGCTCAATGTTTGAGGACAGAATGTTTCACGGAAAACTGGATGCCTGTGGGCTTTGTACTGACCGATGTCTAGCCGTAGCACTGAAGTTACCGTTACATACAAGGTCTACGGTGGTAAAACATATGGACATGGCGCTGGCGGACGAACGTACACGTGGTACACAACTGGTGCTATTTCATCGCATCTATGTTCCCATTAAAGCAGACAGATTGACGTACAGGTGAGCAATAAGTTTTCGATGTGCCCGTATTTGTATCAAAGGTAAGGTTAAAACACATTTACGGTGGGCACGCCGGTAGACTGAAAACTAGCTTCCCAATAAGCACTAGGAAAAAAGCACCACTTTCAACTAGACCTTTCACATTGGGAATAATAACGACTTGGTAGTATTTTGCTTTCTTATTAAGTGAGTCAAGTTCTATCTGGAATTTCTTTTTCCTAACTAACCTACGATACTTTAGGTTACCCGGTTGTTTCAGTTCATTTTAGTGCAGTTGGTAAATCATGATCCGGGCACCAAAGTGTTGTGGATGCATTTGCCACGAATCGCGTCGCCAGAGTGATAAAAATGAACAATGATAATTAAATGCAGTTAGACTTAAACATTGGATAAGCGGAATGGAAGCAAGCACCAGGTGCATGAAGCTTATCGTATTGAAGTGTGAATAGCTACACGCAAGAGAACGAATTCAGGAGCGTCACTGACTCCGACAATGCGCCACGTCCAACGAAGTCTCTAAGCATTGGTTTAGACTAGTACGAGGCCCCCATCTACGAAAACGGCACGTATTTGTTTAACCAAGTCTCTCAATCAATTTCCTCATGACCCTATGCGACCTCATCGATTGAACACCTCCTGGTTTCGACCAACATGGCGTAGTGCCTGCGTATATTGCTTGCTGAGGTAGGCAGTTAACTGGTGTACGGAGCACGTGACCTAACCAACGCCAGCGATTCAACTTCAACAGACACTGAAGTGAGGCACTGCAGAGTTTCTTGTAACAAAATACTATGTTTAAGTCTAATCGCATTTGATTATCATTGTTCATTTTTATCACTCTGGCGACGCGATTCGTGGCAAATGCATCCACAACACTTTGGTGCCCGGATCATGATTTACCAACTGCACTAAAATGAACTGAAACAACCGGGTAACCTAAAGTATCGTAGGTTAGTTAGGAAAAAGAAATTCCAGATAGAACTTGACTCACTTAATAAGAAAGCAAAATACTACCAAGTCGTTATTATTCCCAATGTGAAAGGTCTAGTTGAAAGTGGTGCTTTTTTCCTAGTGCTTATTGGGAAGCTAGTTTTCAGTCTACCGGCGTGCCCACCGTAAATGTGTTTTAACCTTACCTTTGATACAAATATGGGCACATCGAAAACTTATTGCTCACCTGTACGTCAGTCTGTCTGCTTTAATGGGAACATAGATGCGATGAAATAGCAGCAGTTCTGTACCACGTGTACGTTCGTCCACCAGCGCCATATCCATATGTTTTACCACCGTAGACCTTGTATGTAACGGTAACTTCAGTGCTACGGCTAGACATCGGTCAGTACAGAGCCCACAGGCATCCAGTTTTCCGTGAAACATTCTATCCTCAAACATTGAGCGGAATATATCGATCGTTCAAGTATCTCTAGCCTGTGCCTCATCGCGTAAAGCACTGTGCAAGCTGCGGAGAGCCGCACTTGGCGCGTTGTGCATCGTGTGGGATCCCATTGATCTCCGGATTGCCGTTAGAATTCCTCGGGATTTTCATCAAGCAGCGCAAACTGCGGCAATTTACGGTATGTCCTTGACAATCGGGAGACACATGCAAACCCACAGTGTAGTAACTTGTCCACATCAGTTGTTACCGTCTGCCGTAGCGGAATGTTCTTACCTAGGAACCTATGTGTCGGTTTGACGGCTCTAGGCACTGAGCAGCCACATGGAATATGCACTGCAGGCGGTTTCGGAAATGGTAAAACGGGGAAAGATGCTCCTCCAGACATGTGATATTTATCTGCCTGAGTAGCGATGTGACGAACTATTACTTATAACACGCAAAACCCATGAGTGTTCCCTTGTAAAATTGTAATACTTCAAGTGGACAACCTTCATCTCATAGGTTCAATCAGTTACAGTAATCCATCAACACATCGTCGTACATTGTCGATATTTTGGTCAAATGTAACAAGTGTGTTCACCTCACTCATGTCGATTCCTTTTAAAATCACATTCGCTCCAAGTGCGACGCAGTTTTCCACTTTCATCATGGGGGCACGTGTTGGCATGACCACAGTCACTGGTATACCGAGTTCCCTTCCGTGGTATCCGAGTGCCTGAGCGTGATTACCGGCACTCGAAGTGATAACACCGCGTTTTCTACCCGTCTACAGGGAGACAAGGAAGAATAAATATATAAGGAATGTACGCCCCACGTTATACACATCCTATTGTCTTCTGACTCAAATTGCATGATTTGCAATTTGCCTAAGCAGCAGTATACCACCGCACTTACATGACACCTGAGACATATGTAGCAAGTGACTTTGAAGTAGTCCCGAGGCAATCACAACTCACCTGTGGAATCAATGAAAGATAGTTTCGTGCCCCACGTTCTTTAAAGCTACAAGTGGATGAAAGTCTGTTCTGAGTTCACTTTACTACTAACCTTCCTGTGACCTGGAGAAAATCCATTTTCAAATATAAATGGACATCGATCGCCTTTGACAGCTTGGAGTTCTGTGATCAATAAAATGAGCAGTATATTCAGTTACTTTGCATGGGGTACATTCGATTCCCCGGTGAATTCTGTAGTGAGCTGCTGCTACATCCTGATAGTTAATGCGAACCGGGTGGGATGGATCACAATCGGGATCAAATAACTCTGGATCACCGGAGTCTGGAATTGGTAGGTCAGTTATCAGCCCATTAATGGAGGTTCCGTTTGGTAGATCGTCATTTTCCTGGTAACCGTTAGTGCTCGACATTGAAGCTGGAAGTAGTAGAGGATAAATAAAATCTGTAGAAACTGAGTCGGATATGAATGGCTACTGCCCAACATTCTCTGTATGATATTCAACAGCACTTTTCTCACCAAACGGTACAAGATGGTAAAATACCGAAAAATGTGGAGCGACGCTCCCTCCTCTGAACACATTTGATTTATACTGCTGAGGTTCGGGCTCATAATCTTAGTTGGATATTAGTTATTCCGATACCGATAGCCATCTAAGAATCAGTCAAAAATAGTGATATGCGTTATGTATAATGGCGAAGAGAACATTTTATGATTCATCTTGTCAACAGGGCTTCATTTATTTCATAAGCCTAAACGCAAATCAACGAAATTCAGTCAGTGCAGTTAACTCAAGTTAACGATGATGATGTTTAACAAATGTTTATTTTTCAATTAAAGATCTTAATGTAAACTACATTGCAGGACAATTTCTTATGTACTGTCAACACTTTTGAGCAGCAAAACAGAGTAATGATGTCGTAAGTTGGGGTCATAGTTTCGGAACGGCTTATGGATTAGAAAGCAAAAAATGCAGACCACATTCACAAAGTGTGACCTTATCGAATAGGACAATCAAAGCACAACGGAAAGACTATTTCGCGTAGCTATCAGAAGTAGAACTTGGTTTGACTTTGCGGCTTATTCTAATTGGCTCAGAAAACGATGTGTCCTTTGAACGGCTTGGTAAGCCATATAGCTCTTCTGTTGACCTGAATCACCACTGTTTTCTAAGATAAGCAACAAAACGTCGCCCAAGACTACATGGCTCCTAATAAAAGTGCATTAATAATAGTTCCAATTGGTGTACACGGATAGTTACGGGGTGAACAGAAATTTTGCCAACAGCCCTAACTCAGCTGGCTGTTCTATTGTAATAGCTAACAGGACACCAAAATGTGTAGCACGAGACTATGAAACATTGCAGCACGTGCTCACCATTGACGAACATAAAAATACACGAAACGAGCGTCCAGTGTTTTTCCGGATTGATAGCTTACCTATGCGGCTTGGAATCTAGTTGCGATGAACCAAATGGAATCATACCTAAATCAGTCTACTCATTAATAAAAACTAAGTTGGCATAAAGTAAATAAGTGCATGAAAAACGGTTGTATTGCGTATCAATTGAAAACACAGCTCGCTAAGGTGGCAGTGCCCTGGAAACCCTAATTTCCGTCGCAACACTGGTTTTTAGGCTCGATAGCATTGAAAGAAAATCAGTTGTCAAGAACCTTCAAGTAGATTGCAGAATTGAAACCTAACAAGGTGTGATGACCCGAGTAACTCAGTGCTCCAGTTGATCGCATCGGATGGCAAATTCTATTTGTCCTCATTCCAGGTAGCTGAAGGCCTAGACATTAGACGATAAAAGTATATAAAGTAGATCGGTAGGTTGTAACAACGTAAAGCCAACACGCGACCGCCACCAGTAACACACCAGGTCACGAGAGCCTACGAGGACTCCAAGGTTTAACCTGAACCACACGGAGATTACCTGGATAGTGGTCAGATAAACACGGTCTCAGTGTCCACCTCATAGGATATCTACAATGACAAATAGTGCAAAGCTATTAAAACTTACCAATAAAAGGTGTTCCACAGCTCATAGTCTCAACTCCAGTGGTATAGTACATGGGAGTCGTGCGTTGTTTCCGTTGTAGACATGCACTGTTGGTGTTTGATTTGCTACATCTCATAATGTCGTGTTCAAATAATTTGCTTTGTTGTTATCCTCGATCCTCTAATCCTATCACACTTTTAGTTAGCACTCGTTGGCCAATCATATGATCAAACATTTGCTTGGTTGCAATTTGAACCTCTATCGATTTAATTGTACTGCGCGTGTGTGTGGCAGTTTTCTCGATACATACGTTCCGGTGCTGCTCTGGTCTGCTGCTTTTTCGGGACACAACTCATACCAATTCGGATAGTCTCCAGCTACATGGGCTTAAATCAGGGTGAGTAGCTTCTAATGTTAGGAAAGCCGCTATTCTATGTGCTGAAGCGAAAAAAATGCGTGATTTATTCTCATTTACAGGAATGCGTATGAGCTGCTTTAAGCAGTTCACGGCGAAACCCTATAGATGATATCTGCATCCATCAAAGCGACACTATGCCAATAGGCATTTAACAAATTTATTTAATCCTAGCGAAGCTTCCAATCATAGGCTCATGTATCCAGCCACTTTTAGAGTTCGAAGTATTTATAAAAACACAGAGACGCAACTCTAATAAGAATTTACTTTGGGTTGGACAGTCACAGAATATTAATTGCTCCTATTTCAGTGGGGCATAAGGCCACGATCACACGAAATAATTGAAAGCCACAAGAAGGAACGAGGACAGAAACAGGCACAGGCTTCGTGGTCGAGACCAGACGTCTCAGCGCAAGCCCCAAATAGAGAGTGGAAAGAGGATCGTGAGCGACGAACGGTAGCGAGCCCGAGCCAATAAATCAGGCAGAAATCTTTCTGCCGGTGCGTCTAGGAGTAACGCGATCAAGCGAGTCAACAGCCTTGTGACAACTCCAGGCTCGTCAGAATGCTATTTACAGTATTGGAGATAGAGCGTAAAAGTGGCAGCCAAGATCTACCAAGTTTGAGGAGGAATGAGATACAAATGAAGCATTATTTTCCCATGGATGGTGCGTTGTGGAACGAAAGCACGGCCGACATATGAGCACGTGTGTGACAGCTTAGTTATCTAGGGCTTCTTGCAATAGAGGTTGTTCTTACTTGTTAGTTCATTCTTGCTACGCCATGACAGCTCACCATTTAGCGTTTCCCACTTTGTTGTCAAAACCGGCGAGGTATCCAAATCGTTCTCCGGAGCTTTGTACTCGTTAATCATGGCTTGCTGACCGTACAGCGTTTAAATCATCTTGAGGCCGCGTTAGCACTTTAATTCACTCCTCTGAACTTGTATGTTTAGTAAATAAAGCATGCTGACAAAATGAAGACATTGAATTTTCGAGTCTCTGGAGTACATAGATCACTGAAGCGTAGTCCTATTGGTGACAGCATTGCCATCAGTATACATGCCCAGTGCTGCTTGCCCAAATGGAAGCTCGTGCATACCCTTTACGTGCGTATTTATTTCGGACTACTTTGGGAGTCTATATGTATCAATCTTTAGGCAAGGTGTGCACTTGCTTTCTCGGCTAGGTGCTGTCCGTATTTCTACCATGCTTGTCATCAAAAGCAAACTGGAAGCAGTACTAATATACTGAAGAGTAAAATGAGCGTCTACGGGAACAAAAATAAGCGCTTGGATACCTGATCCCAAAGTAGTAAGCACCCAGGAGGCATGATTAAAGCCATTACTCATGAAGAGATGATGGTGACCACATTCTTCGTTTATGCGCCGTTTATGGCCGTTGTGAAGGCAGCATAACTTTCTGCGCAGATGGTCGCATCATGCTATTTGAAAAAGCGAGCTCTACAATACGCCCGACTCATAATTTGTTTGCTGTATTCAGCAGGTGTATCTCGCCTCAGGTCGGTTCGTCGGTTTACAGTGTGAGCAGGAAGGTTGAGCTTTCTAGTGCGCACTGCCTTATAAAGCCTACTAAGTGAATTTTCGCGCAGAACTGTGTTTCAAGGTCCCCTATCTACTACCAGGACTTATTCTGAAATTCGTTTGTGGAGGCGAAGCGACGCCGACATACCAAACGCTGAGCGGACTTATTAAGATGTACCATAAAATACGCCTTCCTAAACTCTTGTTCACTAAGCCGGGAGTTGTTGAATTCTAAAGGCGTTTTTGAAGTACCGATTAGTTTGATCGAAGCAAACAAGCTAACTGCTATAAAGCTGATCGAGAAAATTGACATTTCGCAGGCAGTGCGAAAATGAACAACCCAAACAACACTACAAATAACCAAGGGGTTTCAAATCATCCGAGACACCAGTGCGCACTTACCTCAGTTGGCTACATGCTTAAAAGTAAAAGGTGGACGATTGTTAAATTCTCCTACAATTAAACTCAACTCATGAATCGTGTGACAACAAAGACGTTTAGAAAGCGTAAAAGAGTAACATGACTAACAAAACCGTATAGAGGTGTTTCGGTGTTGCTATTCCAAAGACTGACACCCAATGGTCGGTTTCGTTTTGATTTGGATTTATTAGATGGAGATAGCCTGAATTGGGGTGGAACTCGGGGCCTAGTGATTTACGGCTGACATCTTTAGCACTATGCCACTAAGATCCGTGAGCAATGCTTGGCACGGCGGAAAGGAATACAAAATTGGATTTAGAATATACGCCATGTGGTTTGATTGCAACGTGCAACCTCTATTTAGATCACGGTTCAGTTTGAAATGGACCTAATCCATCCTAACCCCTGTTACTAACCTTCCCTTCACGATTCCTAGCTTACTTGACAGCAGTAATGAAACCAATGGAGTCAAACAATATGCAGCTACCTTTCTGCAATTCGCACTGGACGCCTATCAGCAACAGTCCACCATAAAGTCACGCTGCCCCGTTACCTTATCGGCGCACAATGTTCGCACCATACGGCAAATAGGTCAACAGACTGCACTCGCACGCACGTTGGACCCCCTAGATATTGACGTGTGGTTCATGTCAAAAATGAGGATCGATGACCCTCACGGTGTTGCGAAGGTAACTGCGCCCCGCTTGGTTTTTTGCACGCCTCCGGAGACGGCGATGCGGCAATCACTGGTCAAGCTGGGGTGGGCATCGTTCTCAGCTGCAAGATGGAGTCATAGTTGTTTGATCATATTCCTGTGGGCAGCCGTCTGTGTACAGCCCATTTGACGACATCAGCTACGGTTGATCCAGGAAGTAGTACAAGGCGCTGTTTATTTGTGGGTTCCACTTCTGCCCCCACCGACTAAAGCTCTAATGCTGTCATGGGCACATTTCACTCTGAATTGAACACACCAATGCGCATTGTTGCCATTTCAGATAGCATGTTACATGCAGGGAAAATGAATGTGATTACAGATTTAACTGCACTGCCGTATAAATGGAGTTTGTACTGAGAATGTACGCACACAAAGCAATAAGGGGAATGATTATTGATCACATAATAGGCGAGAAGAAAATAAAAAGATAGCAAGGACAACGCTTACTCGTGTGCAACTATCTTGGGTCGACGGGATACAGGAATGCAGTTTCTATAGTATTAGAGTTTATCAACGTTCGTGCAAGGGGTTTGGAGTGACTCATTCTCGAGTAGGGTTATGGCACTATCCACTGTCTCTTGTGCATTAGTGCCAGCATCTGGTGGTCATGGGCTATAGCACGTAGTGTAAATGGGACAGGGTATCGTCAAGGCGTTTTTTGAAAAGGGATAGGATGGGTGCATTAATTACATGTTCCGAGAGGGCTTTCCAATGCTGTGACACTCGAAGCGAGAAGTAGTTTCGCCGACATTCCAAGCCGCTGTACTGCGTGATTAACTTAAACTGGTGACCCCGTAGTGGGGTGTTTTGACTGAGTAGTAGAAGGAGGTGGCATGGGTGGTTGGGGTTTCTCAGGACCAGGTACACCATTATGAGATCGCCCCTTAGATGCCGATAGTGTCCACTGTTTATTTTGAGGGTCAAACCTCTGACGATGTTCGTTGCTTTACGTTGTGCAGTATCGAGCGCGGTGAGATGGTGCTTGAGCCAGGGTTGCCAGGCTTGATTAGCGTATTCCGCGTGCGGCCTCACGTAAGCACTAAGCACTTTTGGAAAGACTGAAAGACCGAAAGCTCTACGAAGAAGGCCGAGGTACTGGTTTGCTTTCTAAGATGCCTTTTCAGTCTACCTTAAACAACCAAGGTCGAATGGATCAAAAATGCTGTTTGAGGCGTTCAGCGTACGAGAAGGGGTCTAGTTCTGCGGTGGTGCGAGAGTCCAGTACCATCTTACCAGGTAGTCTGACGATCGTGTCGAACACGAGTTCTGCAGGACAGCACCCGATATCCTCATTGGTTGTATTACAAATGTAAATGAGAATCGCAGGGAGACGCTCAGACCAGCGTGAGTCGGATGAACTAGCCATGATGGCAGCTTTTAATTGTCGCTGAAAGCGCTCGAAGAGGCCAATGACAGAGGAAGAGTACGCGGTTATTCTTAAATGAGTACAGCCTAATAAACGACTCAGATCACGGAACAATGTGGAACTGAACTGAGTCCCTCTGTCGGTAGTGATGGTGGATGGAACACCAAACAGAGAAATACAGATTCGACATAAGCACGGGAAATAGATTCCGTAGATGTAAGAAGTAAAGGAACAGCTTGTGGCCAACGAGTAAAGAGTTCAACACATGTTAGAAAATGAGTAAAACCGTCGGAAGAATGTAAAGGGTCAACAAAATCAACGAGAAAGTGTGTAACACGTGCGTCAGGGAGTGAAAATGTACCTGGAGTAGTGACTGTGTGATGATGAACTTTACTGGTTTTGCAACTAATACAATGTTTATCCCAATGTCTAATGTCTGATCGTATACTGTGCCAGAGGACGCGGTCGATAGTGAGCTTTCGGGTGTGAAAGACCATGAAAATGATAAAAGATGGCTCGAGGAATTGATCGTGGGACAAAGGGTCAAGGCTTACCGGTTGAAAGGTCATAGTAAACTCTTATGTCAGAGTTAAGTACGGGCAATTGTGTGACTTTCAATGTGGGGTTGATCGAAGTTGGACAAGCTCAGGATCATTGTTTTGAGCGGCCGCTATTCCCTCCAGGTCGATGGGTGTCGATGGCAATTGATTCATCTGAGCGCGGGATAACGCATCAGTAACAGTGTTGTTAGGACCGTCAATATAAAGGTCATCAACACAGAACTGCGAATGATAGTCCAGATGAAGCGTTTCTCGGCGTGAATAATGGTTCAAGGCAGAACGGAAAGGGTACACCAGTGGTTTGTGATCTGTCAAGAGTATGAAACGACGTCTTTATAAAAGCTGATGAAAATGTTTCACAGCCAAGTACATGGTGAGCAGTTTACGACTAAAGGTGCTGTGCCTGACCTAAGCAGGTTGCAGCTTCCATGAGAAAAAGGACAGTGGTTGAAATTCGTTATCAACTAACTGTTGCAAAACTGCACCGACAGCGGAAATTGAAGCATCCGTCTTAAGGACAAATGTAGCTTCCTTAGTGGTGCTCAAGTGATGAAGAGCAGTGACCTCGCTAAACTTCAGCTTGACGGCCGTGAATCGTCTTCAAATTCTGGGGTTATCGTTAACGTCTTTGAGTTTGCTTTCAATAAGTCGGCAAGCGGATGAAGTAAATCAGCAGAATTTGGAATGAATCTGCCGTAGCAGTTGATCATGCGGAGAAATCGGCATAGACTTTGGACAGATCGAGACATCGGATAGTCGAGGATCGCTTGGGATTTATCCGGGAGAGGTTTACTACCTTCGCCATTAAAACTGGGACCGAGAAATTCGACGGTGGGCTGACCAAATATGCATTTGTCCGGGTTGATAGTTATACAGTGGTTTTCAAAGCGTTCAAACACCTTTCGGGGGCGTGATAATTGCTCAGCAGCTGTGGCGCTTGCGATCAAAACATCGTCAATGTAAAAGTAAACGAAATCATGGCCACGGAGGACCTGACTCATAAAGAGTTGGAAAGACCGTGCTGCGTTTCGGAGGCCGAAAGGCATACGAAGAAATTCGTAAAGGCCAAATGGAGTGATTACAGCAGTTTTTGCGATGTCTTACTCTACCACTGGGCTTTGATGTTAAGCTCTGACTAGGTCGAGTTTTGTGGAGGTTGACTTTCCGGTTAGCCCAAGAGAGAAATCGTGGATACGGGGGAATGGATACCTATCCGGAACAGTGACGTTATTCACCGCATGGTTTCCAAACGCCTGACTTTTTAGACACCAGATAGAGAGATGATGCCCAGTAGCTGTTTAAAGGATGAACGATTAAGTGATCAAGCATGTGTTGGAATTTCATTTTAGCCACCTAAAGGTTGTCAGGGCGAAACGTCAAGGTTTAACAATTACTGATGGGCCGGTAGTAACGATGTGAGAGCGTGCATATGTAGCGCCCAAAAAAATAACTGATACCTTTCATGTACAATTTAATGGTTAACCGAATGTACATCATTCCTTCTTGTTTTAATCTTCCTTACAACCGGCTCGACACTTGACCGCCTTGTAAGTCCTCGCGCTTACGTGTTCTCTCTTGTCTCGCTTCATCCGTCCAGGTCTTCTTGTAGCCCATCGAATACAGTCCGCTGTGTCCGACTCAAATTGCCTTCTGATATCCACGCTTCTTTGCGCGCACCGTCTCGGACTAGCATTAACTAGTCCTACAAATTGGTGACCCCGATTCGCACGCGCGAATTCAACATATTTTCCTCGTTTGTATTTCTGGTGAGTTCGTTACTTTATCTTGCTTATATACCTAAATTCCTTCGTTTCTTGCGTACTTTTAGTACTTTTATCGTGTTTTTGTTTATTCTTTATCTTTTCGACTCACATTTCGAGGGTGGGGTCTGAGTCGTTCCACAGCTTACTTTGGCTGTTGCGAATAAATTGTCAGGTTGAAATTATGCATGAGAGAAATGAGATTCGGTACCTATTCTTCGTCCCCTAGCGTAGGCTGGAATGGATGGGCCAATACGGGGAGGTAGTTTTGGCGGACTTAACATATCAGATCAATTACAGCGGTTACATATTATGACATTGCGTGTTTGTGGACGTTAGGGGCCTTGATATGGGCTTCTTTTATACATTTTTGCCCAATGAGACTGAGGCTACTTACCAAGAAACAGTGAGAAGTATGCTGGAGTTGGCCCCTGGGGTTACTCGTGTCCTAACGTTGGTCATGGACAAGTGCGCTGCTCAGGTGAAAACGTTTCGCAATGCGTATCCCACTGCCAGGATAGTTTTCTGCCGGGTACACATTATACGCGACATGCAGCTGCGTTGTTCTCACCTTCCCTTCTGCAACGCGGAGGATAAAAGGGCTTTGTGCAAGATGCTGCGACCTTTGTTGTATACGCACGATTGCGCGCATTATCATCGCCCCATGGAGGGTATATCGGTGCGCAGCGCGGAATGCTTCCAGTACCTCTGTCGCACGTGGATCCCATGGCGGCTTAGCTGGGCGGCGCATTTGATGGGCCACATAGTGTTACTTGGATGCGACAACACCACTGGCGTTAAGAATGAGAATAAACATTTGAAATAAAGTTTGAGTGAGTGGTCCACTCTACTGCACCTGTTTCAATTGACAGTACAATGTTGCAGTGGTATTTTGGAGGAGAAGGAAACCATCCTTGCAAAAGATAAGCTCGAAGTGTGCAAGTTTGAGCAGCGTGTAAGCAGTAGGCAGGTGAATTTGAGGAAGATGTAGTCATACGCCCGGTGGCATTACGTGCGGCACAGACTTAGTGTTCGCATCCGCAGTGTGAACCCGGATGGCGGGTATTGGCTAGTGGATGACAAGCGCCTGGGCATGAAGCGTATGGTCATTAAGAATGGCAGCGAATGCGGATGTCGATTTCATCGTCAGTGGCGCATTTCATGTGCGCACATTGTGCAAGTCGCTAGCCTACACGCATACGACGACCAGGTGCTGCAACTGCACCTCCTCCCACGTACAGCCACCGCTATGTCACGTGTCATTAATACACAGCCACAGGTACAAGTTGATTTCCATGCTCACTTCTCTTTCAGAGCTACATTGAAATCCGCCGACATTCGCAGTCCTATTTAACGCTGCTACTGCGCCCACTCAGACATTAGCTCGCACAAAGCACTGCCACCCTTCACGTGCAGTTTAATTATCGACCAATTAAACATTATTCCTTCTTGGTTTAATCTTCCTTACAACCGGCTCGACACTTGACCGCCTCGTAGGTTCTCGCGCTCACATGTTCGCTCTTGTCTCGCTTCATCCGTCCAGATCTTCTTGTAGCCCATCGAATACAGTCCGTTGTGTCCGACTCCAATTGCCTTCTGATATCCGCGCTTAATTTTGCGCACCGTCTAGGACTAGCATTAACTAGTCCTACAAATTGGTGACCCCGATTCGCACGCGCGAATTCAACATTTTTTCTTCGTTGGTATATTTTGGTGAGTTCGTTCGTTGTTCTGGCCTCCATACCTGTATTCCTTGGTTTATTGCGTAATTTTAGTACTTTTATCGTGTTTTTGTTTATTCTTTATCTTTTCGACTCACATTTACGGAGTGGCATCTGAGTCGTTCCACAGCTTACTTTGGCTGTTCCAAGTTTTAAGGAATACAGCACAGAGGTTTGGTTTACGATATTCGAGATTGAACTGGAAAATAAGGGCATTACTGCGCACCGTCCGAGGTATAATCAGCTCGTCCCACGCTTTCCTTCGTCGGTTGTGACGCTGATTGAGGACATTCTACTCTGAATATCGAATGTGACAAAGTATGAAACGATGAAGCAAGTGAGTGTAAAAGAGTTACGGCCCAGCGCACGAGCTCGATTTGAACAGCTCAATGGCGCTGCACCGCGAAATTCAGCGCATCGCTGGTCCCTTATTCTTGAGCGAAGATGGAATAAAGGAGCCGTGGTTTGCACGTCTCCCAGAGCCATTTTTGGTAATGCTGTCCATGTTTATAGACACACCACTGAAGGCATTAGCAACCAAGGCAGACGCGGCGTTCGAACTTTTTCCGCAGCAGACGACTAGTAGCTCCGGCGACGTAATCGCACCGATGAAAACAGAATCCTATATTTGCTCCCAATTGTCAGGCCGATCTGACCCTAAAGATGAGGAAATTGCGTTGCTTCGCAGCAGGCTAGCAGCAATGAAGGCTTCGAAGCGGTGTGTGCCACAGTCAAATGCTGACCACGTTTCGGCTGCCGTTCGTTGCGGCTCGTCTGTGCCTGCACCGAGTACGTCTCATTCGTCACGAAAGCGCAACATTTTCCCTGCACGTTCTCAGTCAGGTAATACCAAACCCATCGAAGAAGTATGTTGGTATCATCACGAATACGGTGGAAGAGCTAGACGTTTTCGGGCTCCCTGCATTAGGCACAACCCAGCTGCTGCAGAGAAAGCAAATAGCCCGCATACTAGCACGACAAACGAATCAGTTAATAACCAAGCAAATTGCCTGTTTTACGTTAAGGATCGACGTTCTTCCATCACCTTCCTCCTCGACAAGGGATCGGAAGTCAGCGTCCTCCCAGCAACCGCTAACGACAAGCACTCATAGCATACACACAAGTTGCGTGCAGTCAACGGTTCCCCGATAGCTTCATTCAGACAGCATATGATGAACCTGGACCTCAACCTTCGCCGAGATTTTCAGTGGGTCTTCATGGTTGCGTCTTGTACCCTTCGCAATTATCGGTACCGATTTCCTCCGACATTTTGGGTTGCTTGTTGATGCTGGTCGCCACAGACTTTTAGACAACCGTACTAAACTAGGGGTTGAAGGTCGCTTTTCCGTAGGACGACGTTCGTTTCTTCGTGTGAGATTGGTCGTTTTTCCCGGCGAGGAGAGTCTTTTTGGCGTGGCGCGGGGTGCGGCGGGGGGAGAGACCACTCCCAAGCCCACCGTTTGGCAGCAGCGGAGGTTGAGGTCCTGTCGGGCTTTTTCTGGGCTAACCGGTTTTTGTAGTCCGACAAGCCCGCTCCAACGGCTCGCCGAAATGCACTCTGCCCAGCAATCAATAAACAACAAACCACAAACGGCACAGCGCACTCCGACTTCCGGAGGACCACTATTTGACACGAACGCTCGCTCATTTTTACTCGGCACAATTTAGCCATACGAACCTTGATTCAACAGTCCTTTTATAAATCGAAGGCTTTCTCTATTTAGCCTTCTAGAGGAAGCTCTGTAGCGCTCAAAAAGATAACCCTTATCTTTCATGTACAATTAGATTTTTGACCGATTGTACATTATTCCTTCTTGTTTTAATCTTCCTTGCAACCGGCTCGACACTCGACCGCCTTGTAAGTTCCCGCGCTCAGGCTTTCGCGCTTGTCTTTCTTCATCCGTCAGCATCTTCTTGTAGCCCATCGAATACAGTCCGTTGTGTCCGACTCAAATTGCCTTCTGATATCCGCGCTTAATTTTGCGCACCGTATCAGAATAGTATAAACTAGTCCTACACATCGTGTATAGGGTCGGAAGTATCGTTACTTACTTGAATTAGCAACGGAAATCGTAGAAGCAATGAACAGTAGTGTGAGGCTTCCGATATGAGAATGCAAAGCTCGAGAGTATTAACTGAAACAAGTTTGCATGGTGTGCTTAAAGACGTAGTATCGTCTCGTAATTTTCCACAATGTAGGACAACCACAAGACCAAACTTGCTGAGGTAATTGATTCCGATGATAGGCTTTTTCACATCGACGACGGTAAAAATGAAAGGGAAGTTACGCCGTAGTCCCAGGCTAGAAGTAAGTAATTTCTGGCCGTATGTCGGGATTTTAGTCTGATTAGCTGCAGTAAGTATTAGACCAGCTGGTTGCAGGAGGCGTTTTTCCAGAGAACAGGGGTGAACGCTGACTTCTTCACCAGTATCGACCAAAAAGCGAAGTTAAGTTGTGGAGTCAAATACGTACAACAGGCGACTAATAACCTGGCATGCGACAGCCTCCGCCATTACTGGCTGGTCATGTGGTTTCCCGACGTAGGAGTTAAAAAGGCTTTAGGGTGTTTATACCCTGGACGGAAGTTACGCACTGTCTCTCCGAAGCGGTTGTGATAGTAACAACAGCCGTGCGACTGTCGTGTACCAGAGTTGCTAGGATGTCTGGATCGAGAAATTGATCGTCACGAAGGAACGCGGTTACGTCTGAGATGGGACAACGTGAGCTCTAAGTTAGAAAGTCTCACGTTGATTGAAGCAAGTAGCGTCGTTCCGGAGGAGTTGCCTGAGTTAGTCTCAGTGACGTGGGATACCGACGTTTTAATAAAGCGTTCATGAACCTTATCGGCAGCTTCTGCCAGTTTGTCTAGCGGAAGCTCGTCGGCCAGAACAGCTAAAATAGCCGCCGTATTGCCGGAAGAAAATTACTCCATAATTGGTGGAGAACGGAATAATCCAGTATGGAAGAACCAACGATGGAACGCGCGTCGGAGTAGCTGAGCTGGCGTTTTGTCTCCAAGCCCAATTCCATAGAGTAACTGATGAAGGCGTGTCACGTCTGACGCTGTATTGCGCTTTAATATGGATGCCTTAATTTTATCATAGAAGGACTCTAGGGGCACATGATTCAGAATATCGATGATCTCATTAGAGATGTTGAACGGTAAGTGAGCAGTCACGTATGAAAACGTAGTGAACTGGGATGTAATCTTACGAAAACGAAAAACAGCTTTTACTTGAATAGACCAAACGCGTGGGTTAGAAACGTCAAATGAAGGTAAAACTTGTCCAAGGTAATGTCCCGACGCATTAATGACGGGCGCATGATCGGACATTGTGATGAAAATAAAAAATTGTGCACAAAAATAAATAAAAATGCGGGGGTTAACTGTTATACGGAGGAACCGGTAAAGGAGAATACCCAGTCAGGTTCGCCTCACATATAAAATGTCCTGATGCACCTTAGCGTCAGAGGACCGTAGATAGCGAGGTATGTCGAAGTGTACGTGTCGTAGATTCCGATCGTGAATCAAGCAAGCAGCAATGCGCAGAATCACAATAACCCAGTGGCAACCAAGGAAGAACCACGGAAGACGAGTTCAAAACCAATCGTTATATCTATCTAGTTAATTAAAACAAGTGGTACAACCACTGCAGCGAAATAGGTAAGCCAGAAAATAGAAAAATAAGCAAATTATTTGCAATTGTTACAGTATTCGGCTTACCACTACGACGCCTCTTCCAATACAGCCTTGTAAGCGCAATTAGGGCGCGGTGCAGTAAACGCTCATTATTCATGCATGGGAGTCAACCAATCCCTTTCAATTGGCGTAGCAGCACAAGAGCACAGGTTTGGAGACCCGGCTTGCTCAGGACGCGGTGTCTGACATTACATTACACATAAGATTTGCTACCTTACAGGTTGGGCTTTCACAAACAGCCAACGTCAAAGTCTGAAAGCTTACACATGTTACTAACATGATACGGTCAAGATTCGCATCAATTCAAAACAGTACCGCTCGGACACTGCCATTTAACGGAAAAGAAATGTCGCGACGACACGGCAAATGTCTTAAGTTTGTAAACCCCAACCGAGCTTTTGCCATACAATAGTACGCATCCTTCGGCTGTGTCGTCGTCGGAACTGCAGCAACATAAGTAGACAAAACTGTCCACGTGTTCACGCCGTACGCCTTCGATAATAAATTGAAGAAGGAGTGATTGGAAATTATGCAACAACGCTTTGCGCTTAGAGATGGCAAAATATATATCATACTTAGACGCTTTAACTACCAGTCGTTTAACATCACTAACGCAATAAGCAAGTTATTACCAAGCTAGCGATATCATTAGCGTAATTTATTCAATTGCGTGCTTACCTGAATATTCAACACCAAAACGCTACAGAACTTCCCCCCCCCCACCGGGGACTTATGGCATCCTTGTCGCGCAACACTGCTGACAGGAAGGAGGGCTGTAAGGTTGGCACCGGCTCTAATCCTTTCTGAAGTATGCTACAGTGCCCAAAGTATACAGCCGTACTTTAAAGGAGCTTTATTTTTAGCAGTGGTCGTTTTAAGGAGGGTCAATCTACTAATTGGAATGTAGCCCAAATATTCAGGAAGGCAACAATGGTGGGTTTGCAGTAGAGGTGACTATACTGTAAGAGCTGATGAGTTGTAAATATTAGACTTCCTTATCCCTGAAAGAAGTAAGGAACAGCCCGCTCTTGCCGTTAGTGTGTAGTACGCGTTGTGGCTAGACTGCCGAGCATGGTGGATTTTAGTATCTTAATGGCAACCAATGCCAGACTGATCCATCTCTAATTAGAGAATGAAGTACGAAAAATATTTTGAAAGCTTGAACAAGTACTGACTAATGTGCCCAGTGGAGCGAATGAGTTAGAATAAGCTGCGAATATTTCCAGTGGCAGCAGCGTCTTTCATCTCCAAGGCACAGATGGATTACAAAAATTCTCGACCACTGCAAAGTCTCCAATTGAGTGTTTAGCTAACACTGTGGAGAAGTGCATCGTATGGTCTGATGTTACTAGGAGACTTCGGAAGTAATAGAACAATGCCAAAAGTCGCTCAGAGCTTCAAGAATTTGAAGGATGTTAACTTGACTAAGAAACTAACAAAGCAGAATTCATCACGATATGCTGGGAGAGGTTCCGATGGTGTATAAGATTATTGGCGGAACACAGGCTAATTTGCTTGTCAATGATAGTTGGTGTTTGAACACAGCCTATGGAGCAATTAAACTCTTTTTAGCATACACAATGCTTTCGTTTCGGAGGCTCTCCAAATTGCACACGCATTTTTGTGCAAAACAATGCGGGATCTGAGTTAAAATACAGCTGGCAGCAGGCGATCGACTTGTACGTAGATATCTTCCGCAAGAACGACGTCCAATTTAACCGTCCTGTTTACAGCTGATAGTGATGTGGATAGCAATCCTCCTTGATTAACCCACAATTGGAATCACTCGGCATACAAGCCCAGACCTTAGTTGAATAGAGCACTAAATATGTAGAGTACAAAAGGTAATAAAATATTGTAGGCGGTAAATTTCCCACGTAATGCACAAGATGGATGACGTCAGCTAATTCTGGAGCACCACCTGTTGTTGGTTTACCCACTCTATGCCCCATAGTTAATTGCCCTCCCGACCTAAGTGTCATGTAATCCACGAGATTAATAACAGGATCGAACCTATCTACTCACCAAATTTATGTGCCGTCTTTACATGCCGAGCAACATACCTATTATGTGATTAGCAAGCCACATGCCACGAGCACAGTCTGGACGACAAAGCAGACGCGTGCCCCAATTAATGAGGGCCGGCTTACCGATTATCTCCATGTGAACTCATATCGATGTTAACATAGTTTCACCACTTACTGTCGAGGCCGTTCGCTTACACTGTGCAAACCGTCATGACCACCCCGCCCACACACCTCAGGCATGAAACATCCGCCTGCCCAAGTGGTACGCACATTCATGGTCCTCGAACCCCCACTGTTTGACTGTGACAAGTCACCTCAACATCTCAGGCCATCGCATTCCGTTTTCCACATTGTATAGCGAACCAAGGGTGGACGGACTTAATAAGAAAGGGTATAGTCTTATAGGGGATTCGGTATCCTGTGCGGCTACATTACGGTTGCAAGTACTAGTTGCATTTCTTTTGCTCATTGTGAAGGCCGGTTGTTTCGGAACTAGTCGGGTATTTCTGAGGTATTTACCTATCGTGTTGTAAGTACTACTAGAATAGTGCCGTAGTCAACGTCTCGCCCTTCTTTCTTAGTTAGACCCAAGAGCTTTTACGTCTCACTCGAGATCCCGAGCGAATTTGTCGCTTAAAATGACTGACTCGCTGATCGAAAGCGATTGGATGTCACGTAAAAATCCTAGAGAATTTTTGATAACTTAGTTCCAAAATAACTGCGAAGGCGGCCAAAGTAACGTAAAACTTCAAGTTGTAGGTACGGAAACACTTTACGACCCACTGAACTTGCAGTCATCGAAGAAAACCGCATTTTATGACCAGTGAAACGGCCGATTTATGAAGCTCAACCATCGCATACTCAGTTTCCTTAACGAAATTTATGGCAAGTGGTAAAACAGGTAGGTACTTGTGTATAAACAAGTGGGGTTGGACACGGAGCGGTAAGAGGTATTGTGGTACTTTCAAATAAGCCAGGTAACCAACTCAAAATTCCTCGAGCTATTATTCATACTAACGAAAGGCAGCAACACATTTATTGCATGTAATCAATTAACTGTACATTTAATTACACAAGGAAATTTCCTAAGTAAAAGCAACGATGAAAGTGAAATATCAACATAGGTTTAGATGACTCTGTAGTCATGTCATGGAAACCATGGTTAAGAAATTCATCAAGGGTTACAGGTAATTGAAGGATTTCACAGGCTCTGTGAAACAAGGATTGCTCTTTAAATAAACGTATTTAATATAATAGAACGGTGAATAAAACGAATTACACATCAGCGAAAGATGTAATCTAACACTAGCCGAATACTTTACACGACTGTAAATCAAAGTTTTGGAAGGGAACAGTTCCTCTCCTAGGGCAGCAATAACAAACTTACTACATTACATAGGTCTACGGTCACTGTATTACTTACTCGACATATGGTATAGAAAACGAGACACCAAGTGAAAAATACTCAAAATGCCACATGCAAACTTATCGCACGAAAACTGCTTAAAGTTAGTGCACGTAACTTTTATATTTTTACTGTGCGTGAGGTCATGTTGAATAATTAGCTGGTTCATTAAAACACAGGACCCTAAACAAACTTGGCCACAGGAGTTTTGTTTATACTTCCTGTCGGCGAACGACAATTAAAGGAAACCTTAGTTTAATTCTCCTACTTTTTAGATACAAGCAAACTATATTTATTATTATTATTATTATTATTATTATTATTATTATTATTATTATTATTGTTCTACGTGTCTTTCCAGTAACCAAGTCGTTTTGTTACTAATTATTATGCGGTTATATTTGTCAAATACCTAAATAATGACGATAGTCTCCAGTTATTTAGCGCTCTGGTAAATTGCGTGGTAATTGCATATATTTTTCGAGTAATAAACTGCCAGCTACTTTGTCATTTGGGAAAAAATGGATCATCGCTACCTATCATGCGTACAGCGTAATTTATGAACGAGAGGTTTTGCAAGTATACGTCGGTAACTGTAAATGCCAAAACAACCCCACCTATAAAATACTTCTCATTTTCTCGTGAACACTAACAGTTTATCATAACATGGTGTTTATATGTATGGTACACTTTAGCGGGTCATTTCGTGGAAACACAATCGTAACCGCAGTCAAATGGACCTGGAAATGAAGTAGATGATGAAAACGATTGAAAACAAATTATACCATTGGAAACCAATCAATCTTTAGCATCACATATATTCTGCTTGCCTAATCATTTGCAACTAACGATCCTTTACGATGATCCTGATAGACCAGCAGCGACTAGGCGCGAGTTTTGATATTGAACTCGGAAGTTCGAGATTTAACGAGTATGCAGACATTCATCCTACGGTCCCACAACAATTATTGCTCCTTCCTGTACATAACGAAGTGCGATTATTTATGAAGGCCAAAAGCCGCCGGGTATGAAAGGTCATACGGACGCGCAACGTTGTTTCAACATTACCCGGTGCTCAAGTTACAACTTGGCTTTTTATTACAATATTCTATTATCATGCTCCTCACACGTTTGTTCCTCTATCAACGAAAAATAGATCTCCTTAGTAGGAGCACTAATTAAAACTAGTTGTGATAACTTCATTCTACCGTCTATGGAATATTTATTTTGTTATACAGCTATACGGTTGACAACGACATTCTTTAAACAATGGATGCAGAGTTCCTCGCGAACATCGTCTGAACGCGTAATTCATATTTCGCGACCTGTCCAGTTCCCGGACTAATATTTCTTACAAATTTCTGCCGTACTTCAACGTTATTATCCTTTTCAGTTAGGTTTGATTATATCTCCGCTAACAACAATGAGATAAAATCCCGTCCTATTTCTGGAAGCGACAACTGACAACTTCCTGGAGAGGTTCCGCATCAGCAATATTTCTTTGTATGCATAATCTCGGCTAATCGCTTGGTGCTTAAGTTCGTCATTTATGCCATAAAATTGCGCCTTACAGTGACCCATTCCCACCAACCATAGAGAATTTTACATCGGTGGCAATTACGACCAATGGGAACTGCATGCTCGTTGATATGTTATGCGATTACCTGAGGAGGAGAATACGCTTGGTCTGCTTAAAATATTCTCCGGCAAGGCATTTAACATATCGTCCTTCATCGTGAACGCGTGTCTACTTGGACTGTTTGATCTTCATGGCTGCACACGCTAGAGTAACCTCCGTAGTCCTATCAGACCGTTGTAGAACGTACCACGCATGCCAACAGAAATCGGGGGCTCAATTCGTTTTCTTTGTTGCGTCTTTACGGCGGTTATCGGCATGCTGTTACCCGGCTGAAGACGTATGCGTGTTCCAACAACTCATGCTTGTGACGCAGAACCATGACGCGCTTAAGTTGCTGCTGGAGTTGCAGCCCAGTAGAATAGATGACGTGATCGAATTAATGGACCGTCGTGAATGGACCAGTGGTATTGTCTCGCGCGAGTGTGCGCGCTAGGTCGGTGAGCATGGCCGGCCGAGGTTCGCCGTACGAAGCAGAAACTTCCCAAGCCCAAGCAGCCTTCCCAAATTTCGGCGACAGCAACTCGAAACCAGCAAGCATAGACGTCCCAATTGCGTCCAATACAAGAAGCTTAGCAGCAGCTGTTATTGCTACCGCTGGTTTTCAACTGCTGCGTACAGTTGCGGGCATGCACCGTCGGTGTAAGTCCCCAACGTACTCTTTTAATGTACACACCATTTCTACTGCTAATCAGGCAGCTCTCTTATTGTGTTTAGATTGTTGCAAGGTTGGTTAGCCTAAATTCTGGTCGATACCATTGCCACGCGCTCGTTAATGCATAAACCCGCGCTACCAGTAGACATCTTAATTTACCGGGTGAGTGCTGTCAGCCTAGTAGTCGTCAATGTGACCGCCCTTAAAACCTTAGGCTGGAATATGGCTCTCAGTGTAAATAGGACGCATCACGGTTACCCATCGCTTTGTCATACTAAATAAGCTTTCTTAGGATGTAGTATCAGGAGTAGCCTTACGTACCCGTTTTAAGGCATAAATTAATTTAACTGGCAATAGTGTCAAACAGAACAAGCTGATAATAAGCACCGCACCACCTACGTATCCTGTGTTAGCCCTTAAGTTAAATGAAATCCACGCAACGCTTAACCGTTACGCTGTCCCTGCTGGTCTGGTAGATATCCACAAAGTGCAGAGTCAGTCTTAAGCAAATAGCCCCATGCTTTCCCTTGGAAGGACGACGAGTTGGGACGAGATAAACCTCTAAAACACCTTAATGATACAGCCAATACCCAGGCAAGGTGTCAAGCAGCAAGGCGTGGTTCGGTTCACTATCAAGGATTATCAAATGGCGGTAAAGCAGCAATGTTAAGGCGTGACATTTTTCGTCCACCTAAACCCCTTGGCGTCTCCTCTATGTTTAGTAAACCAGAAGGATTGTGAGCTTCGATTATGCGAAAAGTACCACGAGCTAAGCGCGGTTGCACCCACAGATTTCTTTCCGTTACCTCGGATGGATGACAACATGTTTGCCCATGTCAAGCCACGTTGTTTCACCAACTTACTCATAGCATTCGAATTAGTAGGAGAAACTTCACTCGTACGATCACTGCAAACCGGTATTTATTGTCTCATCAGGTTTTTATGTGTACCTGACCAATCCCTTTGACTTTACCAACTCACCAGCTAATTTCCAGCTATTAACGCATACCGGGTTGAGGGAAGTAATAACGTAGCATAGTTTAGTTTATCAAGACGACATTATAGTATTAAACCGAGCAGTGGGACAACACAGCAGCAGCTTTGCCCCTATTCTATCCAACTCACAACATTAGGGCTCAAACTGCAACCGCTCAGCTATCAACTCATGAAATATCGGTTGGGCTGCTTAAGTCACACGGTGTCCAAGTATGGGGTGTGCTGTGTTCAAAGGGAAAGTGGAGCAGGTTCGCTCGTGGCCGTTCTAGAGCACGTTGACGATGTGCGCAATTTTCTTTGCACCGCATCTTCTTACCGGTAGTTCGTTCGGGGACTCGGGCCCAAATCTGCTTCTTTGAACGGCCTTCTGAAAGCAGATAAAAACTTTACCTTGGAGAATGCACAGTAGCAGTCGTCGAGAAGCACAGGAACTCTACGCGTAGCGCCTTTGCTGAACTTCCAAGCTATTTTTATGACAACATGCCATTTCAGAGTGAACACAGATGCCGGCGACACTAGTATCCCAGCTGCGTTGACGCAACACACATTGTACGGAACAGAGAGAGTAAGCGTGTACACCAGCAGGACTCTCTCACGACGAGAGCGCAGCTACTGTACTACACGACAAGTAATGCTTGCTTTTGAGTAGTTCATTAAGCTGTTCCGCCGTTATTTGCTGAGCCCCACAAGTACCCGCTGGCGTATGAAATAGAGCCACGTTTCACTCTTTTATGGACATATGCAAGAAAGATACTGTCAGTCTGCATCTACTGTGTTTTCGTGTTTATTCTACGGACACATGAATCCAGTTAGTCGCCACCACGCTGACAATTTCGCACTACATGAAGCTTTCTTCCGTTACTACAATTTCTACCTGTTTTGGCCGTAGCCAATTACTTACATTGTAGCGGGTCTGTTGCACAACATACTTGCCTTTAACTTTTATTCAGGATTGAGTTAACGGGCCTCGATGCATTTGCGAATTTAGTCTTTAGTTATCTATTTATTAGGTTTTTTGTCTGCACAGAACTTCTACAAACCGGAAGGGCAGATTTCCCACCCGGCAAAAAACAGTTAGAGGAATATGATTCTAGGTGCGAATACCGCAACGGAGCAAAAACGCAACTGATGATGCACTGTCATTGAGACCTCTCAGGAACCACAGAAAATGACCAGCATCCACAACCGCATGTTTGTCCGCAATCATCCTATAACCTCCTGAGAATAAAGTGGAATCAGTTACAGTTGAGCGAATCAAAGCTGGCTCTGTTGTGAAACACAAGGTAATACCGCCAAGAAAACCAGAAAAATGTGAGTGGCATTTACGTGACAACGTGTCTCTAGTCACTGTGGCATCAGTTGCACGCCGTATTTGATTTACTGTACCTCCAGTATGGACCGGCGGACTTACAACGTATCATCATCCAGACTGCAGTTGTTCAGCAGTTGCTGCAACCAATACACGAGTGACCAGGACATGCCGGGTAAAACATAACGTACAATACAATCCGCCGTCACTGTTGATGGCTGCATTTACAGCGCGACGTTGCGCTTTGTTGCAGCTCTGCCTTGGTTGTGGACGAAACGATGATCCAGCTTAACCTCGCCACGCACAAATACGGCCCAAGCCGGACAGCTTTGCGAATGTCCTGGTGAGCATCGACCCCGTTGCCCCTCCACAAGAGACCGTCAAGGGAACCACTACGTCCAAGTGCTTGTGCAACTTGGCTGAAGTTTAAAATGCAGACTCTTGAAGCGTAACTACAGCCTGCCCCGGAAATTGCGTGTCGAGATGGTAAACGCACTACCAGTTGCAATCGAACGGTTACTCCAACTTCCGAAGCACGCTAAAGTGCGATCTATCCCTCCCATTTGGGGACAGGAAAACGCGAGTAGACACATGCTACCCAGAACGAAACACAATGATCGAATCTACTAACCGCACATTAAAAGCATTACTGGAGACAATTTCCGGGTTTCGGAGCACCAGCCATGTGCCCTGGATTTTGACACTCAATCTCATCTATGGACTCAGTTGACTTTGCAGATTGCCACTTAGGCCATAATTGATAGTGCCGGTGGCAGTCCAAGCCACACGGCGGGAGACACAACACCCGAAAATCAACTTCTAACCGCGGTGTCCAGTACTACACGAGGAGCTCAATGGCCTAGGGATCATGGTGATGGCCGTCAAGCACTATGTGCGAAGTCACACTCCTAGCCCGGCTAGCACTACTTGATAGGCCAAACTCCGGACGAAACTGTCAACCGCTGAGTGCAGAAATAGAAGAGCCACACTGCAACCCTCTACTTCGGTGAACGTCCCAGTGGTTGTATTGGCAAAGGCTGTCTAGGATGTCAACCCGTCCACTAGTGGGGTGAGTGTCGCAATACAAGACATGATGGATACTCCAAAACCTGAAACTCAACTTCCAACTGCGGTGCCCATCAATGCTTGAAGAGCGCAACAGCCTAGTTAACATGGTGATGGTCACAGAGCAATAAGAGCGGTGTTCCACACTCAGCTATGCTGATACTACCTGATGTGTCCCAACCAGAACGCGGATGGGTGGGAGAAGTCCACCCCAAAACCTTCATAATTGCAGTCGTTCTTAACGACTAGTCCCTCCGAGAGTGTGACGCGTCTCTGTCAAGTTGCCTCTTGGCCCACCACGTGTTCTTTCATCAACTGGCCAAACACTGCATTTTATTATTACATGGGGCGATCTGTCATTAACGTCAGAAACCGTACTATCCTCGTTGCAGCATGAGCACTTGTGGGCAACGGAGCAATATTCAGAATGCAGACGAGATTGCCACGGGTGCTTCAGGCGGTACAGGAGCACCTACAAACCTCGTAACAGCAAACTACTGACCACTACGACAGCAGGCTTTTCGAAGGTCAGTTCAAACTTAAGGGATACAGCACGGCGTAAAACGACGGTAGCACTATTCGGATGCTCCAGCGATGGTCCACCGCATTTGGGAAGGACTGCATTTCGTAGAGCACTCATTATCCTTCATCACTTATCCAACACTGAAGCCCGATACAACCGGGTCTTAGAGCGTAGTATCGTTAAAATAAATGAAGCTGGCTAAATGCGACATATTTGCTGATGGTGGCTCCCGGTTGAACCAAGTTCTTTTAACGATTGGTGGTGTTCCACTTGTCTGCAATGAGTGCAGCTGAAAATGTTTGCCTTTCCTGACAAGTTACGGTAGCACAGCATTTGTGAAAGCAGTTGTCAGCGCGGATGAAAATTTAGGTTATGAAACTGCGCAGATGTAAGGTACGACTTTTAGCGTTTAAACTCACCAATTTTAGTTAGGGCCCTTCCGTATGTATAAAGGTGCTTTTTCCGAACCGTCGGCTACGTTGTATTTTGGTCAGGGCCATGGTGCTCTCTATGTGTAGATCAGATCAATTCAGTTGACCATCTATGATTCGAAAGCCGCGGTGCGGTGGATTAAGTTGCCACAGAACACGCCGTAAAAATAACGAATAATAACACCGCGCAACCGGTACAGTGGTAGGGATAAGATAACCAAACTGCGCCACAACTGAGCCGCAGTTTAGAAACTCCCTGAATACAGTTATCATATGCTGTGAAAGTTGCTTAAGAAAAACCGCACGTTTTGTTGATAGATTGGTTTATGATTTAACTAACTAAATTAATGGTATATTCTCGATAAAACGAGGTACACCTATGAAGGCGCGTTCCAATTTGCATGCAAGCATAGCTGCGTCTGACTAGTAAAACATTTCGTTTTTATAAAAGTGATAGCAGAAAGGTTGTAGTTCACACAGGTAAGCATTTTGTCAAGTAATTGTCTGACTAAGGAACATGATGGCACCGGAGCGCGTAAAAATAAGTCATAATGGTTGTGTCAATATTCAAGTTCGTCGTGATTGCGCCATGAGCAAGAGAGCCAAAGCGAGCGTTAGGTGCAATCGATGTCCATTAAAAACGCGGAATGTTAGGTGCTTCATCAAAGTATGCTCCATAGTAAAATTGGCTGCACAGGTTGCAGGTGCAAGTCTGATGACTGCGTCAATGTGAAATCTACAGCTGTGACCTCTTTTAGTGCCGAGTCAAATCCGCCACCTTGCTGTGTTGTAAGCGGACATTTGTAAACAAATAAATAAATGAATATTTTATTTTCGACAAAGCGAGGCAAGCCTTTCAGGCACGCTCCGCACATTGCAATATTGTACACGATAGCATGATTAGCAGCGCCAGGATCGGGAGTATTACAGTTGGAGCCAGTAGTGTGGGCCTATATGGCTCAAAGTTGTACGAAGCCTATGTCCACGGAATGCGAGATGTAGAGACAAGAATAAGCTCATTAATGTGGAGTATGTTGATGATGAACTAGTCTGATGAGGTTGTGTACACAGTGCGAGTCAGATGAGGGAAGCATGAGGAAAAAGCTGCAAAAATATTTAACGGTAGTGGCATTTAACTGATCAAATATGTAGGGGTGTTCTTACGAGAACAGATATGTGCACAGAATTTGTAAATGTGGCATCCGTCCGCTTGCCAACGTGTGTTAGGGTCGGTGAATTTATTGAGCGGCTAGTCACATCCACCACGTCGCAGTGTTGTTAGACAGACGTTTGTGGCTTTTTGTAAGGATAAAGCTTACCAGACGAAGCCCCAACAATGCCTGGAACACTGTCGTATGCTCAGTTAAATAAATAAATAAATAACTAGTTTATTCTCGAATTTGTCGAGACACAACAAGCAAGGCATGATCAATATTTACATGCAATATTGCTTCGCAACCAACACGTTGCTATGAGTGTAGTCGGCAGTAAGCCGAAGGTTGTACAGGCTGCGGAACTTGCGTAAGTAGTCCTGAGGGATAGTTTTCAATGAATGACAAAACGTTGAATTCTAGCGTGTGTAGTGGAAACAGTCAGGGCACTACGTGTGTAATGAAAACGATACATATAGGCATGGTGTAACTTATTATTGAAAGTGTCAGGGCAATATTGAATAATGATTCTGGTCGACTTGCCAGTAGGTAGTTCTGTGCAGTGACTTTATTCGGTGGCGAGTCCCATCCGCCACGTTGCAGTGTTGTTACACGGACATATGCGTCTTTTTATAGGGAGAAGGCTTGCCAGGCGAAAACCCACCACGTCCTGGAACACTGTCAGAAATTTGTTTGTGCACTAATATACAACTGGCAGACCAGGTTGTCGACTGATTTCACACTCAGATATCCGCAGTCAAATGACCTTCCATTTCCTCTGTTATTTGATCAGGTAGCTTGTGCAGGGCCGCCATAATGGCTGGGGCGAATCGAGGATGGGGGCTTCACGTAGTATCGCCTTTGTGGGTATCCAGGTGGGCGAAACGTCAGTTACTATCATCCGGATTTTTCCGGAGTATGTATTCTTTTCAGGTGTATGAAGTTCTCCAGTCCAGATATCATCACTGGACAAATGTCATGGTAGTGAGTGCAGTTGTATCCGTTTGTTGTACAGCCATGTGCTTCATAGGTCCTTATTGGTTGTCCTGTCCGGGACCTAAGCGGTTTCTCGGTCCTATCCCAGATCCCCAAGAAGTTCCGGACCTCGGAGAAAAGGGAAGGTGGGAGACAACCAAGGCCGCAACGAACAGGCGTGGATACAAACATTGTTAAACTCCTATGTTATAACATTTCGAGTGGAGACAATGATGTACAATGTGCAGCAATAATTGTGCTGAAAGTGTCCTTTGAATGTTTTTCGAAAGCAGTGGCCCTATAAGTTGGTTACTACTACCTACAAGGAATACAGAGCTTTGCGTCATTAAGCAGAAACGCAGTATCAGTTTACTATGTTGCGACTATTGCGTGGAAAGACAAAAAGCAGAGTTCAGGGACCAGTGGCGTTTGAATAGTGGATGGACGGCTGTTGGCCAACCTGCATCGAAAGAGATTCAAAGGGCAATTGGTGGTAAGTCAGCGGACAGATAGGACACAAGTGCTGAGTAAAAATTATCGGGTGATCAAGACAGTAAGACGAGCGTTAGTGCAAACCAGCGACGCATCGTACAGACCGATTTCGCACTCTATGTTCGCAGACGGTTGACAGCCAAACCTCTTCCTGGGTTGTTCTCTTGACTTGGTAATGATCCGGCCGTAGCCGTTGAAACCGGACAAAGATGCAGAGGGGTCGTAGAGTCGAATGCTGAGTGGTGCAGACGCGTAAAAGTATTGTTATCAGAGGCTGGCTTCTTCTGTTGTATACTTGTCCGGTAGTGCAGACCCTGTCCAGCCATCCATGCTGGACTTGTCATGTGGATGGTGAGTGCAGTTATCATATGAACCGTTTTCATCTGTTTATAACACTTCTACAGTTTAAGTTAAACAGCGAGCACCAACTGTTAGCTGTACTGCGGCCTTTCAAGTGATTCGATTCTTCAGTTCCCAGTTGCTTTTTGTTTTCGTTCAAGTAAGACTTGCTTTATGCGGCTTTTTGGTTAAAATCCTTAAACACTATTTTTATTGCTAGGACATTGTATTTGGGGGTTAACTATGTTGATAAGTTTTCTGTTTTATATGTGGCTTACATTAGGCCTAAAAACAAAATGTGTCCATTTTCTTAGAGTATCGCCTTAAAGGCATGGTATGCGTTAACGCAGATGCTTACCACTTTCATTCACCTTATTAACATGGTTGACAGGTTTAGGGATATTTGTCAGCACATAGCACTTAAAGAACCACGGAGTGATTCTGCCTCAGTTTACGATCAATCAGGCGTTAGTTTAATCGTCTATGTGCTTTACATTGTTTACGTTATCGACAGTGTTTTTCTGCGATTTATTTCGGTGTCCTAAGCAACAGTCATCTGCGCGACCTTATTTTTGCTTCTATTGTTAGCCCTTTATCCCTCGTCTCGTTTTAGACAATGGGTTCATAATGGTTTAACCTCATGCACATAAGGTAGGCATCGTATCTACATTTGGCTCGCGTAGACACAACTCTGCGCACCTAGGCTTTAAGTACCTTAGCAACAAACGGCCACGGCGTTGTACGGCGCTAACGAACGCCGTCATTGTTAACATTATCGGTACCTACGCATTCGCCTCCAACTTATTAGCTACAGCGTTCGCTTATTTTTCTGTTCAACGCGTCAGTTACGATGGCACAAACTTACTCTTTATGAGGTGAAGTGGAGCTGCAGTGGTGCCCCTGGGTATTGTGTTGTAAGTTTGCATGAAAAGAAATAATTCGAACGAATTGTCATTGGTAATCCGTGGCTGATTAGTGACGGATGCCTGGCTGTCATATGCTTCCGTATCTATACGGAAATCTCACCACGCGGAGCGTACACACCGTCCAATGCTGCCCGGTGACCAAATTTATCATGTGGATGTAGCCAAACGTACCAGTAAACGGTGCCTTTTTCACATTTCTCCTTAGCGGATTTCGATAAGGCTACGTCTACGACACACAAATGCAGGTTACTTACGCATGAAGACGACTCTGCTGGAACGGTGTTCCTTAGTAAAGCACGCAAACCTATACCGTAAGATGCAAATAGCTAATGGATGCATTTACGCTTATGTGGATGATAAGCCACCATCCAGGATACTTAGTTCGTGAACCTCTTATAATGTTACACCACAAAATTACAGCATTTTATACAAGCCATGCGCCTCAAATAATATATATGTCTCTAGTTTAACAGAAGGTGAACCACCGTTCATCCTTGTCCTTACACAAACAGCAGAAAAATTTGAAAGCCCCATACATGTTCTACACCCTGGTAAGGTGCACATAATTGCAGGGTTACATGCGCAATAGTTAGCCACAGATCGCTGGACACGGTTTCTTTCATCCGGCGGCTCATACACGCCGGAGAGTTATCTAGATAGGTTTTAACCACTGCAACACATATTTTGAAAATTTCTAAATTTGTCGACGGCGCGAATGTTTTGAAAACTAAACATTCTTTCTATTCGGTATGAAGCCCCCATCATAACAATTACTTTAGAGGGTTTTCCGGACTCCAAACGACGCAGAGTTGGCGTCCGAGGTCGTGTAAGTTTGTCTGCGAACAGTAAGAGATGCTGTGTACCAAATGATGTCTACTGCTAGGCCGAGGCCTACTCTGACATGCACACCAACCCAGAACTTGCAGAACTTTGGTTCCTCCCTAACATACGCAACTACTAAACAAAATTTGGCAAGTTCCAATATTAGTATAATCATTTTCAGAGACCTCGCTTTTGCATCACTTTCCGGGGGTTAACTTAAGTGACGCAGTTCGCCGAAGGTTGGAGCGAGTTTAGAGGAATTAGAACTCATTTACTCAGGCGCTTACAAAGTTGTGCGATTAGGCGAACAAAAACTTTGGTGCTCATGCAACCTACTTTTTTATTTATACCCTTGGCTGTAATCATCCTCATTTCTAGTTTAACGGTTCGATGCGGATGGCATCTCCCATCTCTGGTGGCGGATAGCGTTCGAAAGCACTTGCGCAATGTTTGCTCAAACGGAACACGTTGCCACCTGAGTGGTAGCGATAATGACTAATCTGAGATAACGTCCATACGACGTCTAATCAGTGTGCATTTGTCGTGCACACAAGTATCTCTGTTTAAGGGAGGTCCAGGATAGCGAAGGAGGAGGATAACACACATAAGTTGTATAGGCTATCCTTCCAGCATGCACTTCGTCATTACTCCTATGGGTTTTTCCCTGCTTTGTATGACGGTTGTTTTTTGAAGAACTGTTACCACATCACGGCTGCTGAGAAAGATTGTGGTCATCGTCCAAAGGCATGCTTCTCACCAATACTACCTCATTTGTGGCAAAACACGTAACTTTTGTATTAGCTCCCTAACTGGTATATAAATAAATAAAATATTTACTCTCAAAAAGACGAGGCAAGCCCTTACAGGCGAACTCAAGTCGACACAAAAATGCGTGCTCAAGCATGGCCAAACTCCGATATATCGGCCATAAACTTATATGTTTGGGTTGGGGTGTACATTTGTATGTGATTGTATGTGTATGTAACTGTGTTTAGGCTCCAAGCCGAGGAGGATGCATTCATACTGCTTCTTCACCGCAATGAGGCTGAAACAACCTAACTTAAACTAGGTCTTTTTAAACTGGCTAAATATTATTCATCTTTATTTTGTTTGTTCGGCCGTCCTTAATAAGCTACTAAATTGCCGACTTGCTTAAGATAATAGGGTTATAATAGTTTTATTTTCTTTAACTTTATGGCGTTTGTTGCATTTATTGAACAACCTGTGGACCTTTTGAACTTATCGCAAATACGCTTTTAACCAACTTGCTTCATATGTTTACGCAGCGAAGAGTTATACCGGCATTGGCGTATGCTTTGACAGATAAGTTTCAGCAGATATTTCTTTATTTATAATGTCATTTCAAGTGATTGGTGGTGTTGTAATCTCCCCGGTGTGACCGCGCTTGTTGTGTATGGTATCAAGGTGCCTACCTGTTCATTACTCACTACGTCGTCCATACTGGCTCCAGGAGACACTGCGTCGTCGCTGGAGGGGACAGGGCGCACGGTCCTCTGGGCCGTGCTAGGCTCAAAGAATGATTCCATCCATCAGTGGGTAACAGACCACAATTCAGCCATCGCATTGGTTGCGCTAGGTTGCCCAAATACAGCGTGCTTGCTTTTGCCTGTGATGCAGTGTGCGTCGGCTCCGTTGCTGAAAATTGGCTCCTATCCACGTGCCTCCCGGTCTTATTTCTTTGTGTTTACACTGCATATGGAGGGGTTGGAGCTCTGCATAGTACAGCAAAGCCACCCATAGTCATGTGACTGGCCACATTGATAGGCAACTCTGATACAGGGTGCAACCAACTATGTATCCGTGTAGCTTGTGGTTGTAATTGTGACCTACAATTCGTATAGGTTCGATATCGGCGACGATGTGCGATTAGACGATGGCTGTCGGTGGGTTAGCAACGGTTATATGGATATTTACCGGGCAGTGTCTTTATTTGGTGACCACTCACGACCGCCAAGTCATAGTATGGTTAAGCAGACATTTTTGGCATTATATCGAGACGTACGAAAATTCACCACATCCTGGTACACCGCCGCCGAACTATTTGCGGAACGGCGTAAACCAGCTCTACATAGCTGGCACCATAAGGGGGTTGTTCGGCTAGTTAGTACTGTAAGCTGCGGTTTCAGTGGTAATCATGTTTCAGGTAGGTACCTTTCACTATTTTTAAGAGGACATGACCTATTAGGAGTGGAGTCAACCGTTTGACGTAGTCTCTCTTTTTGGGTCCCGGAAAGCTGCTTCTAGGCGGCGCCTTTAATGCTAACCAGCTAAACGTCGTTCCAGGGATTAGCGAAAATGTCGCGACATTGCTATTAACTCATGCTTATTCGCGTAGATTTTGGCAATATTGTTACCGTCAACGCCAAGCGACGTGGTTTACAGAATTTGTCGCCGAACCTACGCCACCTCGAGATTGGACGGTAGGGATAGTTGGGTTGGATGTAAACAGAACGCAACTTAAAGCAAAGCAAGCAAATACTACGTTAGACTTATAAGCATGAAACGTTAAGCAACCAGATGATAGAAGCCGAATGCCGATACTTCACTGGTTTCGCGATTGCACCACGTCTGGCACTATCTCCAAATATTGGTGTGAACGTTATCGGAGCCCCCTATCGAGGAAGACAGCAAGCGCCATCCTGACTACTTCTCTCAAACAATTCCTTCAGGCTTGCAGGCCGTGCCAGCGACTAACCGACTTGACCTTTCACCCAGCTTGGTTCAGATGCCGCTTATAATGCACACCGATGAATCAGGGCAACAGGCTCAGGAGGGCATGGCTTAGCCAACGTAATCAACTGAGGTCTATTAAAATCCCAAGAAAATTCACCAGAAGGTTTCTCGCCAAATCCAACTAGCGGACCGCAGTATTTCTCACTCCGTTTTCCCACCAAAGGTGTGCAATACCTCGCAAGCATCTAGGGCCGAATACGGTATGCAGTTAAAATTATGGTAGCGGATTGGCCAGGCCTTTGATCTACACAGTAAGCCTTATCCTACCCAAATTCGGTACCTTAGCTTTCACTGAGAAACTGACATTCCGCCGTCCCATAGATGGTTGAGCCTCTGGAAGGCCACAAGGACCTCGGTGACGCGACCACCAGCGTTGGCACAGCAACTAAGGTAACCGCACGGATAAACAACTACCAGTGGTTGTTTCGAAATAGCCAAAACCGGAGGTGTGTCGGCCCAGTACTGCAGCAGTACTTTGCACTTTGAGGATGCAAAATACATACTGAAGTGTGCAGCGCTATGAACAAGCCTGGATAGTAATTTTTGCCTAGCCAGTGCATCAGACGCAAGGCAAGGTAGATCTACTGCACACCCACGGTTTCTCACTTTTTCGCGTTGGAGAACCACTACGCCAAACTATTCCGAAAGTACCGAGTCCTTCATAATCAGATTGATAACCGCTAAAGAGGAATCGATAGATGGGGTATCTCTGGAGTACCCCACTTGCATGAGGAACTCAGAAGAGTGTGTCCCGTGGACCTTTACACGGCATCGGTAATCCCGGTAGAGTGGCTTCAGAAGGGATGGGCTAGCCGGTGCACCCTTCAGGGATAAGAAGTGCTACAAGCTGGCGCACAAACGGAGCTTAAGGCTGTTATCAAGTCTAGAAAAATCAACATAGTTGGTCGTTTGTACGTATATACCTTTTCCAAAGTTTGGCGAAGACTAACTAGGTGTGCGATGCAACCACGAGCAAGGCGGAAGCCAGTCTGATATTCAGTAACTCGGTCCTCACGAGAACCAGTACTTCGTCAAAGAATGTTAACCGTGAATTCAATTGTTGTAGTGGAACGTAGGCTAATGCATTACTGGTTTACGCAGAAAATACACCGAGATATCTTGAAAATTGGCACAACAGTTAATAGTCGCCAGACCGGAAGTACTTTGTAGTGTCTCAAATTTTGCTGTAAAGGATGCGGTTCGGGTCAACAAAGGGTCAGGATGGACATTCAGCAGAGATGGTGGAAGGTTGAATGTGCCACGAGCCTTGTTTCGTTTTAATACGGCAAGCTCAAGTCGAATCTTCTCAAAAGTAAGTGAAACATCCACTTTCAACGTCTGCTCGGGTGCAACGGCAAGCACAAGTGTCAAAGCAGGCCTGATGAACCACAGCTTAATAGCTTCCACCCAGCGGGTCAGTTGACGACGCCGCGAAGGAATCAACAGTACATTTTCTCAGCTCTTGTCTCACAAGCTGCTAGTTTTCTTGGACTAGTGTTCCGGCAGAGCTGGGATAGCACCTGGCTATTTCCAAAAAGCGCTACCTTTATCCATTTCATGGGCAATTGAAGAACACCAGCGCACCCGGTCGACCAGGAGATTTCATGTCAGGCGTGACTGCTATTAACTCATCCCCAGATGACGCATCTGACAAGTGGGTCACAGAGCCGGGTACCATACGCATCGACCGGCTAGCTAAAATTGCCCACGGTGATACATCTACGTCGATTTTCTGGACCAAGCACGAGGGATGCAACGCTGTGTACACAACATTCACTAGTGCTTGTTAAACAATCCTAGTTACCAAATACACCACTCAGACGGACATTCGCTAAACGGTACCACAGTGCGGTATCGGTCGTTCGCACTAACCTTCCTAAGTATAGATATGTCACAATAAAGGGAAGTTGGTAGGTGCTCGCAACCAGGGAAATCCATCAGCAATGCGATTGGTATTCAGGTTGACCTCACTGCACTATTACGCGTAGCAGACCACCCGACTTCAGTATACTACGGAGAACCCCAATGTTGCATTGCCCCATTTCCAAAGAATCTCATTACTTGCCTGAAACATTGCCGAGGGCACGTCTGCGACGCCCAACTAGCGGACGAGTCAACAACGGTCATCGAATTCTTTTGTATCACGCAATCCTACTACACCAACGAAATTTAAAAAGCGAATTTACAAAATGTACGTCACGTGAGTCGTACGACTTTACCGGCTCCAGTCAGTTGCAGTCGGCTCCGAAATAGCCAACCACACAGCTAATGGATACACACAGGTGAAAGAGGACTGCAAATAACCGCGAGAAGCATTAGTCAAGTGATAGCCCAATTAATCTCACATCGGCCGTCGGTAGTATTCCAGGACTAGGTGCGTTTTTGCCTGGCAAGCGTTCTCCCTACGAAGAGTCACAAATAAAAGAAAATAAACAAAATAAAAGCATCTAGGTTTAGACATCCGCTAGAAGCTGTGACCACAAAGAACCAGATCATTTAGTATACTAGTTCTATGTTTATGCACGCATAAAACAAATATAAAGATAAGAAATTCCTAAATTCCGGAGCTTGCATTACCACTGTTTGCCAGGTTTCACGGCATAGCATGGTTGGACATTCTGTTGACAGTCTTGCATACAACATCAGTCGATTTCGTTGCGATTGCCGTTATTCCTTAAAATAAAATACACAATCGCACTAATATATATATATATATATATTTATATATATGTTGAGGCTGATGTTGCAATCTTGCTGCTTCTTCACCGCAGTTGGTCTAAACCAACTTACACTTAAACTATGTCTTTTTAAGCTGGATAAATCGCATTCTATTTTATTTGGTTTGTTCTGCCTACCTGAATCATATTCTATTGACTGACCAAATTGTTTACGCTAATTGCACTTAGCTTCGATAACTTTGTTACGTTTGTAGCAGTATTAAGTAACATTTGGACATTTCTTACTTACCGCGGATTCGTTGTTAACCAACATACTTCATATGGTAATTTAGCGACTTTATTCCACCGTCGCTATAAATTATTGGAATTATTTTATTTCGTCGTTTCAAGTGAAAGGCTGTTGCTTGAAATCCCAGGTGTGGCCGCGTTTGATGTGCATGTTGACAAGGTGTCTACCTGTCTATTACCCACTACCTCGTCCATACTGGCTCCAGGAGACGGTTGGTCGTTGCTGGAGGGGCCGGGGTGCACTGTCCTTGTGGCCGTGCTAGGCGCCAATAGCGGTTCTATGCACTTAGTATGGAGGGGACAATGGTCCAGCCACCTCGTAGTGTGCGCGTTGTTTCCCACCTACAGCGTGCTTGTGTTTGCCTGTGAAGGAGTGTGGGCCGGCTCCGTTGATGAAACGTGGTTCCCATTCACATGCCTCCCGGTCTTATTCCTTCAGGTTTACACTGGATATGGGGAGTGTGGTTGGAGCTGTGGGTGGTTCAGCGCAATCCACCCACGCTCCCTCTGTAGGCGCAGGCGTCCTGGGGCTTGCCAAAGTGACAGGCA
>OX104061.1:42902191-42921087 GCA_944474145.2 Dicrocoelium dendriticum
CTACACTCTATTGTTGCGGAACTTTACCTGTCTTCAAATTTGCTCGATATTCCTACGCGCCGACTAATCTAGTCTCGCTAGGTCAACCACTTGTTTCCAATTTTACTTAGAGTTATTCCACGTTACAAACCTTGGATCGGTTGACTCAACGTCTTGCTCACATCACCTGGAAATCCTCGTGGGATCCCTCACAACTTATCAGTAAAACGTTTCATACCGACCCTAACCTTTTCTCATCTCGCTTTCTGTTTTCCTTCCCCTTTTTAATCGGACGACCAGCTTTACTGCACTGCCGTGATCCTGTCTCACTGGACTAGTCTGTTTATCTCTGACTGCTCATATGCTGCCGAGCGTTTTAAACGTTATTGGCTCCGCAGAGTTAATTCTATTACCTCACTTTATTGTTATAGCCTCTTTCTTATCTGCATTGTACGACCTAGTCCCAAAGCTCCGATTAACCCAATCCCGCTTAGTCCGTCCCATACTTAATGAATACATATGGACTTCTGAGACGTCACTTCTGTTGGTTCGGCTGAACTATTGGTCCTGTAAACACTACGTGGAGAGACTTGGGGGCCTTTCCACGCTTTACCAATTATCCATTCTCATCTAGACCCTAACCTTTTCTATCGCTTTCTGTTTTCGTTTCTTTTTAACTCGGACGTCCGGCTTTACTGTCCTGCCGTTATCCTCTCTCACCTGACCCGTCTGTCACTCTCTGCCTGCTTTTATTTCCTATTATCCATGGCCTTTTCTCTTATTGCGCTCCAATTTTCATTCCCACAGCTTGCCCTGATTGAGCCTATCCAAGTTATCCTCGTGCGCATGATCTCATTCGCTCTGAGCTCGCTCCTGAGTATTGCTAAGTGTTGCTTGACTAGTACTTCCATCAGTATGCTCAACTTACCACTCTTCCTATTCCTATGCTCTTTACCTTTTGCTCGCACTGGTATACTAATAAGACCGTAAGTGCCATAACGACTCCCAATGCACGGCGGTTTGGCACCCTGTGACCACTTTCCTAGATTCTGACGGCTTTTGGACGGTAGAATCATGAACGCTTTAGAGCAATTACTCTTACGAACTACTCCTCTTATTGCCGTCAGCATTCATTCGCTCCTAGCCGATTCCTTGAAATTCCTTTTCCTCTTGGAATGTTGCTCTACCTACCTTGCTCCCCATTCGGTCTCAATATAGTTGTCCTCAGTTTCAGCTAAGATGCCTCTCGCATTCGGGCTTCTGCCATCACCATCGGTTTACCTGTTTCTCTAAAACCATCGCATCCTTCGCCTAACTTTTGTTAAAACGCTTTGTTATATCGGTCTTCTGACCCTGCGCGTGCAGTACCTTCTTCCCACTTAGTAGCTGTAGTCTGAGTCACACCAGCGACGTAATGTATAGAACGCGCTTGCAAATCATGTATACTAAACAAAATTACATAAGTTTGGATGTATCATAGGCACCGGTGAGCGCCACCAGTCTGTGTTAGCGCTTCTTGATTCATTGCTGTCTCTGTTTGGACACCTCTTGTCCGTTGCCCGTTTTCCCCGAGATTCCCACAGGTACCACCGCCAAAACAAGAAAGTTTATCCACTAAGACTGGCCGACCCATCCTCAACACGCTTGGTCCTTTCTCCAGGAAATGAAAAACCCACACACTGGTCCAAATGGAGCTCATTCCGCCATTCCGGAGGCGCTACCTTCACGGGGTCTAAACAAATGGGTTTAGCTTGCCTCGTACTCAGAGAACAATTTACTTACCTGGAATAATATATGTACATGGATCCCCCGGTCCTCAACCGAAGACAAACAACTCTGGCGTGATTACCTTCACTGCCTCAAACATTCCTATTCGCCAGTCAACTGGAGCTATTCTGATGTCATTTCACGGACAGCGTTGCGCACGTATACGTGGCTATTCCGATGGCCTTCCATGGAATTTTCACTTGGCTATGGAAACAGTTACACTTACTTACGTTTGCAGGAATCCCAAATCCAATTTGCAGAGAATGGCGTTTTTACCTTTTAAGGACATATTCAGCCACAAGAAACAACTTCACTCACCGACCTCATGACAAGTCCAGCGTGGATAGCTGGACACGGTTTGCGAGCTGAGCAAGAATATAATAGAAGAGCCGGCCTCTATTAAAAATGTGTTTACTCACCTGCATCATTATCATTCGACGCTTCGAATCTTGCATCATTGACCGGCTTCAACGACTGCTGCCATATTAGTACTAAGCCATTCGGCCAACCAACGAAGGATTTTGGCTGTCAACCGACTGCGAATAATAGAATGCAAAATCGGTCTATACGATGCATAACCGACTTGCACTACTGTTCAACGAAAGCTACGGCAGTTTTCCAGGACGTGGTGGGTTTTCGCCTGGCAAGCGTTCTCCCTATAAAAAGCCACAAATGTCCGCTTATTAACAATGCAAGTTGGCGGATGTGACTCGCCACAAAATAAAGTCACAGCTAAGCATTTCACACTGACGCAGTCCTCAGCCTTCTACATCGAACCTGTGCAACTAATTCTGCTATGAAGAATGTTTTGTTGGAGCACAGATCATCCCTATCTCGTAATGGTTATTGGTTGCAACAAAACCTTGTTTAGGTTCCTGTGCTCACGAAACACTACCTGGCGAAATTACCCCCAACTTGTGTGTTGACGGATTTTTGCGCGCCACAGCGCCATAATGTCCCTTGGTCTGACTATTACCTGACAGTATGCTCACTCGTACGGAAAACATCTTTTCTTTTATACCTTTCATTGAAACGAAGTATTTTAACATTCCAAAGAAGCTATGCTTGTATGCATAATTGATCACGCCTTTACAGGTGTGTCTCGTTTTACCGAGAATATACTATTTATTTATTTATATGCTATTTAATTAAGGTTTATATCACCGTTTCCTTATGCGTTAATCGTGTTTTTCTCCTTCTCCTTTTCTTTCTCTCTTTCAAGTGTTTGGCTGTTGTTTGATACCCCCGGTGTGGATGCGCTTAATGTGCATGTTGACAAGGTGCCTACCTGTCTATTACCCACTACCTCGTCCATACTGACTCCAAGAGACATTTGGTCGTTGCTGGAGGGGACAGGGTGCACGCTCCTTGTGGCCATGTTAGGATCAACGAGTGGTTCCATGCAGTCCGTGTGTAGCGGACTACGGTCCAGCCACCGCCTTGTGTGCGCTTGATTCCCAAATACAGTGTGCTTGTGTTTGCATGTGAAGGAGTGTGGGCCGGCTTCGTTGATGAAACGTGGTTCCCATCCGCATGCCTCCCGGTCTTATTCCTTCGGGTTTACACTGGATAGGGGGTATGTGGTTGGAGCTGTGGGTGGTGCAGCGCAAGCTATCCATGGTCCCTCTGTAGGCGCAGGCGTCCTGTGGCTTGCCACAGTGACAGGCAAATCAGAAACCGAATGCCGCCAAGCATATGGCTATTTGTAAGTCATAAACTGGTTTTCATTACGGAACTCTTGGTCACGTGCCTCTGGGCTATTCTAGTAAATTCCGGTCAGATTTTCTGAAGCAGCTACATAGAGATGCGCAATATTCTATTTGCGAAAGGATGCACATTCTGTAGAGTCGCGACCTTGCTTCAGCAGTATGAATGTGCCGGCTTGTGAGACAGGCGAATTGTTGTGCTTTAACTACCCTAAATCTGATTTGTTCAGTAGAGCAAAAGCCATTGGACTAACGCAAATTATGTCCTTTATTGTATTGTTCGTTTTGAGAAAGGTTATGTTAATAGTGGATGCCTCGGAAGGTATGGAGTTTTTATGAACAATGACACTATACTTCCGGCGGAGAGCAGCATCTGCCACTTATGAAACCAAGACTCCCAAGCTACCATGTTCTCGCAAATTTTGCCAAGCTCAGGTAATTGTCATATGGTTATAAGTTATAGATGGTTTTTACATCCTCTGCAAGAATATAGGGCGACGGTGCATTAACAGTCATACAGGTAGTTTACAAACATTAAGAAAAGGAGCGGACCTAGTTCGCTGCCTGGAACGTCACCAGTTATACCGCCTGTGGTAGTGGGTTCGAGCTTTTCTATTAAAACTGCTTGCGTGATTGCTAAAGACATGTGCGAAGCCAATTTAGCAGGGACTGTCTTAGGCCATAAACTGCAACTTTATTCGGTAGACGCCGGTGAAGCACTCGACCGAATGCCTTTTGAATATCAAAATACAAGGTTAGTACCGCCTTGTCAGAATCTTTGGCTTCGGTTATATGGTCGAAAAGCTAACTATCATGTCGTACCGGACCGTGCTGTTAGGAACCCAAGCTAAGACTTAGAGATGACCCCTTTCCTGTACAGATAACCTAAAAGTTCCTTTTCTAATAGTGCCTCTATTACACGGGATATAATGGAAGTGCGGTTTATCGGGCGGAAATGGCAAACAGCTTGCATCGACCCACCTTTGTAACGTGCGGTAATTATGGAGGGAGTTCAAGTGTTTGGGTACTCATCATGCCATACGCATAAGGTAAAAATTTACAGGAGAAGTAGGATAATGGCTTCACATGCATTGCTTATTAAACTAGATAGTATTCCATTTGGACCGGGGTTTTGGACGGTCTGCTTGCTGTTATCATTGCCTGCATACTTTTACGATGGAATTGAACAATGTTTGGTGTTTCGTCAGTCATTCTTAACGACCCGTCGGTTACAGGTTCCCTCGTTAGAATGTGACGCTTGGAATTAAGTGCTAAACAGTACACATAATATTCGGGTGTCACTGGGAGTACTGGCGCTTCCAATACTTTTACTAGACATCTTAGAAGCTACCGTCGAAGTGCTCCGCCGTAGTTGACCACTGAGCGCGCGACGTTTGCTCCCGCACTCTAGTTCCCTGCGTCATTGACGGATCTATTGTATCAATATCAGAAATCATTTCAGGGTAAAGAATTCTTTTCGGTAAATCTCATCAGACCCAAACTTTTACATAACAGTGATTGTGCATATAGCGTCAACTGGGGCTGGGATTGACTTCTTGACTGTTTGAATGATCAAAATCGATAACTTGAGACAGAGATAGAGATGGTAGATCAAGTAAACTAAATAAACATATGTACACAATTCTCATTAGTACAAGGTAATTAAGTAGGTAAGATGACGTCCAAATAACTAAGTAACGGTGTCCGTTGTCCAAGGTAGTAATATCGGCCGTATAAATCGTTTTTGGACACATAACTCCGGCTTTAGATGGTGAATGTACATTGCCTCGGCGATGGATAAGAGCTGTTTGCGGAATCCTTGGGAGAAGTGTTCAGGTAATGAGTAAATGACTTTGAAGTCATTCTCTGAAGCTGTATGGCCACATTCAAGGAGGTGCGACATGATAGAGCTGTCTGAAGATCTCGTTTCGCCTCTGTAAAACCATGCCGGGATGTGTTCACGAACCCTTTGAGATAGGTTTGATATTTCTGGGGCCAAAACACTCGCCGTCATTACTTCGGTGAACTTTAGCGTACTGCAGTGTTTTCTCCGGAGCTTTCGTATTTTCTTGAATGTTTGTCTGTAAAATCTGTACTTTGGAGCTTCTTGCATTAAACATGGTAAGAAGCCGTTACATCCAGGAAAGAAAACAACTCAGGGTAAACTAGTTTTGTCGATTAGCATACGGCCTCAGTTAGAAAGAATTCGTTTTAGTTTATCGCTCTAAACAGCTTTGAAAAAGTATCCAAATTTCTGGAGTGATACAGACGACCATGCATTACTTTTTTACGGTTTAACTTTTTGTTCAGTTCGGCACTCCAACCGTGTTGAGCCATAAACTACCCCGTGATAACTTCCAGGGAACTCATCGGTTCCTACTGCTTGCACTGCCGTGATTTGCGAACTGAAAACTAATACCAGCGTTTGTTCCTATCTAGGCGGTGAAGCAACAGGTTGAGCTCATCCACCCAAGTTTATACAAGCGAGCAGACGTGCACAGCATTCTAGTGCCATTGGTGTAAGCCAGTTGACATCTGGCGCGTTTAAATCCCCTGCGGTCAATTTAAATTTGCATGGGTGGTACGAGGGTTTTCGAGGGCCCCTAAAAGCGTGTTAGCGTTAGTGGACTAACTATCGGGTGCTCTATAGATGCAGCCAAGAAAAAGCGCTAGCCCATGAAATTCTGCAGAAATTCAAACTGAATCATTCACTGCAGTAAGGTTTCGAGCTTGAAGGGCAATGGCTGAAGGATCCTCCCTTAAATGTATGGCGCACCCTCCACCTCACTTGTGCGTGCAACGTCACGAAAAGTGACGGTAGCCAGAGAGAGCGGCCTCGTCGCCATTATATGGTGTGAAGCAGGTTCCAGTAATGAAAATTATACCTAGTTCTGACATGCTTACCCGAGCGTGAAGAATAAACATCTTGTTATTTAGTAATCTAGATTAATAATCAGGATTGAAGGTGTACAGATAAAGGCTCTGAGCATTAAAGTTGAATCGACGTATGCGCTGTATGGTGCTGCATCTTCAAGTGCAGGGTAGCAGTGAGCGAAGGCAGCCATCGAAAGCTGAGTAAGAGGCAAAGCATTTACAACAGGATGGGCTGGTCTGGACGCATCCTGCATTGGGATGAAAGATGTACCGCAGAAGGATAAGAAGTGGAAGATGGCGGGGGGAGTGCACAAACGCCGTAGGCTGAAACGTCAGGTGAGAGATAGAGCAGAAAAGATGAAAAAGCCGCCAGCTTAAGGAAAGGAGTAAAAACAGCCGGTTTATTCCGGTCAGGTAATACTCCCAGAATTGGTGAAGCAACGTCGATCTGTTTGAAAGTTGTGGCTAGGCGGAGTTGCTCACAACTAGCCATTGCATTACGCAGCGCAGGTTGATCACCTGAGCTCAGTCAAATGAGGCTAGGTAACGACTATTTCGCCTTAGAGGTCAGTTAGATTCCAGCGCTTGCAGCGCGGGCCTGCAGAATGCCGCTACTGTCGCATTGAACGCCCTACTAGGGACTTCGTCGGGGATAAGAACACAAGTGTGCTGAGTCGCACGTCAGGCTGTACAGTTGCGGATGCCGGCGACGGCTCCGGCCACCTCACCTGCGAAGTCGGATTGCGGGGCATTGCAGGTCCAGGCGAGTTTCACGGGGTGACATTTATAGGTCTGCGTTAGGCCGTCGGCAGCTGTTTGACACTGGATGGTGTTACAGTTGTGCACACTTGTACCTTATTGAGCTGCTGGTGTGAAGCATTCATGGGTATTTGGCCGGCTGTATCGACCTCATTCAAATGAGCTGCGATCGGCACTACTATACCTCCGCTAAACTCTTGATGACTTTGTCATTCTCAACAAACGGCCGCACTCCTTTCGTACTTGCGCGGAATAATGCGTGGTTGTACCTAATAGTACCATGAACAAGTCTAAGAGCAGGAGTGAAACAGACCTAGTCATCTGTGCACGCCCATGTGGCCAAAAGAACGAATGAGGGTTATCCTCAAGCATATCCGAGCGAAGTGTTTGGCAAAGTAGGAGATATAAAGATAAGACTTATAGAAATTTTTGGAGTGAAGTATGGGTTGATAAGGAACTAGTCTGATGAGATTGTGTATACAAAGCAGGTCCGGTGAGTGAACCATAAGGAAAAGGCCGTGCAAAGGTTTCAGGGATAGTGGCATGCCAATACTCATACATATACCTGTAGTTGCGGGTGAGATATATGCATAGTACTTGTGACATCAGGTATCGGACAACTTGCCAATTCGTGGCAGGGGGCGGCGGCGTAAGTGAGTGGCGAGTCACAGCTGCCAGGTCGCAGTGTTGTCAAACAAACTTTCTGGTACTCCTCTGCCTGTTCAGAGCGACAAACTGCTGTGTGTCACTAGACGTAGCTCTACATCCGTGGTTATAGAATAATACTAACTCACAACTCGCACTATGTATCTTGAAAATATGCAGCATTGATAGACTGGCAGGGCTGACTGAATAATGGGCCACTCTAACTAATGCATACAGACCTATCCTCTGCAATTACACAGCCATACTCGCTACCACACATCGTCATTATACTTCGTGGTTGCAAACTTTACAGTGCATTGCAACTCTCAGTATGCACGAGCATCCTCAAGCTGAGGCCTTTCCACATAGGACTAATTGCGCCGTATCTAGACGTATTTATTACCAAGAACCTTATTTTAAGGCTCCTTAACTTTCTAGCACGATTTTCCTATACGCTTTGCCATTTATTGTCGCGTACGCTTTGAAAAACCGATTTTACGCAAACCACGTCTCACCTAACAAGTACTGGTATTCTCCAGCCACAATGCACCATTTTAGATACATCACTCTCTTATAATTAATACCACCAATCCATATACTCTTTCCTTTCCATTTACGCTTTATTTGCTAGCGAATGAAATGCACCATTTTAGCACGGGAACCTACTGGCGCTATTCGCAGTCTCCAAATACCCTGTAAACGACTGCGAATATTTCAGTTCTTTTTCTTTATCATATCAAGCGCTCAAGGTGCATCAAATCCAGCGCCTTATACTTCTATTATCAATAACTAAAACAATCCCCATCTTTTCCGTTTCCTCTTTGAGCTCAGCGCGGTGGCGCTCAGGGTGACCTGTTATTAGAATACATTGAAAAATTTTTACTTTGCCAATTTTATTGTCACTACGCGGCTATATAACGTACTTCTTTTGTAAAATATTTACCCCTGCTATTTACTGTCTTGGGAGATCGTTTTTAACCTCTTACCCCTTCCGCTTTCATCGCTATAGGTTCTCTTCTTAAGTGAGGCTGGATGCGCAGAAATACTCCGCTGACTTTGGCATCAATTATATCAATAGGTTGGCTAAAGAGTGCTGGCGTTCCTATAATTGGTTGGCGGCATCCGGTTTCGGGTTTGCCTGTCACTTTGGCAAGCCCCAGGACGCCTGCGCCTACAGAGGGAACGTGGGTGGATTGCGCTGAACCACCCACAGCTCCAACCACACACCCCATACCCAGTGTAAACCTGAAGGAATAAGACCGGGAGGCATGTGGATGGGAACCACGTTTCATCAACGGAGCCGGCCCACACTCCTTCACAGGCAAACACAAGCACGCTGTAGGTGGGAAACAACGCGCACACTACGAGGTGGCTGGACCATTGTCCCCTCCATACTAAGTGCATAGAACCGCTATTGGCGCCTAGCACGGCCACAAGGACCGTGCACCCCGGCCCCTCCAGCAACGACCAACCGTCTCCTGGAGCCAGTATGGACGAGGTAGTGGGTAATAGACAGGTAGACACCTTATCAACATGCACATCAAACGCGGCCACACCTGGGATTTCAAGCAACAGCCTTTCACTTGAAACGACGAAATAAAATAATTCCAATAATTTATAGCGACGGTGGAATAAAGTCGCTAAATTACCATATGAAGTATGTTGGTTAACAACGAATCCGCGGTAAGTAAGAAATGTCCAAATGTTACTTAATACTGCTACAAACGTAACAAAGTTATCGAAGCTAAGTGCAATTAGCGTAAACAATTTGGTCAGTTAATAGAATATGATTCAGGTAGGCAGAACAAACCAAATAAAATAGAATGCGATTTATCCAGCTTAAAAAGACCTAGTTTAAGTGTAAGTTGGTTTAGACCAACTGCGGTGAAGAAGCAGCAAGATTGCAACATCAGCCTCAACATATATATAAATATATTATATATATATATATAATATTATATATATATATATAATATATATATATATATATTATATATATATATATATTATAATATATATATATATATATATATATATATATATGTTGAGGCTGATGTTGCAATCTTGCTGCTTCTTCACCGCAGTTGGGCTAAACCAACTTACACTTAAACTAGGTCTTTTTAAGCTGGATAAATCTCATTCTATTTTATTTCGTTTGTTCTGCCTACCTGAATCATATGCTATTAACTGACCAAATTGTTTACGCTAATTGCACTTATCTTCGGTAACTTTGTTACGTTTGTAGCAGTATTAAGTAACATTTGGACATTTCTTACTTACCGCGGATTCGTTGTTAACCAACATACTTCATATGGTAATTTAGCGACTTTATTCCACCGTCTGTATAAATTATTGGAATTATTTTATTTCGTCGTTTCAAGTGAAAGGCTGTTGCTTGAAATCCCCGGTGTGGCTGCGTTTGATGTGCATGTTGACAAGGTGTCTACCTGTCTATTACCCACTACCTCGTTCTTACTGGCTCCAGGAGACAGTTGGTCGTTGCTGGAGGGGACGGGGTGCACGGTCCTTGTGGCCGTGCTAGGCGCCAATAGCGGTTCTATGCACTTAGTATGGAGTGGACAATGGTCCAGCCACCGCGTAGTGTGCGCGTTGTTTCCCACCTACAGCGTGCTTGTGTTTGCCTGTGAAGGAGTGTGGGCCGGCTCCGTTGATGAAACGTGGTTCCCATCCACATGCCTCCCGGTCTTATTCCTTCAGGTTTACACTGGATATGGGGTGTGTGGTTGGAGCTGTGGGTGGTTCAGCGCAATCCACCCACGCTCCCTCTGTAGGCGCAGGCGTCCTGGGGCTTGCCACAGTGACAAGCAAACCCGAAACCGGATGCCGCCAACCAATTATAGGAACGCCAGCACTCTTTAGCCAACCTATTGATATAATTGATGCCAAAGTCAGCGGAGTATTTCTGCGCATCCAGCCTCACTTAAGAAGAGAACCTTTAGCGATGAAAGCGGAAGGGGTAAGAGGTTAAAAACGATCTCCCAAGACAGTAAATAGCAGGGGTAAATATTTTACAAAAGAAGTACGTTATATAGCCGCGCAGTGACAATAAAAGTGGCAAAGTAAAAATTTTTCAATGTTTTCTAATAACAGGTCACCCTGAGCGTCACCACGCTGAGCTCAAAAAGGAAACGGAAAAGATGGGGATTGTTTTAGTTATTGATAATAGAAGTATAAGGCGCTGGATTTGATGCACCTTGAGCGCTTGATATGATAAAGAAAAAGAACTGAAATATTCGCAGTCGTTTGCAGGGTATTTGGAGACTGCGAATAGCGCCAGTAGGTTCCCGTGCTAAAATGGTGCATTTCATTTGCTAGCAAATAAAGCGTAAATGGAAAGGAAAGAGTATATAGATTGGTGGTATTAATTATAAGAGAGTGATGTATCTAAAATGGTGCATTGTGGCTGGAGAATACCAGTACTTTTTAGGTGAGACGTGGTTTGCGTAAAATCGGTTTTTCAAAGCGTACGCGACAATAAATGGCAAAGCGTATAGGAAAATCGCGCTAGAAAGTTAAGGAGCCTTAAAATAAGGTTCTTGTTAATAAATACGTCTAGATACGGCGCAATTAGTCCTATGTGGAAAGGCCTCAGCTTGAGGATGCTCGTGCATACTGAGAGTTGCAATGCACTGTAAAGCTTGCAACCACGAAGTATAATGACGATATGTGGTAGCGAGTATGGCTGTGTAATTGCAGAGGATAGGTCTGTATGCATTAGTTAGAGTGGCCCATTATTCAGTCAGCCCTGCCAGTCTATCAATGCTGCATATTTTCAAGATACATAGTGCGAGTTGTGAGTTAGTATTATTCTATAACCACGGATGTAGAGCTACTTCTAGTGACACACAGCAGAGTTTGTCGCTCTGAACAGGCAGAGGAGTACCAGAAAGTTTGTTTGACAACACTGCGACCTGACAGCTGTGACTCGCCACTCACTTACGCCGCTGCCCCCTGCCACGAATTGGCAAGTTGTCCGATACCTGATGTCACAAGTACTATGCATATATCTCACCCGCAACTACAGGTATATGTATGAGTATTGGCATGCCACTATCCCTGAAAACTTTGCACGGCCTTTTCCTTATGGTTCACTCACCGGACCTGCTTTGTATACACAATCTCATCAGACTAGTTCCTTATCAACCCATACTTCACTCCAAAAATTTCTATAAGTCTTATCTTTATATCTCCTACTTTGCCAAACACTTCGCTCGGATATGCTTGAGGATAACCCTCATTCGTTCTTTTGGCCACATGGGCGTACACAGATGACTAGGTCTGTTTTACTCCTGCTCTTAGACTTGTTCATGGTACTATTAGGTACAACCACGCATTATTCCGCGCAAGTACGAAAGGAGTGCGGCCGTTTGTTGAGAATGACAAAGTCATCAAGAGTTTAGCGGAGGTATAGTAATGCCGATCGCAGCTCATTTGAATGAGGTCGATACAGCCGGCCAAATACCCATGAATGCTTCACACCAGCAGCTCAATAAGGTACAAGTGTGCACAACTGTAACACCATCCAGTGTCAACCAGCTGCCGACGGCCTAACGCAGACCTTTAAATGTCACCCCGTGAAACTCGCCTGGACCTGCAATGCCCTGCAATCCGACTTCGCAGGTGAGGTGGCCGGAGCCGTCGCCGGCATCCGCAACTGTACAGCCTGACGTGCGACTCAGCACACTTGTGTTCTTATCCCCGACGAAGTCCCTAGTAGGGCGTTCATTGCGACAGTAGCGGCATTCTGCGGGCCCGCGCTGCAAGCGCTGGAATCTAACTGACCTCCAAGGCGAAATAGTCGTTACCTAGCCTCATTTGACTGAGCTCAGGTGACCAACCCGCGCTGCGTAATGCAATGGCTAGTTGTGAGCAACTCCGCCTAGCCACAACTTTCAAACAGATCGACGTTGCTTCACCAATTCTGGGAGTATTACCTGACCGGAATAAACCGGCTGTTTTTACTCCTTTCCTTAAGCTGGCGGATTTTTCATCTTTTCTGCTCCATCTCTCACCTGACGTTTCAGCCTACGGCGTTTGTGCACTCCACCCGCTATCTTCCACTTCTTATCCTTCTGCGGTACATCATTCATCCCAATGCAGGATGCGTCCAGACCAGCCCATTCTGTTGTAAATGCTTTGCCTCTTACTCAGCTTTCGATGGCTGCCTTCGCTCACTGCTACCCTGCACTTGAAGATGCAGCACCATACAGCGCATACGTCGATTCAACTTTAATGCTCAGAGACTTTATCTGTACACCTTCAATCCTGATTATTAATCTAGATTACTAAATAACAAGATGTCTATTCTTCACGCTCGGGTAAGCATGTCAGAACTAGGTATAATTTTCATTACTGGAACCTGCTTCACACCATATAATGGCGACGTGGCCGCTCTCTCTGGCTACCGTCACTTTTCGTGACGTTGCACACACAAGTGAGGTGGAGGGTGCGCCATAAATTTAAGGGAGGATCCTTCAGCCATTGCCCTTCAAGCTCGAAACCTTACTGCAGTGAATGATTCAGTTTGAATTTCTGCAGAAGTTCTTGGGCTAGCGCTTTTTCTTGGCTGCATCTATAGGGCACCCGATAGTTCATCCACTAACGCTAACACGCTTTTAGGGGCCCTCGAAAACCCTCGTACCACCCATGCAAATTTAAATTGACCGCAGGGGATTTAAACGCGCCAGATGTCAACTGGCTTATACCAACGGCACTAGAATGCTATGCACGTCTGCTCGCTTGAATAAACTTGGGTGTATGAGCTCAACCTGTTGCTTCACCGCCTAGATAGGAACAAACGCTGGTATTAGTTTTCAGTTCGCATATCACGGCAGTGCAAGCAATAGGAACCGATGAGCTCCCTGGAAGTTATCACGGGGTAGTTTATGGCCCAACACGGTTGGAGTGCCGAACTGAACAAAAAGTTAAACCGTAAAAAAGTAATGCATGGTCGTCTGTATCACTCCAGAAATTTGGATACTTTTTCAAAGCTGTTTAGAGCGATAAACTGGAACGAATTCTTTCTAACTGAGGCCGTAGGCTAATCGACCAAACTAGTTTACCCTGAGTTGTTTTCTTTCCTGGATGTAACGGCTTCTTACCATGTTTAATGCAAGAAGCTCCAAAGTACAGATTTTACAGACAAACATTCAAGAAAATACGAAAGCTCCGGAGAAAATACTGCAGTACGCTAAAGTTCACCGAAGTAATGACGGCGAGTGTTTTGGCCCCAGAAATTTCAAACCAAAGTATGTTACAATAGATCCGTCAATGACGCAGGGAACTGGAGTGCGAGAGCAAACGTCGCGCGCTCAGTGGTCAACTACGGCGGAGCACTTCGATGGTAGTTTCTAAGATGTCTAGTAAAAGTATTGGAAGCGCCAGTACTCCCAGTGACACCCGAATATTATGTGTACTGTTTAGCACTTAATTCCAAGCGTCACATTTTAACGAGGGAACCTGTAACCGATGGGTCGTTAAGAATGACTGACGAAACACCGAACATTGTTCAATTCCATCGTAAAAGTATTCAGGCAATGATAACAGCAAGCGGACCGTCCAAAACCCCGGTCCAAATGGAATACTATCTAGTTTAATAAGCAATGCATGGGAAGCCATTATCCTACTTCTCCTGTAACTTTTTACCTTATGCGTATGGCGTGATGAGTACCCAAACACTTGAACTCCCTCCATAATTACCGCACGTTACAAAGGTGGGTCGATGCAAGCTGTTTGCCATTTCCGCCCGATAAACCGCACTTCCATTATATACCGTGTAATAGAGGCACTATTAGAAAAGCAACTTTTAGTTTATCTGTACAGGGAAGGGGTCATCTCTAAGTCTTAGCTTGGGTTCCTAACAGCACGGTCCTGTACGACATGATAGTTAGCTTTTCGACCATATAACCGAAGCCAAAGATTCTGACGAGGCGGTACTAACCTTGTATGTTGATATTCAAAAGGCATTCGGTCGAGTGCTTCACCGGCGTCTACCGAATAAAGTTGCAGTTTATAGCCTAAGACAGTCCCTGCTAAATTGGCTTCGCACATGTCTTTAGCAATCACGCAAGCAGTTTTAATAGAAAAGCTTGAACCCACTACCACAGGCGGTATAACTGGTGACGTTCCAGGCAGCGGACTAGGTCCGCTCCTTTTCTTAATGTTTGTAAACTACCTGTATGACTGTTAATGCACCGTCGCCCTATCTTCTTGCAGAGGATGTAAAAACCATCTATAACTTATAACCATATGACAATTACCTGAGCTTGGCAAAATCTGCGAGAACATGGTAGCTTGGGAGTCTTGGTTTCATAAGTGGCAGATGCTGCTCTCCGCCGGAAGTATAGTGTCATTGTTCGTAAAAACTCCATACCTTCCGAGGCATCCACTATTAATATAACCTTTATCAAAACGAACAACACAATGAAGGACATAATTTGCGTTAGTCCAATGGCTTATGCTCTACTGAACAAATCAGATTTAGTGTAGTTAAAGCACAACAATTCGCCTGTCTCACAAACCGGCACATTCATACTGCTGAAGCAAGGTCGCGACGCTACAGGATGTGCATCCTTTCGCAAAGGGAATATTGCGCATCCCTGTGTAGCTGCTTCAGAAAATCTGACCGGAATTTACTAGAATAGCCCAGAGGCACGTGACCAAGAGTTCCGTAATGAAAACCAGTTTATGACTTACGAATAGCCATATGCTTGGCGGCATTGGGTGCCGGATTTGCCTGTCACTGTGGAAAGCCACAGGACGCCTGCACCTACAGAGAAACCATGGGTGGCTTGCGCTGCACCACCCACAGCTCCAACCACATACCCCCTATCCAGTGTAAACCCGAAGGAATAAGACCGGGAGGCAGGCGGATGGGAACCACGTTTCATCAACGAAGCCGGCCCACACTCCTTCACATGCAAACACAAGCACACTGTATTTGGGAATAAAGCGCACACAAGGCGGTGGCTGGACCGTAGTCCGCTCCACACTGACTGCATGTAACCACTCTTTGATCCTAACACGGCCACAAGGAGCGTGCACCCTGTCCCCTCCAGCAACGACTAACTGTCTCCTGGAGCCAGTATGGACGAGGTAGTAGGTAATAGACAGGTAGGCACCTTGTCAACATGCACATAAAGCGCATCCACACCGGGGGTATCAAACAACAACCAAACACTTGAAAGAGAGAAAGATAAGGAGAAGGAGATAAACTCGATTAATGCATAAGGAAACGGTGAAATAAACCTTAATTAAATAGCATATAAATAAATAAATAGTATATTCTCGGTAAAACGAGACACACCTGTAAAGACGTGATCAAGTATGCATACATGCATAGCTTCTGTGTAATGTTAAAACATTTCGTTTCAATGAAAGTTATAAAAGAAAAGATGTTGTCCGTATGAGTGAGCATACTGTCAGGTAATAGTCAGACCAAGGGACATTATGGCACTGTGGCGCGCAAAAATCCGTCAAAACACAAGTTGGGGTTAATTTCGCCAGGTAGTGTTCCGTGAGCACAGGAACCTAAACAAGGTTTTGTTGCAACCAATAACCATTACGAGATAGGGATGATCTGTGCTCCAACAAACATTCTTCATAGCAGAATTAGTTGCACAGGTTCGATGTAGAAGGCTGAGGACTGCGTCAGTGTGAAATGCTTAGCTGTGACTTTATTTTGTGGCGAGTCACATCCTCCACGTTGCAGTGTTGTTAAGCGGACATTTGTGGCTTTTTATAGGGAGAACGCTTGCCAGGCGAAAACCCACCACGTCCTGGAACACTGCCGTAGCTTTCGTTGAACAGTAGTGCAAGTCGGTTATGCATCGTATAGACCGATTTTGCATTCTATTATTCGCAGTCGGTTGACAGCCAAAATCCTTCGTTGGTTGGCCGAATGGCTTAGAACTGATACGGCAGCAGTCGTTGAAGCCGGTCAATGATGCAAGATTCGAAGAGTCGAATGATAATGATGCAGGTGAGTAAACACATTGTTAATAGAGGCCGGCTCTTCTATTATATTCTTGCTCGGCTCGCAAACCGTGTCCAGCTATCCACGCTGGACTTGTCATGGGGTCGGTGAGTGAAGTTGTTTCTTGTGGCTGAATATGTCCTTAATAGGTAAAAACGCCATTCTCTGCAAATTGGATTTGGGATTCCTGCAAACGTAAGTAAGTGTAACTGTTTCCATAGCCAAGTGAAAATTCCATGGAAGACCATCGGAATAGCCACGTATACGTGCGCAACGCTGTCCGTGAAATGACATCAGAATAGCTCCAGGTGACTGGCGAATAGGAATGTTTGAGGCAGTGAAGGTAATCACGCCAGAGTTGTTTGTCTTCGGTTGTGGAACGGGGGATCCATGTATATATATTATCCCAGGTGAGTAAATTGTTCTCTGAGTACGAGGCAAGCTAAACCCATTTGTTTAGACCCCGTGAAGGTAGTGCCTCCGGAATGGTGGAATGAGCTCCATTTGGACCAGTGTGTGGGTTTTTCATTTCCTGGAGAAAGGACCAGGCGTTTTGAGGATGGGTCGGCCAGTCCCCGTGGATAAACCTTCTTGTTTTGGCGGATGTACCTGTGGGAATCTCGGGAAAAACGGGCAACGGACAAGTGGTGGCCAAACAGAGACAGCAATGAATCAAGAAGCACTAACACAGACTGGTGGCGCTCACCGGTGCCTATGATACATTCAAACATACATAATTTTGTTTAGTATACATAGTTTGCAAGCGCGTTCTATACATTACGTCGCTGGTGTGACTCAGACTACAGCTACTACGTGGGAGGAAGGTTCTGCACGCGCAGGGTCAAAAGACCGATATAACAAAGCGTTTTAACAAAAGCTAAACAAATGATGCGATGGTTTCAGAGAAACAGGTAAACCGATGCTGATGGCAGAAGTCCGAATGCGAGAGGCTTCTTAGGTGAAACTGAGGACAAGTAGGTTGAGACCGAATGCGGGAGCAAGATAGGTAGAGCAACATTCCAAGAGGAAAAGGAATTTCAAGGAATCGGCTAGTAGCAAATGAATGCTGACGGCAATACGAGGTGTAGTCCGTAAGCGTAATTACGCTAATGCGTTCATGATTCTACAGTCCAAAAGCCGTCAGAATCTAGGAAAATGGTCACAGGGGGACAAAACTGCCGTGCATTGGGAGTCGTTATGACACGTACGGTCTCAATAGTATTCCAGTGCGAGCATAAGGTAAAGAGCATAGGAAGAGTGGTAAGTTGAGCATATTAATGGAAGTACTAGTCAAGCAACACTTAGCAATGGTCCGAGTGCCGCCAAACTCAGGAGCGATCTCAGAGCGAATGAGATCTTGCGCACGAGGATAACTTGGATAGGTGCAATGGGTGTAAGCTGGGGGAATAAAAATTGGAGCGCAATAAGAGAAAAGGCCATGGATAATAGGAAATAAAAGCAGGCAGTTAGTGACAGACGGGTCAGGTGAGAGAGGATAACGGCAGGACAGTAAAGCCGGACGTCCGAGTTAAAAAGAAACGAAAACAGAAAGCGATAAGAAAGGTTAGGGTCTAGATGAGAATGGATCATTGGTAAAGCGTGGAAAGGCCCACAAGTCTCTCCACGAAGTGTTTACAGGACCAATAGGTCAGCCGAACCAACAGAACTGACGTCTCAGAAGTCCATATGTAATCATTGAGTATGGGACGGAGTAAGCGGGATTGGGTTAATCGGCGCTTTGGGATTAGGTCGTAAAATACAGATAAGAAAGAGGCTATAACAATAATGTGGGGTAATAGAGTTAGCTCTGCGGAGCCAATACCGTTTAAGGCTCGGTATCATGGGAGCAGTCAGAGATAACCAGACCAGTCCAGTGAGACAGGAACACGGCAGGGCAGTAAGGCTGGTCGTCCGATTAAAAAGGGAATGAAAACAGAAAGCGAGATAAGAAAAGGTTAGAGTCGGTATGAGAAAGGTTTACTGATAAGGAGTGAGGGAGCCAACGAGGATTTCCAGGTGATGTAAGCAAAACGTCGAGTCAGCCGAACCAAGATTTGTAACGTGGAATAACTCTAAGTAAAGCTGGAAACAAGTGTCTGATCTAGCGGGACTAGATTAGTCGGCACGTAGGAGTAGCGAGTAAATTTAAAGACAGGTAAAGGTCCGCAATA
>OX104061.1:42921587-43206644 GCA_944474145.2 Dicrocoelium dendriticum
AGAGGATCCATGTCCAACAAAGGTGGTACGGAGTGAGTACTAAGCGTAGTTAGAGACTCTTATGTTTTTGGTCAACAGATCCATGCTTAAAAATCTATGACGCAAAATAGGTACGGTATGCAAAGAAGGAAAACCCGGAAAATATGAAAAATTATGTTATGGTCAACAGATTCCATGGCTTAAACAATGACGCAAAAAATAGGCTACGGTATGCAAAGAAACCCGGAAAATATGAAAAATAAATGGAACGAGCTCACCGGAGAAAAGTTCCGAATATCCGGCGTTGAGGTTGATCCGGATCCGGGGTCAGCAATTTAGAGGGTTGCCTATTCCGGGAGCCCAGAGAGCGATTTCAGAAGACAGATCGAGTTGCAGGGAAACTTTTATTGGTTCAGCAAAAGATTCCCTGTTAGCTAGCTATAAACGAACAACACCGTGGACGCTCTAGCTAGGGGAACGGATCAAGCACAGCACACAGGGCAGTTGCGCGCTGCAACCGAAACGAGTGCCAAGCAAAAATGGCGATGAGCAAGTAAAGAATTCAAACTCAGCAATCAGTTCAACAAAACATGCCGGTTACCTAAGTGTACAATTATAGAATTTTGGTTAGAATTTTACACAAGCAAACCGGGGAATCTCCAGACTGCTACAGAGGTCGCGTACAGTAATGCTGTTATCCAGTGGTGTTCCGTTAAGAGTTAATATGTTTGGCGGTACAGAGCACCTGTATGAAAGGACGTTACATTTTGTTGGTGAGAATTCTAGTTTCCACAGGTCACACCATGTTTCAAGAGCACGGAGATCTCTCTGAATGCTGGAGAGGCCATTACGTAGGCAGCTAGGATCAAATGAGAATACGACTTTTATATCATCTGCGAAGAGGTAGGGAGTGCCTTGTTGGAAGACCGGGAATACGTCATTAATGTACAGCAAAAACAGCGGAGGACATAGGACGCTGCCTTGGAACACTCCGCTGGTTACGGGTGCCTTTTTAGACGTGGCATCACCTAGTAGCACTGACTGCGTCCGATTAGCAATGTAAGAAGAAAACCAAGAAAGGAGACAGCCAGAAACACCGAATGCAGCTAATTTTGTCAACAGACCATTGTGTGGGACCCGGTCAAATGCTTTTTTCATATCAAGGGAGATGATGACCAGCGCTTGACCCAAGTCTACGGACTGCGTAACGTCGTTTAAGAATTCAAACTGGCAAGTTTGACAAGATTTAGCAGGCAGAAACCCGTGTTGGGACCTATTAATAAGGTTGCGTTGTAACAGAAAATGAAGCAACCTGTCCTTTATTATTCTTTCCATGAGTCTAGACGCAATGGATGTGTGGCTAATAGGACGGTAATTGTCAATATTTTGCCGGCAGCCTCGTTTGTGTCGTGGTATGATGGTTGCGTGTTTCCATATAGACGGGTATTGTCCGCTCTTCATGGAGATGGTGAAGACATTTAGGAGGAGGACTGGAATATCCGGTCCTCCGAGTATTAATACGGAAGAAGGCACACCATCAGGGCCTGGATGGTGAGACAATTTCAAAGAGCAAAGTGCTCGCTTGATGTTGTTTAAGTCAAAGTCAATGGTATGTATTTAATCCTCAGTGTACTTGTGAATCGTGGTTGGCAATGTCGAGTCATTGCTGGTGAACGAGTTACAGAAGTACGTGTTAATGCAGTCGCAGAGCTCGACCGCATCTGTGACTATAGTTTTATTAGGAAGCAGAAGGGTAGTGATCGGAGTATGTTTGCTGACGCCTCGCTGCTTCATTAGTCGAATAAGAGACTTTGCCTTGTTGTCAGTGCATAGCGCTGCGTGCTCAGCTAATGTACGAGCATTGCTTTGTGCACTTCTCCAGGCGATTAGTAGTTCGTTCATGCGGAGGATCAGATGAAAGTCTTTAGTCTTGCTGTAGCGGGAGCGCTTTTGCTTAAGCTTAGTAGCTAGTTTGAGTGTAGATGCGTCATCAAGGGTCTGGCGCCTTCTTGGCTTCCTCTTTTGGGGGGCAAGGATGTCTAAGCAGTTAGTGAGGTTATTGTAAAGCTCTCTGATGGCAGTATCTATATTAACTGTGAGGAAGAAATCGTCCCAGGGTGATGCTCGGAGAAGGGAAGAAAATGTTACCCAGTTGACGCGCTGGAGGATGCGTGATACCTCATACTTGTTATCTTCCTGGTAAGGGAATTTAGGCAGTGCAAAAGAGAGCTTCACCACGTTGTGGTCGCTGCCCGGTATGTTGTCCAACACGCTGGCGCATGCATGGGAAATGCCGTTGGTGAATATTAGGTCCATGTAATAAGTTGATTACAAACAAATCCTAGCTAAGTGCACGAAGTCAGGAAGTATAGTTCACGGAATGCCACGAACGCAAAAATGTTATGGAAATCGAATACAATTGGCTTGGGCGATGTGTGCAAGTTAATGAAATAGAGTACAGGGAGATATTTATATGAGAAAGAAAAGCAATAAGGTAAAAACTGTAAACCCACCACCTGAAATAAAGAGATTTAGCATGCAAGCACGCGGTTAGTAAATCGAATTCAGCGTGCCTAAAAACGCTGCGCCGGCTCGCTGTAATTCTCTGTAGGACCCGTCGTCGTTTCTGTAGTGGCCCCTAATACAAAGCCTAATACAAATAGACATACATTCACCTAAAAGTACAACGTTCTTGGTTATGTGGCAGGTACCTTGGCCAGTGCGTTGTACGGTAACTTTTTATAAAGGACATAGTGCAAGCGCATGGCTGCAGCTAAGCACTAAGACATAAGTCAACTTCGCAATGAGCATAGCACGAATAAACCGTTAAAAACCAAAAAATGCGAACACGTTTTTCCTTGGTATTTTAGACAAAGCTTTGGAATAAAGTACGTACGCATCTAATGCGTTTCAGGAGGGAGGTACGAAACTCTCATAACATTGAAAACGTGAATCTGGTGCCCTACAACTGTGCTAGTGAGGAAAACTTATTTCACGCAGCCCCGACGGCATCTAACTCAAGTTTGATCCCGCAGTTATCCAAACTGAAAAGACGCTTTTGACGCTAGGGCTTTATTATATATATCCCGTTATTAGCATAGGAACCAAACTAGGAACTCGTCGATTTTGCACATTTTATGTTAAGCAGTGTCTGTACCTAAGCCTTAGACCAAAAGAGAAATCCAACTGTACATAAATAATAAAGTAAATAGAAGCTAAGGCGTTGTGGTGAAACTAATAATGTTTTAACCAACAGGTGGGCCAATTGAAAAAATGTACGTTAGTTAATGAGAAACTTTTTTCTATAATAATGGAAGGTGCCCGACCGAGGATGCAAAAAAGTCATATTACTTTATTAAGACGAAAGACTTTTACAACAGTGAAGATTTAAATGATTCTCTGCCGAAAAATTATATTGGGAGCTAAAGGTAGATAAAAAGCGCAGCTGATAAAGAAATCAGAAAATACTCGAAAATTCAGTTTGTCTTTTTATGTTGTTCCCCGAGAACATGATACACGCTATTAATATTCCTCTGTTTTATTTTCATTTTTGCTTGGCACTCAGATTTCTACGTTTGGATTAAAGCAAACGATGGAGAAAACGCGTGCTGGACTCTAACCAATGACGGGAATTTGCTTACGAGTCAAGGTGAAATGGAACAGCTGGGATCAAGGTGGCAATCGCTAGGCTTGGTACCTAATTAATAACGTTTCAATAATTAAAAAAATACACTGCGCATGTGTATACTGTAATGAGCTGATGTAACGACTATAGAAACTGGTGCACAGTAATCATGGTAACCTGTCACCGAAAATTTAATCGATTATCCTTCGAAGCTCGCTCCAGTGTTTATGTGCCATTAACAGTGATACTTGCACTGGGAATAGAAATAGCTTGCTATATATTGCTTAAAAGCTTGCATGGACTTACGGCTGCACAAATCTAGCAATGTGTGTATGTGTACGTAGTTGATGGCTGTATTAACAAGCATAAATATATATAAATATGTGTATATATATAGTTATATGTATACCTACATGATTGAAAATGTAACATATACATAGGTCACACTATTGGCAAGTGTGTTTGTAAACGTCAACATTTAAGTATTTTTATTTATATATAAATCTAAGTCTATCCATCACTTGCGGTATCACGTCTGAAAATGCATTGTTAACTATTCAAAATGCATCTGCTGTTGATTCTGGAGAGTAACATGTTTAGGCGGTTGTACATCTTGAAATATAGTGAATAGCATGGTTGAATTGCGTCTTTCATTAATAATATAATACGATTAGTATACTGAAAGCCATTGATAATTTTTGGTGACGTATTTGGATGCCTTGTATGAAACATGCGTAATGGCAGTATGATCAAGGAGCAATTGAGCAAACTTAGGAACATGGTGGAAATGAATTTCATTCATGTATAGCAAGTAATATACGCATGAGCATGTATAACTGGGTATACCTGCAAACGAAACGGGTAGATCTTAAGGTTATGTTAATGCATCATGGAGTCACACTCATGTGGATAATTTACCGGACGCCGTGGTTGCCGTTACTTGCCTGCATGAGCAAAACATGGGAAGGGAATATATATACCGTAACCGTAGCCTCCTCATCATCAGGGAAAGTCTGATGCATTTAATATTTTAACCCTCGCAAATGTAATTTGCGTAATAAGGCTGTCCAGGTCCCATAGGGAGATGTCATTTATGTCGGGATTGAAACCTGTGTCCTCTGCTCCAGGAGCTTTCATGAACGGTGGTTACTTACCACAAGTTCGTCCCATGCAATGTGCCATAGGCTTGCCAATATGGAAACAATATGCTTATATGAAACACGGTGGTTTCTATAAACCAAATCAAAAGAAAGGGAGGTGGTGTACATGCAGTTAGTAATGGTAGGGCGTTCGGGACCTTAGGTTTACCCAGCAAGAAACGGTTGCTTTCTTTAGCGGTGCGTCCGAACTTCTAGTAGCCGTTAGAGAGCGCAACCTGATACTGGGCTGCCTATGCCTGAGTTCAGGTACTTAGAGCGGGAGACCGCACGCAACTGTAATGCGGTCTTAGGAACTCACCTGTGCTGCAAGCGTTTATTGAAAATGTAGTGGTGTCAATTGGTCACTAAGGGTAACTGTGCTGCGCACTGCTTTGCGAACAGGCGGTAGAGTAATTCATATAAATAGCCGGTTACCGAAAGTAATGTTCATGGGTTTGCACAGCTGTAATGGGTTACGCGACGCGGCAATTTTACGTATTGGCGATAACTGCGAAGGCAAAAATTATACATGGTAACATGTTAGCGTATAAGCAGCGGTGGATGTAAATGGTACCGGACATTAGGAAACCGGAGGCAATAAAAGTGCCCGAACTTTAAGTCGTTCTGTAATATTCACCATTAGTTAAATGAGCGTGTATATGGCTCAAACCCCACCAAGGCTAAAGACTAAGAAATGGCTGCGCAAGCCACATAAGAGGTCACTTGAGAGCTCAAAAGTAATATAAATAAATAAATAAATAAATAGTATATTCTCGGTAAAACGAGACACACCTGTAAAGGCGTGATCAAATATGCATACAAGCATAGCTTCTGTGTAATGTTAAAACATTTCGTTTTAATGAAAGTTATAAAAGAAAAGATGTTGTCCGTATGAGTGAGCATACTGTCAGGTAATAGTCAGACCAAGGGACATTATGGCGCTGTGGCGCGCAAAAATCCGTCAAAACACAAGTTGGGGGTAATTTCGCCAGGTAGTGATTCGTGAGCACAGGAACCTAAACAAGGTTTTGTTGCAACCAATAACCATTACGAGATAGAGATGATCTGTGCTCCAACAAAGCATTCTTCATAGCAGAATTAGTTGCACAGGTTCGATGTAGAAGGCTGAGGACTGCGTCAATGTGAAATGCTTAGCTGTGACTTTATTTTGTGGCGAGTCACATCCGCCACGTTGCAGTGTTGTTAAGCGGACATTTGTGGCTTTTTATAGGGAGAACGCTTGCCAGGCGAAAACCCACCACGTCCTGGAACACTGCCGTAGCTTTCGTTGAACAGTAGTGCAAGTCGGTTATGCATCGTATAGACCGATTTTGCATTCTATTATTCGCAGTCGATTGACAGCCAAAATCCTTCGTTGGTTGGCCGAATGGCTTAGTACTAATACGGCAGCAGTCGTTGGAGCCGGTCAATGATGCAAGATTCGAAGAGTCGAATGATAATGATGCAGGTGAGTAAACACATTGTTAATAGAGGCCGGCTCTTCTATTAAATTCTTGCTCGGCTCGCAAACCATGTCCAGCTATCCACGCTGGACTTGTCATGGGGTCGGTGAGTGAAGTTGTTTCTTGTGGCTGAATATGTCCTTAATAGGTAAAAACGCCATTCTCCGCGAATTGGATTTGGGATTCCTGCAAACGTAAGTAAGTGTAACTGTTTCCATAGCCAAGTGAAAATTCCATGGAAGACCATCGGAATAGCCACGTATACGTGCGCAACGCTGTCCGTGAAATGACATCAGAATAGCTCCAGGTGACTGGCGAATAGGAATGTTTGAGGCAGTGAAGGTAATCACGCCAGAGTTGTTTGTCTTTGATTGTGGAACGGGGGATCCATGTACATATATTATTCCAGGTGAGTAAATTGTTCTCTGAGTACGAGGCAAGCTAAACCCATTTGTTTAGGCCCCGTGAAGGTAGCGCCTCCGGAATGGCGGAATGAGCTCCATTTGTACCAGTGTGTGGGTTTTTCATTTCCTAGAGAAAGGACCAAGCGTTTTGAGGATGGGTCAGCCAGTCCCAGTGGATAAACCTTGTTTTGGCGGATGTACCTGTGGGAATCTCGGAAAACAGGACATGAGCTTAAAGGACGCAATAGGAAGTATAAGCATGTAATTTTGTTGATAATAAATGTTACCTGCAAACATTTCTTGTGCAAACTAGGCGGGGGTGCATGGAAGCATGGCATTCTGCGTTAAGCTGCAAGCGACAGGACGGTCTGGGCAGCCATGCATGCTAAGGGAACATACTCGTGTTCTAAAAGCCTTGGGTGCACGAATAATACACTAACTGGAGGTGCGATGAAGAATTTATGCGGTGGCACATGTTAGAGGAGACAGAGCGGTGGTGGCGGATTACTTAAGTAGGCAGCCCGGATAGACAGGCGTTCTGAAAGCAAAACGTGAACAAGTAATATACTTACCGGAGGTGCAACGGAGTATACAGGCGGCAGCCCATGTTACGCGTAGGAAAACCACTAGTGACGCATCACTGAAGTAGGCATCACGGGTAAAGCTTTCTGAAGCCCAGCTATAGAAGCCGATATACGTACGGGAGTTGCAACGGGGTAGGCAGCGGTGACACGTGTTACATGGAGGTAGAACAGCGGTGGCTGATCAGTCCTCCATGCAACACGGATACAAAGGAGTTTTAAAAACAAGTTGTTAAGATCAAATATACTAACCGGAAGAGCAACGGAGTATAGTTGCGGCGGCAAATGTTACGTGGAGGCAGACAAATAGAGGCGGATCAGTCCTCCAAGCAGCAGGCATAGACTTGCATTCAGTAAAGGACCGGTTAAAAGCCGATAGACTTACAGGAGTTTCAACAGACTACATAGTGGAAGCACATGTTACGTGGATGCAGACAGGTCATGGTGGATAAGTCATCCGGGCAACAAGGAGAGACAGTGTTGTGAATACAACTTGTAAGTGCCGGTAGATTTACCGAAGATGCCACGGCGTGGCTAGCATAAGCAAAGGATAAGCGGGGATTGACCAGTAGTGGCGGATTGGTCATATAGGCAACAAGGATAGAAGGTGAGCTTATTACCATTTATAAGGGCCGATAGGTTAACCGAAGGTACAACGGAGTAGACGGCAGCGGCACAAGTAAGATGGAGTCTGACCAGACATTGCGGATAAGGCACATAGGAAGCAGAGATAGACAGGAGTTTTGGAAACCACTTGTGATAGCCGATAGGTTTACCGGAGGTGCAAGGGAGTAGATAGCGTAGGCAAATTTTACGCGGAGGCAGACCAGTGGTTGCGGAACACTTATGTACGCAGAATGGACAGAGAGGAGTTCTAACAACCACTTGTTAAGAGCCGATTGTGGAGCTTAAATACTTTGCTTTGGTGTTGCCATCGATTCCTCTACTCTGCTCACACTGATATTAAACACCCGCTGGCCTACCAAGTGTTCTTCCATTTGATTGATGGAAGTACGAAACTCTCGCTGACGCAATCCTCAGTGAAAAATACGTGTTACCAGTTTGCAAACGCTGAACACCGTGCAACGGATATGTCATGTCCTACAAACAGTGAAATCTGCCGGAATTACGGTAGGACCGGTCATTTTGCTCGGGCTTGTCTTTCCCGCGCCATTACTTTAGTTGCTTCTGCAAACGACTCCAGAGCTTCTCCGGTCAGCATTGAACAATCTATATATGTTGGTACTGAATGCAAACATCCACTTTAGTTTTACACTTAAGAACCCAAACTACCTTCGCTAGCTATTCGTCGCGTGGTTTTGAAGTTAGAAACAAAACGATTTGTCTAGACATGAAACTATATTCCGCGTCACCAAGCATAGTTGTGTCACATTGTTGTTAAACACAGCATTTTGGTCAGCTAACTTTACATCCTTTCGCTTATACATTCGGCAGCTACTCCAATGGTGGTGTCCGCAAACTCGGATTTGTTTCGGTCTCAAGGATTCTTATAAACAGCAGGAAGCGTCTAGTTGAATTGTACGTCCCTAAACCTGTTAGCAAGCCTCTATTGGGACGTAATGCCGTGGGATTATTGAACGTATCACCATACGTCAGCCGGATAACCACTGTCAGTGTCAACCTTCATCGTTACGTTTCAGACACCCAAACCTCTTTCGTCTGGATATTGGTCGAGTCCAAAAAGCAATGCACCGCCTTCGGTTAAGCGCGGATTACGAACCGTTTAGCCATTCACAGCCCAGGGCTGTACCTCTGGCCACAAAGGAAACGTTGCCGCAAGCTTTGGAAATTTGTTCGCGGAAGATTTGATAGGACCCGAAGAGCATTCTGAATTAGCTCACCTACTAGTTGCCATTCAGAAGAAATATGGCTCTTTGGTTTGCGCACCGACCGAGCGTTTCATCGACATATACTTGTGGACAAGTTCTCTTTACCTTCTATCGACGAGTTGATAGTTAAGCTATCAAAAGCCAAACCTCTCTCAAAGCTGTATATTCGCAGTGCATACTACCACATGTCACTGACTCCAGAGTGTCGGCATTTGACTGTTTTCCGCACGCTAGACTGTTTGTATCAATGTATTGTGCTGGCAATGAGCCTTAGTAGTGACGCAGCCGCTTGGCAGTAATTTAAATAAATAAATAGTTTAGTCTCGTCATTGCGAGGCACACCATCAAGGGCGTGATCATGGTAATAGTAACATGCGTGATCGGCAATTGCACAAATTAGTGCATGTTGACAAATAACATAGGAATGTATGTGTCTGTTGACATGCAAAAGTATGTTTATGTCCGCATCTGGAGGTAGTCACGTTGTGTGATTAGGTAAACATGACGCTGTGTGTGTTTTTGTTCGTTGGGTTCGCCATCAAAGACGAAAATCAGTGGAGCGCTTCGAATCGGAGGATGTTCGTGATGAGTCGATGATCCTCCGGAAAAGGGAAGAGGCGGTGACTTTACTTAGTGGTGAGTCACATCCGCCAAGTCGCAGTGTTGTTAAACGGATATCTGTGGTCTTTTATAGGGAGAATGCTTGCCAGGCGAAATCCCACCACACCCTAGAACATTGCTGCCGAAACATTTGCTGGAACGGGAGTTACCCGTACCACCCAGCTGGCACCACGGGGAGGTTGTTCGGCTAGCCAGCTAAAGGATATGTTGTATATGAAATTTGTGCTTTCGGCAGTAACCCCATCGAACAACAGAAAAACCCTCATAATGCGCTTCATAGACGGAATGCACTAAGTCTCCGCCTGACTACTAGCAAATGCTATTTCGCTGTAACGGAGGTCGAGTTTATCGGACATGTTATTTATACCTCGAGTATTATGCCTAAGGTGCAGAAAACCAGAGCCATTCTCGATTGTCCAAAACCACGCATTGTTACCCAGAGGAACGGTTTCTTGTGTTTGTATTCTTAATATCTTCAATTTTTGCCAAAGTTTGCAACTATTGCCGAGCTGTTACAGAGGTTCGCGCGCCAAAACCATGAGTTTGGTTGAGCCACTGAACATGACAATGATTACATGACCATACGAGCTACGACTGGATCTACTAGCACGATCGCGATATTCAACATGCATTGTCCAATGTTTTTCCAACGGACGATTTAGATGTTGGCTTGGGTGCAGTTATTTACCAGCTGCAGGACGACGAGGAAAAAGTAATTGCGTACGCATCACGCATCGTGGCTGATATCGAAAGAAGGTCGTTAGTGCACAATGTGAGGAAAGTTTTAAGAAACTGTTAGACTCCTATCTGCTGAGTATGCAAAGATCCTGCTGTTTTCGATGCGACCGTAATGGTCCCTTGCGGAATACCGCCTCGCAGCATGTTGCACAATCCTTGCTCTGAACGGGATGTGATGGAGCTGACACAGGATTTCCTTTCTGCTCTCTACCTCTCCAATGAAACTCTAATGAAACTCCAATTCCACCGTCAGATAGGAGGTCCTGGCATGCGTAGCGGTATGTGAGTAATGGCAGTTTTACGTATCCGGATGTCGATTCATATTGCTCACCGATCATTCCGCGCTTACAACGTTACTAAGTCGCTTTAACAGAGAGCAAAATACGGTGCATCTTAGTCTCTGGTACTCACGTGTATTGAACTACGATTTTGAAACATAATACCTGCCGGGGCGCTTTAACCCACTGGCAGAAGCTTTGTTGAGGCTCCCACTGACCAACGAAGGGAAAATGAGGACTTGGACGAGGTAGATAATAGCGCAGCTCTCAGACACAAAATCTACGATAACACTGGATCTGATACGAGAGCAAACTGACAAAGACTCTGTCCTTGCGAATCTTCAAGGGTACATAACCACTGTATGGCCCATTAGTACTAAGCACCAACCTGTGGTACGTCCATGCTCTACCCTACGGAACGAGCAGTGTACCGTGAATTACTGCGTTATTAGAGGCGAGCAGTTTGTGGTCCTGCAGCCCTTATTCCTTTGGTGGTTGTTTGTGCGCACGATAGTTACACAGGAAGTGTGTGAACAAAAGCCGGATACGACAGCACTATTGTGGCAGAAGTTGAATTCCAGCTTCGAGGCGGCTATTCGGGAGTGTTGCGCCTGTCAAATTCGGATAAGAAAGCAAGGCGCCTGAATGCTCCAGTCCAACCTGTGGTATAGCCAAAGAAACCATCGGCAAACTTGCCATATATATTATATGCCCCTTTGGCAATGCAGCTCCGCAAAGCGAAACGTCCTAGTGGCTACCAGTTTCTACAGCAAATGGCCAGAGGCTGTTCTGTGCGGGGACCTAACTATAGTCGTCATCCTAAATTTGCTCCGTTGTTTGTTTGCAAGGTATGGTTTACCAGACGAAAAGCCACTGATAACGGCCCACAGTTTCGAAGTAACAAGTATGCCGAATCCCTGGGGCGCAACGCTATCAGACACACGAGGAGTGCACCTTATAACCTTGCAGCGAATGCACTCGTCGAACGACTTACTCGTACTTCGTTAGGATCACTGCAAGTCATTCGGCGCTCGGGCGAATCCTGGGATGATGCCTTGTTATTTGCATTGGGGGTATACAGAACTCCTCCACGTACTGTACCGGCGACGACCCACTCAGAGTTAATTTTAGGGCGAACAATTTCAACACGATTAAAAGCAGCCTTTACATCCGAAGAAACCGCCGATCGCAGCCATTACGGAACACGGGCTGGTTACAAGGCTAAATATAGACAAGATAGGAGGACGTATCCTGCAGGGACATCTGTTCGTGGGAGTCTACCCGATGCCCCATAAGGAAACAAGGTATTCGGACCGCCGACCCAGATGTCAGCTGTGTACGCGCAAGGGACTTACTAGTTGGGTGAGGGGACAAAGGTGAATACCGTGGCTGCACAGAGCCCCTTCCCAACGTGCTATTAAACATGCGAATACACCCAAATACAGCGCTCGGTACAAACTGATACAAACTTATTACGCTCCGGCGGGATACGCTGCCCGGCCAACCGATACGCTTTAACGGATAACACCGCATGACAATTCTACTGGGCGCTGACATTAAAGTACATCGTGCTTGGACATGTAGTGCTTAGATTTGCACGAACAGAGGAAGGGACAACGTCGTGTTTAAATACTGCGTTGATTTGCCCTCTTTTCGCTCATCCTACTCACAATTCTATTTAGCAGTCCTTGGCCTACCATGAGACCTTGCAGTTGATTAGAAGCAATGCGAATGGTAATCGATTTATTTGTACTGCGCGTGTTTGTGGACAGTTACCTACATACATACCTTCCGGTGCTGCACTGGTCGGCTGCTTTTCAGGGATAAAATACCGATAGATGAATATACCGGTGGTGCGACGGGGTTGATGGCGGCGTCCGTGGTTACATGGACGCAGACCAGTCGTTGCGCAGCACTTATGTACGCAGCAAGGATACAGAAGAGTAATTAAAGCCACGGGTTAAAAGCCAATAAAATTCACGGTGTTGCGATGGTGTAGATAACAGCAGCAAATGTTTCATATTTGCTGACCAGCCGTGGCGTATCCGGCACATTGACGGCGGGAATACAGGAGTTCTGGAAACCACTTGTAATAGCCTCTAGGTGTACCGGAATTGGATCGGAGTAGATAGCGGCGGCGATGGATACGCGTAGGCAGGCTAGTCGTAATATATTAATTATGTACCATCAAGGATCCGCAGGAGTTCTAAAACCACTTTCTAAGTGCCCATAGATGTGCCAGAGGTGCATCGGGTAGATATTGATGGCAAAGTTTACGCGGATGCTGACCAATAGTTGCAGATCGGTAACATAGGAAGCCGGGATAGACAGGTTTACCGAAACACGCTTGTAAATGCCTGTGGGTTTACCAGAGATGAACCGGAGTACGTAGCGTCGGTAAAGTTTACGTGAACATACAAGTCGGTAAGCAGCACGTATTTACGCATCAGGGATACATAGGAGTGCTAAAAGCTACTTGTTAAGAATCAGTACACGATTCGAATGTGCTACGGACCAGGTAGCGGGCTGTAGGACTAGTCTATACTAGTCCGAGCGTGTTCTCGCTCTGGTAGGGATGCCAGAAATCCAGATGGACGGACACAACCGCTTGTATTCGCGGAAGGCTACAATCGAACGAAAAGCGAATGAAGCAACGAAAGCGTACGTCAGGGCCGGAACTCACCGTGGAGACAAGTGGTGAGCCGGATGCATTTAATAATGGTCGTTGAGTAGGCAGTAAAACAAAACCGATATTGTATGAGTGAGTAATAAAAGTGTACATATAACAAGGAATATCTTTTGGGTTGCTACAGAGCTGCCCTCCTAGAAGGCTGAACGAAGATGCCTTCGAATTCAAGTGGTTGTGGATCGAAGTTCGCAAAATGTTTTCGTATGTAAAGAAGTGGCTGCTCGGGTTCGGAAAAAAATGTAGCCGAAATGTTTATCCGCTGTGCCCTCCAGTCATTAGTATTTATTTTTTGCAGGGTAGGGCGCATTTCGGCGAGCCGCTGGGCCGCGGGCTCTTCGGACTACATAAAACTGGCTAGTCCAGAAAAAGGCCGACAGGACCTCAACCTCCGCTGCTGCCAAACGGTGCGCTTGGGAGTGGTCTCTCCCGCCGCGGCACCCCGCCCCGCGCCAAAACGACTCTCGTCCGACGAAGAAACGACGATGGTCCTACGGAGAATCAACCCTCGTCCAGCGGAGAAGCGGCTCTCGTCCCGCTAAGAAGCGATCCTCGTCCCGCGGACCAAGAACACTCGTCCCGCAGAGAACCGACCAGTGCTCGCGTCAGGGTCCTCGAAAACATTCCTCTTGTGGGTCAGTCGATCGAAGGGGAGGGTTGGGGCATGTAGAGACGAAAAAATAGAAAAACACGGAGAGAAAACGCCAAAAAGAACAAAAAGACGATCTGCATGTTTGAGTATTTTTTGGTTTTTGTATATCTTTTTGAGAAAGGTTTTCCGGAGGTTTTTGCTACTTTTGTTTGTTTTCAAAAGGTCACTCGACCAAAACTGGGGCAAATGTATTCAATATCTAAAAATCTAAAAATATTTACACTGTACTTAGTCGGAGAAACGAACGGGCTTACGCACCTCCCGACCACGGCGATTTGTCGTGGGAGGCGGTGGAATAGCTTCGGGAGGCGTCGGGACGGCTGAAGCTTGTAGACCGTGATCGTGGTTTTATTGGACTTCATTGGCATGCAGAAAACTGTTGCCGCGAGTTGTGACGTCACACGACAAACTACTAGACGAAGTAAGCGAGGTAGTTTCTTCCATAAAGGCGGGTTTCAGATGGTCGACGGTGACGACTTTGCGTTGACCACCGCGGTCAGTAGTGTATGCCTTACTCGCACGATGTAGCACCTTGAAAGGTCCTATGTACGGCGGCTGAAGAAGGACGTGTGAACACGTAGACAGCTTTTCGGGCACGTACACTGGTGCCTTCTGCGACCGAGGAGCGGGTGGACGTAGCTCACGCATCTGGTGAGCCAGTCGATAAGTGTAACTTTCGTAGTCAAAAGTGGAATTACATGGGGCTGGTGCTACCAGCCATCAAGGCAACCCCAGCGTGCAACTGTAGACTAGCTGCGCTGGTGTGGCGTTAAAATCGGTTTTAACCGGGTTTCTTAATCCTAGGAGGACGAGGGAAACTGTTTCAGACCATGAAGGATCTGCGTGCGCACGTAACACTCCCTTCAACTGGCGATGAAAACGCTCCACCAGGCCGTTCGCGGCCGGATGATACGCTGTCGTCTGGACGTGGCAGCAGCCTAAAATCTTAAGCAACGTGGCAACGGTTGACGAGAAATGTGACCCTCGGTCGTTGGTCACGATGGCGAGACAGCCGTATTGAGCTACCCTACGCTCCATTAAAGCCTTCGCTACTGTTTCCGAGGAGCAGTTAGGTATGGGAATAGCTTCCGGCCACCTATTGAATCGATCGACACAGGTCAGTAGATACACAGAGCTGTTAGAAGGCGGCAGTGGACCCACGAGATCGTCGTGCACATGAAGAAAACGTTCGTCTGGCGTCGGAAATGGGCTTAAGGGGCTTCCCGTGCGCTTGTGCACCTACACGCGTTGACACGGAAGGCAAGCAGCTGCTCAAGTACGGACGTCCCAATTTACACTGCGCCAAACGGATCGTGTGGTCTTGAGTTTAACCGATGCACGAACGCCTGGATGAGACAAGCCGTGTAACTTGTCCAACACGGTCTGGCAAAACTCGTGTGGAACGACTGGGCGCGGCTTGCCTAGAGCTAAATCGCAGAGCATAGTACCGTCTGATGATCTCAGCGGAACGGGTTGTATTTCCAAGGAAAGAGACCTGTGTAGTAGATGAAACTCAGAATCGCTTAGTTGCTCTGTGGCCATGGCTGCCAAGTCGATAGAATTGCCGGCGTCCGCGGAGATAGCTTGGGTGCGGGAAAGCGCATCCACGTCCGCGTTGTGCACACCTGAGACATGCCGTATATCGGTCGTATACTGAGTGATGTAGTCAAGTTAACGCGACTCTGTAAGGGAGTATCGGTCGGTAGTCGAGCCGAGCACGTAAGTCAGGGGTTTGTGGTCGGTGAAGACGGCAAAGGAGCGGCCTTCTAAGACGTGTCGCAAGTGACGTATCGCTAGATATACGGCTAGTGGTTCTCTACCGAACGTGCTGTAGCGAGATTCGGTAGGTTGTAGGCGTTTGGAGAAAAAGGCTAAGGGCCGCCACGTGTCGGCTACTCGTTGCTGCAAAACAGCGCCGACTGCCACGTCCGAGGCCTCCGCACTGAGGGACAGTGGGGCGGCCAGATCGTGACGCGCTATAGAAACTATGTTGGCGATAGCCTCTTTTAGCGACCTATAAGCAGCGCGCGTTGAGGCAGGAAACTCGAATTTATGGAGTTTTCCTCGGAGAAGGTCCGTGTGGGGTTGCATCAGCGATGCGCAGTTCGGTATAAATCGTCGGTAAAAGTTGAAAAGTCCATCAAACAGCATGAGGTGTTTGAACGAAGGTGGCTCGGGGTGGCCGATGCTGGCTTGAAGTTTATCCCGTAGTGGCAAGACGCCTGCAGAGGAGATACGATGGCCGAGGAAGTTGAATGAATCGACACAAAACGAACACTTTTCTGCGTTGATCGTCACCCTGTGTTAAGATAAACGATCAAAAAGTGATCGTACGTGGCACATGCGCTCTTCTCGTGAGGAGCTCACGATTAAAATATCGTCGAGATACGCGTAAGCGAAGTCTAAAAGAGGACAAAGTTGGTCGATGAAACGCTGAAAAGTTTGTGTGGCGTCCTTTAGGCCAATTGGCATGCACAAACGTCGAACAACCCAAATGGAGTCGTCACGGCAATTTCAGCGATGTCCGCTTCGGCTTCCGGAATTCAGTTGTATACGCGTACCAAGTCGATTTTTCTGAAGATACTTTTACCCGCCAGACTGGCGGTGAGATCCACTATGTGTGGGATCGGATAGCGATCGGGCGTGGTAACCGTATTCAAGGATCGATAGTCGCCGCAAGGAAGTCAGTCTACCGTGAGTTTCTTCGGGACCATGTGCAGAGGCGACGCCCATGGGCTGTTGGACGGTCTGACGATACCAAGTTGAAGGATGTTGCCAAATTCGGCTCGTGCTGCCCGTAGTTTGTCTGGAGCAAGCCGTCTTGGCCGTGCGCTAACTGGTTGACCGCGCGTAACTATGTGGTGAGCGACCTCTATCGTGACTGGTGGAAGCTCTGCAGCCGATCGAACCAGTCGCGGGTGTTCGGAGAGGGGGCTCAAATAGTCGGACGGTGCGTATGCGGTCCGAAATACAGGGCTGATTATCGGGTCATCTGAAAGGACACAATGGCTGGCTATCCGAACAACCTCCTCGTGGTGCCAGCTGGGTGGTTCGGGTTTAACTCGTTCCAGCAAATAGTTCGGCGGCAGTGTTCCAGGACGTGGTGGGTTTACGCCTGGCAAGCATTCTCCTTATAAAAAGCCACAAATGTCTGCTTACCAACACTGTGACATGGTGGATGTGACTCGCCACAAAATAAAGTCACTGGGCCGTGGACATCCGGAAAATGGTATCCAACTCATGGACATCGATCGCTTATTCTCACAGTCCTACCGATAACTAACAGTCAAAAATTATGTGGCGCATTCAAGAACACAAGCTAAATTCATAGAGAATTACCTACATATATACACCCAAACACTTACATTCACTGTTATGCCAGACATGTACTCTGTACATTTTGACCACACTATGTTAGCTAAACATGATCATGCCTGTACTGGTGTGCCTCGCATTGTCGAGAATAAAAGTTTATTTATATATATATTTATTTATTTATGATCATTTAAAATTCTGTTGCGACCCGCATCGACAGGCAATCCGAGATGGCGAAGAAAATCGATGCCGATATTGGCGAAAGGTCCTGGCGTAACCGTGAAAACCCAGTGAAAGTCTCTGTGGTGATTTAAATCTGGGGTCATCATGCGCTGACCGTATGAAGCTATCGGTGAGCCGTTACCTGCCCGTAGATTGTACGTGGGTTTCAAATGCTTGTCTTGCGCGCTGGCAGGGATAACGCTCACTTCGGCTCCTGTGTCGACAAGGAAAGTGAGACGGGAGCGCCTATCCTTGACGTAAAACAGACGGCCTGTCTTTTTGCTGCCGGAAGCTTGGGCCCGATTCACGTGCCGGCGAACTAGTTTCCCCGTGCCACTACACCACGCTTGACGCAAGGGGAACGGCAACGTCGAGTGTTATCACCAAACTGGCGATGATACCAACACAAATCATACATTAAATTGGCACTTCGGGTTCCGCTGCGATGGGGTGATTGACTTCGTCTGCGCGGTGACCTGGATCTGTACGGTGGGGGTCGGGACTGACAGGCACCGTGACTAACGGCGGCTAGTTCGTGGTCGGCGTGCGATCTTAGTAAACCTTGTCTATCTAACTGCATCGTTGCTAATTCACGGCGTAGCGCTGCTATCTCTTCGTCCCTCGGGTCTGCTTGCGCGGACGCTTTTGTAATCAAGTCTTTATCCGCTAATGTGGCGAAAATGTTACTGGATGACTTTAGGTGTTGAGGGTTTCTCTCAAAGCCTGTGTCCGCGGTTGTTGCCAACTCTTTGATTGCTCTATCTGGATAAGCTACGAGCATTAAAGAAAGAGGATCAGGCAGGCGTGAGAGCCACAGTTCTTTTAATGCTTCTTCACTCATGTACGACGGGCCAGCTATCTACTGAATTTTGCGGAGCAAAACTGAAGGCTTGCGATCCCCTAACTTAGTGTTACGAATAAGTTGCTCCAATAGAGTACGAGCGCTGGGTTGCGACTCCTTTAGGATCAACGGCTTCATTGCTTCGTATTTACAGCCTTTCGGTGGATGAACCAGTGTCACCACCTGTTGCGGAAGGCGTGGGACGAGTTGGTTGTATTTAGATTGCTCGGCAGAGATCTCTCTGTCCTCTACCTCAAAAATGGCAAAACCAGATGTTTGGCTTGTGTGCCGTAAAATCCGGAATAGCCAAGGTGAGCAAAGTAGTGCTGCCGCCCTATCCGGTTTTTACATCGGCGTCAGACATAGTATATGAAAAATACAAATGGGTTTAAAACGAAATGGACGGAAAATAATCCACCAGGGAGAAGGGAGAAACGACTCGGAACAAACCAACCAAAAACGAAAAGATCAAAATATTTGAAAATTCGCGCGCGCGTATCAGGGTCACCAAATTGTTGGACTAGTCTATACTAGTCCGAGCGTGTTCTTGCTCTGGTAGGGATGCCAGAAAACCAGAATGACGGACACAGCCGATTGTATTCGCGGAAGGCTACAATCGAACGGAAAACGAATTAAGCGACGAAAGCGTACGTCAGGGCCGGAACGCACCGTGGAGACAAGTGGTGAGCCGGATGCATTTAATAATGGCCGTAGAGTTGGTATTAAAACAAAAACAATATGGTATGACTGAGTAATAAAAGTGTACATATAACAAGAAATATCTTTTGGGTTGCTACAGGCTGCAAAGGTTACCTGGATGCTCACCAGTAATGGCGGATCTGTCACATAGGAAGCAGGGATAAATAGGTGCTCTGGAAACTACTTTAGTAGAGGATAGCTTTACCGGAGATGCAACGGAGTAGATAGCGTTGGCAAACAGGACATGGTGGCAGACCAGCTGTTGCGGATCAATTATCTAGCCGAACAACCTCCTCGAGGTGCCAGCTGGGTGGTTCGGGTTTAACCCGTTCCAGCAAATAGTTCGGCGGCAGTGTTCCAGGACGTGGTGGGTTTTCGTCTGACAAGCGTTCTCCCTATAAAAAGCCACAAATGTCTGCTTAACAACACTGTGACGTGGCGGATGTGACTCGCCACAAACTAAAATCACTGGCCCGTGGATATTCGAAAAATGCTATCCAACCCACGAAAATCAATCGCTTATTCTCACATTCCTGCCGATAACAAACAGTCAAAAATTCTGCGGCGCATTCAAGAACACAAGCTACATTTCTACACATTTACATACGTATATACACCCATATACTTACATACACTGTTATGCCAAACATGTCCTTTTGTACATTTTGATCACACTATGTTAGGTAATATGATCATGCCTGTACTGGTGTGCCTAGCATTGTCGAGAATAAAAAACTTGTTTACTTAGTTAAAAGTGGATAAAGCCAAATTTTAAGAGCCATTAAACTTACTGTATGTGCAGCGGTGAAGACAGCGGCAGCAACATTTATTTGGATGCTAACCAGTAGTATCCGGGTAGACAGGTGTTCTGGAACCCACTACTAAGAGCCGATAGATTTATCTGGGTGCAGCGTGGTAGATAGCGGCGGCAAAGTTTACGTTGAGGCAGACAAGTTGTTGCGGCTCCCATATGTGCGCTTTACGGATACATAGGAGTTTTAAAGCCATTTGTTACAAGCACCTAGACATACCGGAAGACCAACGGAGGTGATATCGCGAAAACGTTTTCGTGGCGTCTGCCAAGTAATTGCGGATCGTTCACACAGGAAGTTAGGATAGACAGGTGTTCTGAATACCACTTGTAAATGCCGATAGATTTACCGGAGGTGCAACGGAGTAGATAGCGGCGGCAAAGGATACGTGGAGATGGAGCAGTTGTTGCGGATCACTTATATACCATAGAGGATACACAGTAGTTCTAAGGCCACTTGTTAAGAGTCCACGGATATGCCAGAGGTGCAACGGGTGGATAGTGAAGGCAAAGATTACGAGGAGGCTGACCAATCGTTGCGAATCGGTAACATAGGAAGTCGGAATAAACAGGTTTTCCGGAAAACACTTGTAATTGCCTACAGTTTTGACGGAGATGCAACGGAGTAGATAGGGGCGGTACAGTTCATGTGGAAGCATATCAGTCGTCATGGATCACTTAAGTAACAACATGGATACACAGGAGTTCTATACTCCACTTGCTACTAGTCCATAGATGTACCGGAGACGCAACGTAGGAGATAGCTGTGACAAAGTTTCGTGTGTCTGACAAGTAATGGCTAATCGTTCACACAGGAAGCTGGGAAATCCAGGTGTTCTGAACACCACTTGTAAATGCCTACAGATTTATCAGGGTGCAGCAGAGTAGATAGCGGCAGCAAAGGTTACTTGGGGGCAGGTCCGTCGTTGCGGCTCACTTTAAACGCATCACGGACACACAGGAGTGCTAAAACGACTTGTTAAGGGCTCATAGAGATTCCGGCGTTGCAACGGAGTATATAGCGGCGAAGAGGTTTACGTGGATGCAGGTTATTCGTTGCGGCTCGCTTTTGCACCATCACGGATACATAGGCGTTCTAATACCACTTTCTAGGTGAACACAGGTATACCAGAGGTGCACCGGATAGATGGCAAAGGCAAAAGTTACTTGACAGTATTTCAAGATGTGGTAGGTTGTCGCCTGGCAAGCGTTCACCCCATAAATAGCCACATAAGTCCAGCTAACGCTGCTACGTGGCCGATGTGACGCGCCACTGAATAAAGGCACTGCCTTTCGATTCACCTCGGTGGAGCGTTGTACTCCATCAAGTGTGTGTTGACCTCATTGGGAGGATGGGGACACTGTTTGATGTCGCAGTGAACAAAAGACTTAATAACAGAGTATTCGATTCCCCACCCTTAAGGGGCGCAATTTATTGAATGCGCTACGCTGCGTTGAGAGTAGTGTAATTAGCCAAAGGCTTGGAATGGTGTCCTAAAAGCAAAATCCCAAGTTCGACTTCAGCAACCTTGTAGAATTACACCGATCCAACTCAAGCAAAGAGAAGGTATACTTGGTATTACCCAAGACAGTGCAACATATCCGGTGTTAGCTATCGTCATAAAGAGCTATTAGGGGTGTCACCGCCAATTACTCGCTTACGCGCATCATCATGGCGCTTTCCAAGCAATCACGGAGTCACAAAATGCCTAGTGGTTCCATAACAACACAGCAAATTGAAGGTGCGAAGCGCACATTGATTAAGGGTACCCCTCTAAAGATGTTATACTGGGTTGATTGGCCGTCTTAAAATCGTTGAAAAGTGGACAATCACGTCCGCGTAATCGAGACCAATTAGTGCTTCATCAGGCAGCACCACAAAGCGCGCATCGTGTGGCTCGGCAAAGAAACCATTCACGAATAGGTTTACGACCAAGTTGAACGTAAATGGGCAAAATGAACCACCATGTAACACGCCACTTGTTGTCGAGAAGACATGGCAAATCATCGTAGACCCTTACGCGGCCTGTGGCGTCCCAGTAAAGGGCAGGTGGAATGTTCACCAATTTCATGGGAACACGTTTCCACACAAGCTTTGCAAACAAAATGCTTCGACCGACAGAGGTGAACGCACACTTGAAGGCTGGGAACACAACTCTTTTCAGCTCGCGGTAAGTATAGCTCCGCGCTATCACCTGTCGCAGAGTGAGTATGTGGTATATACAGCCTCTCGTGTGGAAACCTATTTGCTATCCCCTAACCTGGATTTTTCACTTCGCAGTGAGGCAACGAACGAGCAACGAGGTCGGTGATCTTATCACTGCTGTCGTTAGATTAATAACACTGTGGTTGGTGCAATCGGTGTAACTGATATTTTTTATATTGCTTTAAAAAACAATGTATCAGCGGTACACCGTAACGGCGCTAGGCTGCTGCGCGACTATCACCAGTCGCGTGCGGGCTGAGTATTCCGCGAACACGCCCAACTCTACATAGGTTGGAACTCGCGACGCCAAGCTACAATACAAGCTCTGTACCTCTGACCACCGGCAGGAGTCACCTAGCAGAGTTTCTGAAGAGCACAAGGACCCACTTGGCCATACATGTTCCCCGAGAGAACACTGAGATGTAAGCTGGTGAAACTGTGTAGCAGCGTATTCAGTTCGTGGTAGTAGGCGCCCAAGGCGGTATAAGCGAAAACAACACAAAACGGCGTCTAGTAGTCAACCGAGAAAAAATTAATGGATATCATTTTACTGTATACGCCTTGTTGATGTCGTCGAGCGGACCGTACACAAAAGGCCGTTAACCGGAACTCAAAGTACCAACAAGCACAGTCATGGAGGTTCGAATTATTCCCACTCTGGCTTGACAACTGTTTTCCGAAAAAGCGTCTCCGGAGGTGTGCAACCATTAACGACGGTAAACCTGACGCAATTAATTAACAACACCTTGACAGTCATGGATTCTAGTTTCGGACAGCCAACACACTTCACACTTTGCAACCTTGACACACTAGAGACCCCCGGAAAACTAATTAAAGCAATGCAAGTCAATTGAGCAGTCCGACTTTAACAGCTCTAATCACTTGCAATCGACTCCGAGGAAGACAATCACACATCCATAGGAAACAAATTGGCGAAACATGGTTGCGAATAATGGCGAGGACAATCGATCAGATGAAACCTTGTCAATGTCATAGCAACGGTCGGCTGTGTTCCAGGACGTGGCAGTTTTTCGCCTGGCAAGCCTTCTCCCCACAAAAAGCCACAAATGTCTGTTTGACAACACTGCGACGTGGCTGATGTGACTCGCCACTCAGTAAATTCTCTGCCCCAACACGTTTTGTCAAGTTGACCGATGCCATCTTACACAAATTCTATGCATGTACCTGCTCTCATAAGACTACGTTTACATATTTGCTCAGTGACATGCCACTATGCTTATAATAGTTTTGCAGCTTTTTCCTCATTCCTCAAGCACCTGTCCCGCACTGTGTACTCAAGCTCAGCTGACCAGTTCCTCACCAACAAACTCAATCAGTTCCTTAAGTTCACCACTAAGCTTGCTGAAGCCAAATGCTGTGTTCAGTTCTTCAATGATTGCGTAGAGCATAATGAATATCCGACCAGATTTTGGAATGGTCTGACGATGAATCATTGAAAGCATTTGCTCACCTGATGGTCTTTTGTTCTAGAAACTCCCCTTTAGTGGTCTAACTATAATCAATACATCACGCATCCTGCGAGGATAGACTTCATACAATCTTTGGGCTATGAAGGATCAGACTACTGGCTGCATGTAGTGTACCGGAAAACAAGCTCTTTCAGTATTTTGTAACACTGGATTTTATGGTTGTTTTATCCTTCGAAACGTCCACTTGTTTTACTGACTGCACGTCCGTTGACACAAACCGTTTTGATGAGTACCTCGCTGCACGTTTCTCGCTCTGTCTGATTCGCTTCCCATTCTTGTAGCCTGCACAATATACGTTGGGTTCAGTAGCTTCCGACTTCTATACTTTCGTATTTGACACGTCTTACGTGTCATTGTTTACCGACTAGTATCCCAGGCTCCGCCCAACAATTGGTGATCCCCTGTCAGGAACACGCCGCCCGCCATTTTGCATTCTCATTCTGGTGAGCTCGTTCCAGTGATTTTATGATTCATTACTTGTGCTCATATTGTTTCTTCACCTACCACATTTTTAATCTGTTTTTTTTGCAATGGATTATCTAGGGGATACGCCATCTCTATGCACGGTTAACGCCGTTCAGCCTGTCATGGTCAATTCTGTTGCTTTAGACCCTCCCCTTATTGGGAGAATGATCATTTATTATGGTTTTTGCACCTAGAATCCGTATTTTATATTCGTAAGATTTCTTCTGATTTCGCCATGTATAATCAGCTAATATCTTGCTTTCCTCAGACTATATCCTCGCAGGTGAGAGACACCATACTTTGCCCCCCACTAGTAATGAAATACAAGAGTCTTAAACCGCCTATTTTCAGCGAATCACGCATTCTGACAAGGTCCGTCTGCAGCAACTATTTAGTGATCTGCAGCTAGGAAATAGGATGCCCTCCGCCTTGTTGCGCGAAATGCAACACCACATCGGCACGTCCAACATGGACGTAGGGATTCTCCGCGAGCTGTGGATGCAACGCCTTACTGAAAGCATACAACCCATCCTTGCAGTATCAAGTGATTTGCCACTCACAGCAATTGCAGATCACACAGACCGCGTCATCGAACGGCAACAGCCAGAGACTGAAACCAAAGCACCAAAGCAGCTTTGCGCTAGCTCAACCACAACGACAGGCTCGACTAGCCCGCCGTCGGCAATGGACGCATTATCATTGTAGATAGCGTCGCTTTAGCACCAGTTCGAGGAAACCACTTCAAGCCATGAGCACCGCAACCGCTCCGGATCATCGCCCCGTCACACAAAATCTGATGCCAGAGGTTACTACTTTTACCACTCGCGTTTCGGTACTAAAGCCCGTGAGTGCGTACGGCCGTGTAGCTACTTCGCTATAGATGATCCGCCACGCCGGGCTGTAATGGCCACGAACTTCGGCAAAGCCCAAAGTCGTCTCATCTACATTAGGGATTGTGACTCCGATATCCGGTGCTTAGTTGATACCGAGGCGGAAGTCAGCGTCATTACCCCTAGTCCAGGTGAGCCTACCACTTCTCTGTCGACAGACCTCAGTGACGCCAATGGCTACCTACGGTCATCGGTCGCTTACCCTGGACCTAGGTCTTCGGCGCACTTTCCGCTGGGTATTCACCGTCGCTGCAGTCCCCTTTGCCATCATCGGCATTGACTTTCTCAGGCATTTTGACCTCTTGGTCGATGCGAAACGTCAGATGATAGTCGACACTGCAACAAAACTCAGCGTACGTGACATCACCGCCGATGTCACATCTATATCCCCGGTCTATGAATTTCCCAGGCCCTCACCAGACTCCGCTAATCCCTTTTCTCAGTGCCCCAAGCTCGTTCAGCCAATGAACGCAGCTTTGCCCGTGGCAGCTCAAGCCACTCACGACATACGGAGGAATGGTTCACCTGTGTCATGCTGTCCACGCCGACTATTGCTCGAGAAACTAAAGGTAGCTACGGCGGAGTTTGTGCACATGCTTTAACTTGGAATAATCCACCCTTCCGACAACCCTTGATCCTCGCCCCTGCAGATGGTCCCCAAGAAATCTGGTGACTGGCGCCCTTGCGGTGATTACCGCAAACTCAATCGCCTAACCGTCCCAGATAGGTATCCCATCCCACACATGCATGACCTTACCGCATGCCTCACAGGTAAGACGATCTTCAGCAAGATCGATCTGGCTCGCCTATCACCAGGTACCTGTGGAAGACAAGGACATTTCTAAAACAGCCGTCATCACTCCTTTAGGTTTGTTTGAATGTTTAAGAAGGCCAGTTGGATTATGCAACGCCGCACAAACCTTCCAGCGCTGCATCCACGATGTTACTCGTGGCCTTGACTTCGCCAATTCCTACCTCGATGATATCTTAGTAGCCAGTTCATCGGAACAAGAGCACCTCGACCATCTTCGAACTCTCTTCCAGCGTTTGACCTAACACGGTGTCACAGTCAAAGCGACTAAGTGCAGACTCAGCAAATCAACGGTAGAATTCCTAAGCCACCTCGTTTCATCGTCTGGTATCGAAGTCCTTCCTGATAAGACCCAGGCAATCAAGGACTTCCCAGCTCCGACTTCCTTCAAGCATCCCCGTCGATTTTGTGGTTTGGTCAACTGCTATCGAGGCTTCATTCCGCGCTGCGCTCAGCTCATGCAGCCACTGACTGACTTACTCAGAGGAAATGAACGTAAGTTAGCTTTCCCTGACACAGCACATGCAGCCTAGCTCAAAGATGCCACCTTCAACATAGCACTCCTCGCTCATTCCGAATCGACTGCACCTCTTTCTATTACGACTGATGCCTCAGACGTCGCGGTAGGAGCAGTCCTTCAAAAACACGTTGGTGGGCAATGGCAACCCCTTGGGTTCTTCTCCAAGCGCCTACAGCCAGCGGAATCCTGCTACAGCACGTTTGGCAGAGAACTGCTCGCCATTTACCTAGGGATACGTGAATTCCGGCACACACCCGAAGGCCGCGCTTTCACGGTTTACACTGACCACAAGCCACTTATCTTTGCCATCAACTCTGCTAGCGACAAATACTCACCACGGGAAACAAGACATCTAGACTTTGTCACGCAGTTTGCTGCTGGCATCCGCCATATCTCGGGTGTCGATAATCCCATCGCCGACGCTCTCTCACGTGTTGACCTTACTCTCCAGTCTTTATCTACCGTCGATCTTGCCGCCATGGCATCGGCTCAGGCTCAAGACGAAGATATACAGCGCACTCTGCATTCCACTTTGCTGCATATGCAACCTGTTCCTTCCCAAACCAAGGAAGGAACCATCCTCTGTGACACTTCCATAGGTTGTCCTAGACCCCTCGTGCCCGTCTCCTTCAGACGTACAGTCTTTGACGCACTGCACTCAATACTATATCCCGGTATCCGTGCATCTTTGAAACTGGTCACCAAACGTTCCGTTTGGCCACGCGGAAACAAAGATGTTCGTACCAACGGGTTAGTTGAACGCTTCTATAGACAGCTTAAATCCTCGCTCTGCGCCTCCTCCGACCCTAGCTGGGGCGGAAACGTTTCACTCGTACTCTTAGGCATTCGCAGCAGCATCAAAGCTGACTTGCAATGTGCATCAGCAGAGCTGGTTTACGGCACGACGCTCAAGTTACCAGGAGAACTCGTTTTACCACCCGCATAGTCGGGTATACCTCCGCTTAACTTTGCGTCCTCCCTAGCTCAACGCAAGCGTTCACTACGCCCGACCCCGCCCCGTGAATAGACTAGAAGTGTACACAAGCACAGCGGACTCTCTACCTGCACCCACGTCTTCCTCCGCACCGACGCAGTGCGGCGCCCTCTCCAGCCTCCCTACACTGGCCCTTTCAGAGTTCTGCAACGGACTCGGAAACATTTTACTTTAGAACAGAATGGTCACCGAACATCGGTGTCCATCAACCGCCTCAAAGTGGCTTTCTTTGACGAGCCACTTGCAACCCATCCCGGTGATCTCGCACCAGCACACACACCTGTGGTGACTTCCCGAGCACTGGATAGCACGGAACCCTCCGTACCTCTTGACCCGCAACATATCCCGCCTCAACCCCAGGCAACCGACCGACGCCGTAGACAGATTAAACGCCCGGTCCGTTTTTCAGATTTTGTAAACGTTTGCTATTTACATTACCACGCCTTTTTCGTCTTTAATGGTTATCCTGCTTCCCATCCACAAACGCTTTGCAAAATCGACAAAAAACACAAAACATGTTGAAAACCTACAAGGCGTATTTGCTTTTATCATGCATGCCATGTTCTCTCTCCGGCGTCAAGCCACTTCCCCGACCCTTGCCAACCCCCTCTGAGTGTTACCTTTCAGAAACCCCGCCGGAACTGCCCAAACAACCCTCGGGTGACTCGCCAACCGGCTCAACGCAACCCCCGAGTGACTCGCCAGCCGTCCCAAAGCCCCTTTCCTCACCCAAGGAACAGACAGTAGCCTTAGACCGCAGACATCAACGAACGGATTGGTCCCCAAACGCCGCCTAGGCATTGCCGACGAGGACGTTGGATTTCTTCGTGGGGGAGGACGCCCGCATTTCTTCGTAGAACGGGGACCGTGGAATAAAGTGCGGTGGGGAGAGTGACACCTCCCAAGCGCACGGTCGGGTCTGTAGCAGAGGGAAGGTCCTGTCGGCCTTTATTCTGGACTAGCCAGCTTTTTGCAGTCCGACAAGCCCGCCCCGACGGCCTACCGATGATGCTCTCTGGTTCACACGATCGTAATAAATAATAACTAACAAAAGCCTGGACCCAGCGAAATCTGCTACACACCCCACTTTGGAAGCCCTTACTCAATCCCCTGCAAATATGCGCATCCACCCTCACCTTAAGTTTCCCCCACTAACAGCTCCATCGATGGCTTCTATTCTTCAGCCTTCTAAGGGGAGGCCCTTGTAGTGTACCGGAAAACAAGCTCTTTCAGCATTTTGTAACACTGGATTTTATGGTTGTTTTATCCTTCGAAACGTCTACTTGTCTTACTAACTGCACTTCCGTTGACACAAACCATTTTGGTAAATACCTCGCTGCTCTGTCTGATTCGCTTCCCATTCTTGTAGCCTGCACAATATACGTTGGGTTCAGTAGCTTCCGACTTCTATACTTTCGTATTTGACACGCCTTACGTGTCATTGTTTACCGACTAGTATCCCAGGTTCCGCCCAACATGCACCTTTACTACTCCCGCTCTTGGTCAAGTTAATCATGTTTTCATGTACAATATTGCAGTAGGCTGATTATGCTCAAAAAGCTTGTCTCGCTTTGTCGAGAAAAACTATTTACTTATTTATTTAAACATAACTATTTATCGTAATAGACGCGCCGCCCAGCACCTCCACCAAGGCATCCATGTTCCACAGAAATACTTAAACCGTTCCGTATTTCTCTACCGAATGGTTTCCAGGATTCCGGAATAACTCGTTTCCTCAGACGTGGATATCATACTCCTTGCAAATGGATCAGTTAAGCCCTTTCCGCTGGGTCCGCAAATAACAGCTGACTGCACCGTCTGTTTATGTCCTGTAACATGTGCACACGGCTCAACAACATGCACACCACCGGATATGCCTTCTTTTTAGCTACAATATTGTGGAAAACAGTGTTTGAATAAACAATGCGACGGAATTTGTCTATTGTCAAATTTCCTCTGGTCCGAGCTATCTTGGATCGATTAATGTGGTTATGGTCAAAGCGTCTTTGGCGCTTACTGGTAATTTTCCGGTGTTTACCAGTTTTAATCCCTTTTTTACCCGCTTTTTGCCTTCTTTTATTGTGGTTATTTAACTATTGTGTACGCGTTATAATTCCACGCTGGTTTCCACTATGTCGGTCTCGCATTGTACCGGGGCTGTTGCTCCTGGTAGCTTGGATTCTGAGGTTATCGCACTTTGTGGCAGTCCAAGCTGCAATATACCAGTATCTGACGGTTTCATCGGTATGCAGTGCGATGTCTGCAACCGATGGTATCATCAGCTTTGTACGGACCTGAATACCGAGCAGTACACAGCGCTGGCCTCCAGCGAAAAGTTGCTTTTCAGTTGTGCCAATTGCTGCATTCGCCGGCTAGGCCGCGCGGCCTTTCGTAAGGGAGACGAATCGCTTGATACCCGGCTGCGAAATGTGGAGCGTTTGTTTTCGATGTTCTCAGCTCTTTGCCTTAAGACTGATCTGCTCATGAAGGCGCTTCCGGTCTCCAACAAAGCAGATTTGATCGCCGAAACTGATGATCAACTTGTGGCACCAATCATTATGTCCCCGGTCCAGGTGGCTACCAACCACAAAAATGAAGCAGTTTCGGACGTCATATCTAAAACTACCCTGATCGACTCCGAATTGCTAGTTCAGCGGTCCCTTTGAGTAAAGCGAAAGAGAGCCAGGAAACCCCGTAAGCTCTCTGCTAAACAAGAAGTTATGGTTGTCTCGGCACAGGAAACAAGCCAAGTGTCGTTACTTGGCAAACCGTCTGACGGTTGTGCGAAGGCGAAGATTCCAACACGCACTACTTGTCAGCCGAAGTCGCCGGTAATCTCGGCATGTTCTGAAAGTTGGCCTGTTTTTGCTCAAAGCGAAATATCCTCAAGGTACCCTGCTTCCTTTATCAAGAATAAAAAGCAAACCAAATCTGCCATAAAGCCTTTAGGTGAAATCGATGACCCTAACAAAAGTATGGCATCGACAGTGGAGCGAAAAAATATACGCCGCCGTTGCTACCTCATCGGAGGGGCTAAAGATAGTCCCATCACCATTGGTGAAGCCACATACTCCAAGTATTGAATCAAAGACCCGTGGGGTTAATACACCCCTTCGTGGCGATTCATTCACGGATAGTAGCGTTATATTCCGTAACGCGGCTGAATCTACTGCTGTCCTTCCTGCTAGTCGCATGTTAGACGACCTTCAATGGTTTAGAATTGCGTAACGAAGCTTCTTCCGCCTGTTTTTCCAGGCGTTACTGTCAGGAAGCTGATTAGATTGGAGAACGTCCCATTTAACGTACCAAACCCTCAACCGCGGCTACTTCGTGTGGTACTCTCTACCCCGGAGGAACGCAGCGCTCTCATGCTGTTTGCATTTAAGCTGAAAGGTACAAATATTAGCGTTCAGCAGGACCTTTCGCTGGCCGATAGGCTGAAGCTAAGGGAGGCCATCAAGGACCTCAAAAGTAGGCGAGCGGCCGGTGAACAGGGTCTCCGGTTAGTGGGTTTTCGGGTGGTTAGCCGGCGGCCTTTTTCCGCCCTACCACTGCCCATTCTGGTAGAGCACGATTCAGGTCTGATTCTAACGAATACCTTCGGATAGTGTTAGGTAATTTACGCACCCTAAGGAATAAGGTATACGAGTTAGGCCTGCTTGTAGATGGGTCTCATCCCGATATCCTCGCATTCACTGAAACGTGGCTCTCTCAGGACATCACGGATGGTGAAGTACATCTACTTGGCTACGCACTATTTAGATGCGATGGCCCTGCTGGCCGACGGGGAGGGTGCGTCGCTCTTTATGTGAGCTGTAAACCTGACGTATAGAAGGCTTGTTTATTTCAGACAGCATACAAAACTGTTGAAGCTCTGTCGGCTGTTATTAGCACAGCCTCCGCTCAGGTTACAGTTGTAATTGTGTATAGAAGCCCCGGTAGAATATTCAAAGAGGTACTAGAATTCATCCGCTCCCAGTCCGCGAATAAGTGTTTGGTGATGGGCGACTTCAACCTCCCAGAGATTTGCTCTGCAGCTCTTTCTTGCGACTCAGCAACTGGCACATTCGGCGCCAATCGGCTTGAGCTTACGCTCCAAGTATATTTGCACCAGTTCATTGACCTCCCACCAGGTACATGGACGCCCAAGTACCGTCTATCTTAGACCTTGTATTTGCTAAGTAACTCGATTTTTTTGGTGTCATTACTTTCGGACCTCCACTGGGTTCCAGCGATCATGTTTGTTTGCTGTTCAGTTGTACTCTGTCTAGACACTACCTGAGTACTGTTGAGTCTCGCCCGAACATATGGCACGCAGACCATCAATACCATACTGTTAATTAACAGCTACGTTAAACCATCAGTAGTTTCCACTTACCCTGGTGTTTAGCATACGGCTAATGCCTACATAACTAAAGACGCTGCTACACGTCTTACCAAAGATCGTATGACTTGCCAAGGTACTATTCCTTCACCAGGTTGTAGTGACGTCAGTCTATCAATAATGGGTTGGCCTTAGAACGATGCAGCGTGACGGAAAATCACTGGAGATTTTCAGGGATTGGTCACCTTCGCTTTTGAGTGCTTGCCAATATTTTTAAATTCAACAGAAGCATCAAAGAAGTTATTTTGTTTTCCGCTAGCTCCTTTATGGAGAACTTCTACAGCCGCCCTGAAACGTCAACTAAACTTCAACCACCGGCGTTAAGTTGGCTTAAGCCCCCAGTGTTCCCTGTGACTTCATTCGTTGACTAATCAACTAGCTGGCTTGTCGATGAGAAAGGCAGGAAAAGTTTTACTGAGTGTTTTGCTCAGGCTGGTACCTGCCATATTACTAAATGGTGGCCTCCCGATGATTCCGATCGGTGGCTGAGGGACATATCTCAAACTACGGAGCTGCGATTTTAACGGCGGTACTGTTTTCGGTCCCTTACATTCAAACAGTTGACGCTGTGACCTGACAACGTTTATTTACCTGATGATCCTGTTTGCTTCTTTATGTTTATTGCTTCTTGCTAGTAAGCAAGCAAGCTTGAAAGCGCAAAAGCTTAGTGACACTGGTTATTGGGCCATATTTAAATGAACATGTTGTACGTGGAGTGTTTGGGAACTTCATAAGGAAAAGGCACAGTCGATTACTCTGAATATGAAGATTGACTAGGGTGGATTATTTTGAGTAGCAAATGTATATGGTGAGCTGACTGATTTACGTGTTCTAAAATCGACTACAGGGGAATTGTTAAAACCACTGGGTCGAAACGTTACTGAGTATTATGTCGTTTTATCAAAATGCAATGCACCTAACTATCCCAAGACCTGAAGTATTTGTAGTCCACCATCCTCTGCAGTTGTCCTACGTAGGTGGGATATACGCACACCAATCGTTGATAGCCTCATTGGTTAGCGTACGCATAGTAGATTCTTCAATTGCATCTGGATATTGCCTACATTATGATTCATGAACAGAAGGCCTGGCGAAACTGCGTACTGACCGACACAAAACGCTTTGTTTGCACTGGCATAAATCGGACCGGCAGTTACTACTTAAACAGACGGTCCACACGGTAGTGTCAACCAGTTTCTGCCTTTTATTTTTGCTGTTCACCATATTTCGGTTAATTTATCCGGCTTGCTAACCAAGTTGAGTTCATTCTGATGCACTGTCTTTAAACGTACTGCAAAATAAGACCCTTTACTCTCTCAATGAAGAGTGCGGTGCAATATCCGGAAACAAGGCAGGGTTTATATTACGTCTACTCTTAACATAGGTGAAGCAAGTGACAGAGTAGGAATAATTATCGATGGAACACATAGTGGGCGGATTCCAATAAGAATGAATATGTCAGTGAGCGACATGGCGAAAAGCAAAAAAGAGGTAATTATAACGGTTAAGCTCACATTGATAAACACAACAAAGAATAGTCCTCGTATTTGCAACCGAATAATATCATTTCATACTTCTCTTTAAGTGCAGGTGGCGGGAAACTAAATAGTTTGGGTTTGTGAATAAAGTGGAAATGCTTGTAATCTGAAACAATAATCTGCGTCTAGCAACAGCGATGTGGTGGCCATGTTCCCGTTTTTGAAGAGCCTGTGTTGGAACCGGCAAGCGACTGTTTAAATCATGCGCTTCTTATTCAACTCGAGTCCTCAATGACAGTCCACAAAGATTGCACCTCATCTGTTGACAGAATGATTGCAAAAGAAACTGCGAATAAGGCCTTTAAGTGCAGATACTTAAACAACATGTTAATCCTTTACAAGTCGAGGTTAGTTGGTCACAAATAATAAGTAAAGAAAATCTTGCAATAGGAGCTGGTTCTGTGTTTTGTTTCAAGTTGATGACGCTAGACAATCTAGAATACATCATCGGTAGATCTACTTCAACACAAGCACTGCCTAGAACACGGTAAACAAACTGGTGCAATACTGCGTTGCGTAACCCAAACAGATGTTATACGGAAACAGAAGTCAATCTACAAATTCTTACTTTTACATTTCCCTTCGGGTGTTATAATAACGATAGCACAACCATAGGCAACAATCAAAATGCGAAATCTACTTGTGCATGGTATGCATCTAATAACATTTCATCAAGTTGTATATTACATAAAGGGAGATTCGACCACAGTCTAAAGCGACGGTACCACGACTCAGAAAACTAAAACCGCACGTGTAGTTGGTGTCCGACAGAACGCTAAGAAACTGCAGAAGGGGGCAGACAAGCGTAAAATAGATCATCTTTGTATGCCCATAGTATGGTGACGCTGAATGCAGCAATGTTGAAAATATATCTGCGAGCACATTATGGCATATATCGGTGGACTCATACTGATATTCGCTTAAAACTGCTCCTATTTTACGAAGATTCTAAAGGGGCGAAACATAGAGTCGTCTCCCGACGGATGTATATCCCTCGTTAGGCGTAGCTTATCAAGTTTATAATAAGTCGCGGAAAATTTTGGTGGAGAAATATCAGTTCATAGGAGCTTAAGGTGTGTCATTTCCATGGAAGAACCTAATTCTGGTGACATTCCACCAGACTACTTGCAATGCCAAGTTTATCTGGTGCGTTCTAAGGTTGACCGCATGATTTGCTCTCGATGGTAAGAACAAAAATAACTGGGAATCCTAGTACTCTACTCCGCAGATAGTGATAAGCTCAATCACTTATTAATCGGTATTCGTGTGTCGCCACTTTCTGCAAAATTTCAGGTGCCAAATTTCTATGTGTGAAATTTTAGCACGATCAGAGCGATGAGATTTTAAATTAATCTGGTTTTTCTTATAATAAAATCAGCTTACAGACCAGCGTTCCTTGTTTATGCACTAAACTGCTTCAAACAAGGCAAACGTTTTCAAGTGCTCTGAAAACGATTTCATATCCATGTGCATGGTGATCCAGCCACCAGTAATTACGATTATTTTGCTGGCGTAGTTTTGAGGCTATGCACGTGTTCCCGTTTTGCTCCAGCAATTACTGGGTTAGTCATGTAATGAGTCACCGCAAATGGCTTGGTAATAGTTTGCTGGTTGAATATTGAGAAATATCTTTACAATCTCAAGAATTACAGAGTATTTGTAAGGATTGCCCTATCGAAGTCATATATGGAAATTAGCGATAATATTTACGCTACAGATGTTCTTGGTTTCATCTCCTACTAAACGTTCTTTGGTCGTAAGGAGCTACAAAGGCTCGTAATCAAATGCCAATAAACGAGGCAAGCACCGCAGGAGAGGGTGACCAAATGGGTGGCCGAAAGACTGGTACAGAAGAACAACTCAGGTGCCAAATCGGCTACTTAACTTCTGCCTACAGGTCGGATGTCTGGAGACCTAGATATGGTTCAAGATACACAATTACTTGCCATCGCAATAAATCATGGCACAGACTGCGAGGATGCACAAATGAAGGCGCGAGTTTTAATAATCCGTATGGAAAAGTAGCTAAATATAAACAAACTAAATTTTATCATGTTTCTCAGTAGAACTGACGCTAACTTGCTAGTTTCCTAACGTAATTGAAATAGTCCCAAATACTTTAGATGCGTCAATGAGTTAATACTCTGTTCAGGGAAAGCCAGCCCTAATCTGGCAGCGTGTCATATCCTTCACACAGTCAATTATGAATCCAGTAGGATTGCCTCATGAAGAGCTCAAAGTACCAGGGCATGAGGTACAAGAAACCCGTTAATTTGGACGGAATGATTTATCCGATTAAGATGGAGAATTCCAGTGAATAGGTTAAGACAAAATAATGTGCATGTAGGACAGTAGCCGTTTGAATATCGATCGGTTAGGACTTGAAGAAGAAGCATCCGGCCGACTAGGATGTGCTATGGAAAGGGATTCTGAAGTTAGTGGCCAGGTGGAAAGCGTTCCCTGCGAGTTTAAATGCAGCTGACACAAGATGTCGCTCTTTTTATAATCATGGGTTAACTGGATACGGAAAAGAGCGTTATGTTACAGAAGGATAATATGCTAGCTATAAGTAGGGAATGTAGGACAGTTGCGCGTACGAATTTCCACGGCCACTGAGATATACTTGTAGTGATGAAGAGAATCACGAAACCTAAATTTAGTATTGAAATTTGTCAAGTGGTGGGGAACTCGATAGTCGATGTGATGTTTAGGAATAGATCCGGGAGGTACCGAATTGCCAAACGCTTTCAACTGCAAGCTATGCAATTCACAGAAGGCTCAACACAAACGCTGCTAATGCGATTTTGTTTTTATGCCGTACTATAATAGCGAATTTGCTAAATGTAGACTAGATTGAATGCCACAGATTAAATTACTCTATTTTGCTAAAACTAAACACGTTAGAGTAAATTTCCTGTCCACAAGCTATAACCTAATTATAAAGTGCTATGTTCCAGAAAAATGAATTTAATTCTGATCTAATGGAAACAAATGATCTTCAGTTTTAATCAATTCAAGCCCTATCCGGAACGTCTAGCATGTAACCGACACCATGTAAATTCTGAGTCTGATGAGCTCCCAAAAAGAATTATTTCCTCAGTCTCTGCCTCACTTTAATTCATTATTCCGACATATGGTTATTAAATATCTTTATTCCTTTTTTATTTAAAAAGTAATCTCTTTTCATTATGCTGTAACAAGCTATTTTCCCCAAACCGTGGCAAACTGATATCCGGAAATGTTGAGTTATAACAGGTAGGTTCGACAAGCAGGCTGCACTCTCACACACATGATTCAGTAAGCATTTCCGTGTTCGCTTACTGGTAAGCGCTACCACACTTGAAGTGAGTGAATGTGTTTAAAGCTACACATTCTACAACATTTCTTGTTGAACAGAAATAAACGAGGCGCTACGTCTAACAGACTGTTGTGTAGATGAACTTAACACAAACATACCTGTCTTAGGCGACCACATAAGGCACCGAGAAAATGGGGTCGCCATGGACAGGTGGCCGCCATAGACAGGTTCATGCATAGGGATATTAATCATAGGAAAAACGTTGGGAATGTTTGACTGGTCGCCATAATCAGGTGGTTACCATATTAGGTAGGACTGTACCTGGTGCCAGGAACGAAAGTGCGTTGCACTACTTGTCAGTAACCAGAAGGTAACTATAAAACTTTGAAAGTAATTTTACGTGCCTTAACTACAAAGAAGAATAGTAAAGATACGTGAAATGTGCAAGCACACTGGAGCGTAGCATGGGACAAATAAAATAGTGTACATAGGAAAACAGTGTAGCATACCGTCAAGGTAACTCGCTGAAAATGCATTTAGAATCGCATTGGTAATCAAAAATAATAGAACACATATTTCCTATGGCCCAAGAAACGGTATCTGTAGCGACACAAAGTAATATTTGCAACAATAACTATGCTCTTGCATGGGAGACATGTATATAAGTAATATGAGTCTTAAACTTCATATAATACCGATTTAGTGGATGTCAAAACATGAAATCCAGGTTTTAGAACAGCGGTTGTTTAGACATTTTTGGGTCCTTCTTGGAATAGTTTATGCATTGCTTTTCCCATGTGAACGGAAGCATTATCACATTTAGACCAAGAAAACTTTGAAGTTTGTTACAAAATGCTATCACACTTTCATAGTATCTGAATTTGCCTAGCAGTTCAGCCCACAGATTGCTATGTCTGACCAGGAAGAAATTGGAGCGTATGCTGGTCCTAGCCTTTGTGGCGGAACTCACGAGTTGTGCTATATGGTAATTCGAGTATATAGGCATACCGAAGAGAGTATTTTGTGTACTAGGCTGCAAAAGAGCAACAAGTTTGTCACATTCGTCGCAATCAAATGGTTCTAGTTAAATATTTTTACAACGCGTTCGACAGTTCATGGTGGAATACTTAACTCTGAGATGTTGCAAACGAGTTCCGCAAAGATTTCCAAGTCAATCCCATCGCTCCTTTTCCCTTTGGCTTATACCATGTTGCAGTACTAGAGGATGGGACGTGTAAGAAATTTAAAAATAACTCAAGACCAACATGAATTGCGTGGGATTTTGGGTATATTAACCGTGGCGTAACCAAGATCAAACCCACGTGAACTGAAATGAGGTTTTAACTGTAGCAAGCAACTGAACTGCAAGATTGTTCTTTACGTTCATAGATTTTAAACCGAAATAATTTCCTTGCATATGTCGACACAATGTGAATTTACATGAATAATTGGGAATCTGATATTTATTACTTGACACTGCTTAGAATTAAATAGCAGACTGTCATAAAAAATCAAATTTCTTCCTTAGACGGAGCATAGTTCGGCAAATTATCAGGACACCCCAAATTCTGTGACATGTAATCTTCAATAAGAAGAGAAACGCGCCACCCCTATAAGCCAAAGTATGTACGCAACGTATTGTAAAATGATAGGTGGTAGGGCGAACAGTTATTAAGTACCGCGCAGCATTGTTAATAACATGGCGGCTGAGCCTACATTTGCGCTAATTTTACTATAAACCAGCAGCGATACATCGTAGGTTTGTCCGTCGTTCAAATGAAACCCTTTGATCAGCTTGCTCGACAATTTTGCGAATTTCTAGACTGAACGTATGCCTGCTTAATGACGGACAAATTTCCCCTTCCAGTAGATACACATTCGAAGTACCGCTGAAACGGTTATCGTGTACCACCTTTCCTCAGGACAGTATTAACTCATTGTGCACAAATCAGACGATTGGCTTAGATAACTGGTGAAATAGATAGTCACGCTCAGCAGAGCGAAAAGTTCAGCTGAGCTGCAAACGCAGCTTGCAATCGATATGAGTTTACCTAATTAATGACTTCCATAATACAGCGAAGAAATCTAACTCTAGAACCATGCATCCGTTGTCATAGTGTTGCCATTGCGATGTGAGCATTAACGGCTGCGACAGCGACTCTAGCATAAGTTTTTCAAGGATGTCAATTCTAAGGGTAAAATGCGCGGCAGTATTCAGAGTAAAAATTCGATTTTATTTTAAGGAATACACAAAACATTGTGCTAACCAGGTCTTTTTCACTCTCATTTGTTCCGATGGGCCACATTTATCCGTGAGTGAGTGTTTAATTTATCCTGCCGAGCACATGTTATCAAACCGTTTTTCATGCATTTCTGGCTTATCAGCTGAACAGTTTTGTACACTCGACTGATGCGCATCTACTTATCGTAAAGATGTGAAGTTAGTGTATACAGTATGATAGTTAGCTCCTTAACAGCTTAAAACCATTCTTCATCCAGTAGTTTATCAGAACATATTTGTGCTCTATGTAATTACTACAGGTTCAAATATGCCACGGGAAATAATGAATATCCATATTACGTTATGTTTTAAAGATTGGCTATAATTCGGGCGGCGCGATTGCTCAAACAAAAGTGGTCTGACTGCCTACAATGTAGTAGCTAAATCCGACTGCATTGTGAAGGCAAGCTTACGATGTTCCAACATCCGCTGATGTGTCTTTGAATGAGTTAGCGCAGAAAAGCGTGCACAGCAGTGTAATTAAGTGACGATGGGTTCAAATTGTAGAACGCGAATGTCTGGTCTTATCACAAACGTACGTCCATTTTGTGCTTGCGTAGGACCACGCATGCAGTACGAACCAGTCTGTGACAGCGTAACTAAGCATTAACTAGTCTGTCTGATTTGGCGAGCTATCAGAATTTTCTGTCTATTTTTTCTACGCCGAAAACGCTCGATATGTTTGCACGCTATTACGCCGAAAATTGTGGCTACGCGCAAACCTTGATGTAACTGTGATTGAGCTCATGTACCTACTCGGCAAACTAAGTGTATTCCGTTACTTGTCGAGAGCAGACTGTTAGAGAAGATTGAAGATTCCTTGAATGCAGTTGTTTGCTGCCGCTGACCATCACGCGTTGTGCAATTTGTTATTCCCAGACGATTTTTGCGGTTATTCATATTGTCATTCCCAAAGAGTCCTGTGTTGCACAGCATCAAACTTCTTTCTGTTTGTGGGTTACTGGCAAAGTCTACGGTCTGCATCATCTGTCTTCTTTAGTTTAACTCATGTGGCAGGCTAGTGCACTGCTTGTAGCTGCCAAACAAACCACACGCAATTTAAGTCAGATCAGTTAGGCATCCATAGAGTAGGTTCCAAAAGTGTACTGAATTAAAGCTCATGTTGAACAACAGAATAACTGGTTTCTTTTTGCTCTGTATATCATAATGTCAAATTTCTCATCTGGGATTGTATTACCCTACAACTTTCGACTCTTTTGCTTACCTGTCTGAATGACCAACCAAAACACGTAACTAAATTCAGTGGCGTATAGAAGAAGATTGCGTGCGCATTTAACTATGAACACAATTACGCTGGTACATTAAAATTGGGCTTAAGAAATGCAATACTTCAAGGGCTTGAAAAATATGTGATCTTTTTTACTTACAGCATAACTGCTCATCCAAATGGGAGCTCTATAATAGTCAAAATTGTTGGCCTTCTCTCACAAGGAAGTTCTTCTCCAGAACAGGTTTGTTTTTAGGCAAATATTTCGGCATAGAACAGGCAATGTAATATTGTATACATCTGTTTCACAAAATTAGCCGTTCTTTGTTTGGTAATATTTAAAACACGGTAAGTAAAATCTTACTAATAAGTTCCATTAGTAACGTCCACAGTTTTGCCTCTTGGGGTGAGACGTGTTTTGGTCGGCTGTTTTTGCTCAGAGTACAGAAAATAAAAATAATTTAACAATTCTACCAAGTTTTAGCAGTAGTGTGGTCTCAAGTTTGTAACATCCTTCTCCGTTAATAATGTTTATTCTAGACCTTCACATCCTTGTAGTCTTTGGGTCAATATTATGCGTAACCTAATCGCTTTGATACATCGCTTTGATTAGAATATTAAAACTCTTTCCGTCCACAGCAACGCAAAATGGTCATTTCACTGACTTGCGTAAGTGATTGCGCATATGGAAACGTTTAGAATAGGATGATCTAGACACTTTTCTCGGTAGCTTTGTGCAAATATTCTGGTTAGTCATTAGCTAATGGAATTTTATATTGTTGTATGATCAATAATCTCCACTTACGTGTAAAAATGTGCAATTCAACCAAAGAATAAATGAACTGAGCTACCAAAGGGATGGATCTTAAATATTTGTTTAAAGGAGTAGAGGAAATTAAACAATACGATCACAAAGGAACAAAGAGTTATGTAGCCGGAGCGATTTTATCCTGCTTGGAGACGACGGTATGCGTTAAACTACGGACAACTAATGTCCCACAACACCTTTCCACTTCATATGACACTAAAATCTATTTCAAACTAAGTATCGATCAAATTTAGCATTTCGGTTCATAAAGAGCTGCACGCAACGTAGCATTTATTAACATACTGCTTTCTTTGTTCTTTTCGTATAATCGTAGTGGCCTGATATGGATTCTTGAAAGGCGATCACTTCGCTAATTGCAGTTTCATTTATACATGGGCATTGTTCATGAGTATTAGATTTCTATGAAGTCACAAAGTATTCGACATCCACCCACAAATAATTGTCAGTGCCACAACTTAGACTATTTTGCTGCATCCAACTGCTAACGCATTCGGTTTATTCTATTAGTTACTTGCAGCTACGGCAACCAGTTTAAGCACTGATAAGAATCGTCTGCTTTGCGAGTTCACTGTTGCACACTCCATCTAAGCATGTCTAAAGTCAAGTACACTGTACCTGTAAATAATCTAATGCGCTGATAGGTGGTTGATACAACAAGTTTCACATCGTATTGCTTTCATGTTTAAAGAGCTCCAACTTCTGCTAGTGATACATTTTTAAAATAGCAAATTAACAAGCAGAGGTATTCGGGTAATGGGAAATTTTATACTGACTAAAGCACCTGCTTGTACGGCTTATTATTATTATTATCATACTGCTTAATCTTAAGCAGTAATTAATATCCTTGCGATGCTGTTGCGGTCTCACAACCTTGCTTTTGATGTTCCCGATATATAACCAAAATTATGCCGGATAAGCACGATTTCTGCTAAATCATTTCGTCTACCATGTACTCCCTGACATCCCTTGTCTACTAGATAGAAACAGTCAGTTCCGAGAAAATAGTCTGCAACGCATAGTTTAATTTTAGTACGTTTTTTACCATATGGCTCTTTGTATTCATTTTTTGCGCTATGAGATCCCCTATTACACTGAGAGTTTGTTGCGTGCCTTTCGCCACTAAAATTACGCATAGGTTGAAGTTCGTCCAATTGAACATTTCAACTATTTACTCATTCCGACTATCCCATGAATTGGCGAGAATAAAAACACTAAACTACAAAACAGCAATTTGAGTCGGCCTCTATAGGACTTACGAGGGATCAATACAAAGATGTAGGTTAACTTTGGTAGTTGCTACTAAAAACATTTACTATGGATAAATTAGGGGTTGCGGTTACAGTATCAAATGTTACGAGGCGCTTTTTACGACAGTTATGTTGGAATGTTCGTAATTGTTCATCTCGGTTCCTTATAACAAATCAAATAGACATAAAGAATAGAAAATTAACAATTTAGCCCGTTGCAGAGAATGTTTGGCTGACTCGGTCTAGGTATATTTCATTACGGCTCAACGCTTACAGGTAACCCAATGTGTAAAACAACATCCAGGCATGACACCATTGGTAATAACAGTCTGCAGCTTTTGAGGCTCCACACCGAATGGTGATCACAAATATTAATGGTGTCCCATCTCTCCTACAAAATTTCTCTTAAGGCCGTATAGTGTTTCGGTGGTTAGTAAAAGTTGTCGGCGAATGTGTTTTGGATGAAAACCCCGCACAGTGGAATTTATTAACACTCAGCTACAGGACCAGTTTTAGTTTAAAACAACCATAAATGTCAATCGAATGCGCATGTAGAATGCCATCAAATATTTTCTCCACATGAAGAACGCCCGTTATGGGACATACCGCTGACCTTCTTTATTTCCCTGTCTCTGTTATCTGAATTCAAAAAGTGGTTTGTTTATTCATTATTATAGCTATAGTACGTAATACTGTTCAAGTTTGTGGACAACTATATAATGGAACCAAGCGACGTGCATGCATGAAACTTACGGTAAATTAATCCGTAAATGTTTCTTTTCCACTAGCATATTTTAGTTTACATCTTATTGTAAACGCAACTGGCTAATGATATTCCACGATGTGATTGGTACTAAAATTATACTTACCATCGTCGTTAAGTTCTTTGGTAAATGTCCCATCATGTAACTCGAATTCTCTGTAAACTTGTTCCTCTTAGTTTATATTCAATATAAGTGTATTAAGGTCAGTAGCATTACTGGAACTTATATCTTCGAATCGTGGTTGAAAAGCAATATAAGCAGTTACGTAAGGCAACATCCATAACCAAACCATTCTGTGAAATAAAAGTACTGGAGACTAGTTGGAACCTATAATTCAGTTAAGCGGCCAGTGAAATAAAATTCACATTTTAGGCATTTATCTAAGGTTGATTACAGGTCAAAAGTATTATTCGTAAGGCAGCCGATTGTTATCACTCTAACAACATTCAAAACACAAGTAAAATAAAAAAATGTATGCACATTAATTACACCTCCTGCGAAAAACCATAAGCATAAACTAAGTTAACACATTCTGGCTGGGTTGTCTACATTTACTTGACATATCAAATAGGTACTTTGTCGCTTTTGTGCATATTTAGTGTACATGAATTTTCAAATTCGGAAACCTCACTCATGAAAGGAAACGTTACGATGGTTGCTTTGCTTTCAAAAACGCCAATAAACTAACCGAATTGGTCAAGCCTTCTCAGCTTGCATCTTCAAAGCTCCTATTGCAAAATTTACCGACCATTAAGAAGGTCAATCTTGGCCACGAAATTGTTATCTGATCACGCAGTAGAAGCACACCAGGGCGGAACTGCTCACCACAAGTTATTTCAATCTACATAAACTCTTTGTTGACCTTCAGTACCTTGGTGATTTTCAGTTGGCTTGTGACGAATGTTCCATGCAAAGCAGAGCTCTTGCGTGTGTTAAGCATAAAGTTTAACTGTTCGTGTGACTAACAATACCAGCCAATGGAGTGACACTTAACCGACTTAAATTACGTGTGAGACAGTCGGCTAATCGGGGTAGATGACCCCATTTTCTGAATTTCTTCCCCAGTTAGATCGCATGCATGGGACACAAGCCTACTCTGGCTATTTGCTTTAGTTCATTATGGATCATACTGGTAAATCTTTAGAAAATGTTAAGAATCAAAATTATAGTGCTTTTCAAATAACGACACATTTAGCTATTATATCACTTACCTTCAGTCGAGTTGACCCCTGATGCGATCTATTATAGTAGCTACACTACAGATAATATAATTTATTTTGTTCGCAAACATGTTGCTCTCAGAGTTTTGTGAGTTGTAAATATATCTTGTACACTAGGTAACCATTGTGCTATTTAGTTGACTAGCTTTTTGTAAGATACGTCTTGTGTCCAAAAAGTGTTCAGTTCCGAAAACAGGCAACTTGACTTCTACCATTAAACTGAGGTTGACTTACCGCACGCAAAAGTTAAGCTTAGTCAAATGGTAACTATGCTAGTACCATGTGAACGATTCGGACATCTTTCAGTTCAGCAAAACTGATAGTCTCTCATAGTATATGTTTCAGTATGCAAGCTTTTCTCGCATAAGTAGAGCAACATTTGGAGAACAGACGGACATATTACTCTAACATCCGCATAACACGTGTTATTTTTGAACCAACAGCTACGTATTTCAATGCACGATAAAAGTGTTGAAGATAGGTCAGCGTCTAGGTCGCCCCATGCCACGAAAATGAAGTCATTTTGCTTTTCAAATGGTGGTTGCTCAATGTGGTTGAGTAAGATGGTGTATGCCTTAATAAGCGCAAATCCAGCATGAATGTGCTCTCAATTACGCGTTGGTCTTATGTAGCGGATACCAAACTGCTATCCTTAGTTTTCTAATACTCGTTTCTTGCTTTGCCAAAAATCGTGCACCTACATGTAAACCGTTTACACAGCTATTTGGCTCGAATGCCTTATTTCTTCCAAAAAGCTTAAAATGGTGCCTAAGTATTGGGTTTAATAAGCGTTATTTCCTAACTTACAGATTCGTGGTTACCAAACCAAAATTAAGCATTACGTGTAAGCTTCAACACCCCATGGAAATAGATCCAGGTGATCACCAGCAGGTACGTATATATGTATATATATATATATATATATATATATATATATATATATATACGAGTTTGTCACAACAAGCATCCAAGTTGTTAACTTATAGGTTTACTGCTTACTGTCCCATATCTAAATGGTACATGTTGCTGACTGGTTGACGTAAGCACCCAGAGGTCATATGTTTGGCTCCCTGAAGTAGGCCGGAGTAATACGTACTACCGACGGGTCTAAGGAGCACGAAACGATTATCTGTTGCTGTTCAGGACTGGTAGTTATGTTACCTGGCTTGTAAGCTATTTGTGATGATCGCACTTACCCACTAAATTCTTTCTACTCATTAGTAGTACACAACAAACTAGGTTAAGTTGTCCCAGTCTAATGTATTTTGTACACAATGCATTTGGTAACAGCGTAGGCAATAAATAAGTTAAAAATCACCGATTAAGTAAATCTGCATGTTTAAAACATGGTCTGCCGGTTGTTAGAAAATTTTTATTTATGCAGACAACATTTGATTACAAATAAAATGACCGTGTTTCACAGACGTGCAGCTAAGACAGATTAACCAAACGTGCTTAGTATGTCGTGGCTCGTATTAAACGAACCTTCTCGAGAATTAAGTTGATAACTAAGAACACGGACATGACACTGTTGGTGGGAGTTCCACATGGACCATTGGAAAAATGCCATCAAATTCTACTCATTTGCGATGGATTTTAATGATATCATGGTACCTTCGCTATAGACAAGCACTGTCTCGCCGCCGCGGCACAGTTGGCATCAGTGCCTACAAAATGTGGTGCCAAAGCCCCTAGGAGGATTTATCTACAGAGGTTTAAGAAGACATGTTGCCAATGGGAGACAGGTAATTCAACTACATCTCGGCCTACATCCACTAAACTGTGGCATTCATTTAAACAAACAGCTGGGTTTCTGCGCAGGTATTTACAAAATTTTACAATGCAAATGTTTACATACAATATGTTAGTTAACCTAAAACAATGCAATTCACTAATGGAAAATTATACACAAAATGTTTCTGCAACGATTTAATGAGACACGTTTCCAAATACAAAAAGGACTGGGGTAATATATTTTCTGATCTTTTTGTGCATCTGTCTAGAATGTTTAACTCTGTCTACAAATAACAACTGGTTACGTTTGGTATCTTGGACTTCGTGTTCGCAGTCTATCGGAATAAAGTACACAGTTGATGTTACACGTTCAGTTAAGTGCATCAGCGATCTTGTACATTACAAACTGCTAGTAAGGCGAGTTGCGATCAGCGCCATTTAAATTTGGATCAAGTGGTGTAAATTTGCAATCAATTAGTCGGTTTTTGCTATTAGCTGCTACACTTATTTTTATGAAAACAGGCTACAGGTGATTTGTTCCGAATGTAGTGTAACCACTCAAACTCTGTTGAAATTAGGAGCAATGTCAGTTTAATAATAATGCGATTTGGTTGATGCAAAATATTATAACTTACCATCAGTCAGATTGAAAAGGCTACTCTGTTTGCGCAGAAATTCTTGTTGAATCGTCTCGTGAAGACCAAACACGTTCATGGTTTTCAAATAGGATCTGAAACGAATGATAAGCAGCATTGCTGTACTTGCTGTAGAACCCAACAGGCCAATAAATTGACTCTCTTTAAAGTACCAAGTACCAGCCGTCAGAAAAGAAAGGACAGAGATAGCAACATTACTAATAAGTAAGAGAATTTTACTTTAACGTTTTCATCCTAGGTGCTCACAAGCTACATAACACAGTCTAGCCCGGAAAAGCACAAGACAAGTTTCGCCCTATTGGGGCTCGTCAGTGGTGCGCTTTTCCTCGGTCCTCCACTGGGGATCGAACCTATGACCGCTAGGAGTAGGTGCCAACTAGCCAGCAGCTTTAGCCACTGTGCCATGGGGAGGTCAGCTGGGCTACATAATTTGTAAGCTAACTGGGATATAACACCTCCTTTCTTCCACTGCCACGCAGGTTACTACCCTAGCCGATGACAGAGGCTAGCCTCCGGAGGTCATGGCAGTGTATGCCTTGTCAAGGGGTACATTTAAAGTGAAAATATGCCATAAACTTGTAACAGTTTCCTTTACCGAACTTCTTGTTCACGATGTTTAAAAGAGTTTAGGAAAGCAGCTTTTAAAGCTTTTTGTGAAATATAACTTAGAAGAGTTAACTTTTATAAAAGTCTTGAGCAAGAAAACATGTTTCTAGAGGGATTTTATCCATTAGTCCTCCCGGAAGGTTTTAGTGGAAGAATCCAATCATCAAACCAAATACCAAACCATCTCCAACCAAGGTGAAATACAAAAAAAGACATCTTGACTGGCCTTTGCGCAAGTGTAGTCTTTGCCCGTGTTTATGATGGAAATATGACAGCTAAAGGCATGAGTTAAAGTACCTAAACGGGTTAAGTGTAAAGATCGTTTTTATAGCTGGAAATCATCCACTCGTGGATCCGTTTAGGATGTCTTGTGGATATATCTTCAGCTTATTAATTTTGATTAACAAAATAACCTTCTTGTCACAATGCTTGTATTTGGCAGTGGCGGCAAAATCACTTCTAACGATTAAACTTTATGTAACTTGAGAATACAGTTAGTTTGCAAATTATATAGCCCAGCCAACGTCCCCCATGGCTCAGTGGCTTAAGCTGCTGGCTAGTTGGCATCTGCCTCTAGCGGTCATGGGTTCGATCCTCCTTAGAGGACCGAGGGAATGCGCACCACTGACGAGCTCCAATAGGGCGAAACGCGTCTGGCGCTTTTCCGGACTAGGCTCTGCTATGTAGCTTGTGAAGTATTGGGATGAAAGCCTTATCATAATTACAACCAAAATCCTGCTACACGTAACTACTATGGAATACTGGTGTTGTTGGAAGTCCTAACTATTGAACTCAAGTCAACCACAAATATCCAATCGTTGAAATGTGTTAATCCGCTGGAGCCCAACTGGATTCCTAACTCAGTGGTACCTTTAAGTTTTGGTATAAAATTGTCCAGGGAATTAGTGTCAGTATTTAATTGGGAATGCATTGCTTCTTACGTGGTTTACTTCGGAATCAGCCATAGAGGAACACAGCAGTGTCTAGAACGAACGGATTTAAGTTATTTTGTAACGTGGGCTTCCAACATTTACAGCTCTGATATGCGAACCTGGTTTCCACTTTATGCTGATTAGCAGGGTCTAGTTCCTTTGGCAAATACGATGCAAACAAAATTTACTTCAGTACCTCTGTGAAGACCTGAATAAATAGACTTAACTCAACTGCGTAAAAAGGATTTAATTGACTAACGCGGTTTTAGTTAACTATAATTTAACACCTGAGTAGTGAAGTCACTTCTACCTCTCTTTTATTTTTGAGGTCGGGCATAAGTATTAACTCCTAAATATGGCTTGATAATTTGCATACATTGATTAAAGTCAGATAATAAGCACTAAAGCAGGAATTTAAGAGCCGTGGATGTAAATATGGATCTATGTTTTAACATACAAAGTTAAAATAAATTACTTTTGCCTTTTATCAGATGCGTCGTATTAAATTTAATGACTACGCTTTCACGCAGAGGACATCTCTTTTTTCTGAGAATAATCGCTGCATGATCTAGTCAAAGTGCTCAAAAAAGCCAACTATTATGCAAAATAGCTGAATCTTATTTTTGACGGAGCTCCAATAATCTAATATGTCATTCTATGACGCAATTAAAATGGGTTCAATAGGAAAAAGCATCGAGACAAAAAATGAAAAATGCATACTTCAGTTGATCGTAACAAGTTTTGTCCGATTCTTTGTCTCGTCTAAAAAGGAAGTTCAGCAAATTTGAGAAGATTATTGCCCAGCAGTCATCACATTTATGATCCTTCGATGCAATGAAGCAAGGGGTATATTTGTATTAGTATACAAACGGGCAAACAACTAGCTCACAGCGACCAAGAACTGTGCTGTTATGGAACCAGCAACTTTCCTTATTGACTCTTCAAACCACAGCGTTCATGTAAATATGTGCAAATGGAGAAGGAAGTGAAGGAATTTCCTATTATAAGTCATTCTTCTTACATTTGAAGAACCAGTGACGAGAATCGGTGCATACGCATTTTTGGAATTTTGTTAGCTAGTACTCTCATTACTCTCAGAACAGCAGCCCCTTCGTCCGTGGCGATAATGAGCATATTTGTTAGTGACACGGCCGAAACGCACAGTTGGTCCCATCCTGTTCAATACGCTCATCTAATGGAAAAATTGACCCTCAGAATCAATTCAGTAAACCCATTGTGCACTAACCTGCACGATAAAATCCGTGTCCGTGTAGCTCTTCAACATCTGACAGAGTTGTCTAACTCAACGCTCTCGTATTTGCTCAATAAAAGCGCTCCGCAGGACTACAACCTACACAATGCTTAGGCCACTGCTCCGCGGTAGCAATCTACACTTAAGAGCAGTGAGCTAACATGTTGATATGCGCTATCAGCAGGTTATCGCTGAGTTGACAAGTGTTAAAGGCCAGCATTTACACGCCTTGTGCGTATAATCTTGGATTAGCTTTTCCCGGACCTCTGATAAACTCTCGGCCAGACGTCCATCTCAACGCATATTGAATTCCAGCAGAATAAAAGCAACAGTTCATTCACATAACAAGCACCATAAAATAAACCGTTGATTGCAACCAAGCAATTTAAATGAGTGTCCAGTTTTCTGAGTTATCTCACCCGGTGCAGCAATCAAGTTTGTTGGCCCTTATCTGCATCTAAATGTGTTCCATCAAGTTATTTAGCTTAAAAATCCTAGTACCGCCCCCGTTCACCCACTGAAATCAACACTTCAAATGATATTTGTCTAGTATTCTCGACCAACTGGGGTAATGGCATCATCTAAGGCCGAAAGTGCTCAAACAGCGTGTATGCAAATCCATCAAAGTAAGTAACGCAATACAACCGGTTTCCAGGTTTCCTCGATGAGTTAAAACTTACTTTACTTACCAAATGTTTAACTACTGAGCCACCGTCTATTTCAACAAATTTAGGTCATTGGCTCTGTGTTTATTTTGAAGGAGATAAAGCACCGGAAAGCGCCGCGTTAAGTAGGAGGCTTTGATAACTGTTTACATGGAATGAAACCGAACGTTTTCGATGGAAAGAACAGACAATTATAGCAAACACACAAAATAATAGATGGTTTGCATGCTGTTTGCGTGCAGAAAATCGGATACCTTCGATCACACCCAATTCTAGGCAGCTTGCGCATGCACCGTTTTTTGTGAAACTACCCGAATATGCTGAGTTATTTCAAGTGTAATATGAATGGTAGCCGAGTACACTAATGGCAATACCCGTGGGTAAGTTGTGCAATTGATTTAGATTAAGAATTGGATTTTTATTGGAGTACCGAATTGTATGTGCTTAGGACGTGCATTTAGTCGTGCCGAACTTTAGTGTACGTCTAGTTGGACGTAAAGTACCAGCGGAGGACATGCGATAATGCTGCACCTGGTGCATTCGTTTGCACTAATTCCTTGAGACAAAGTCTAGCTGCTATTTGGGGAGATGGCCACATCTAAGCAATCTACTATTCCAGTTGTGTTGCATAGATTGGATCAACGGCATCTTTATATTGCCATGTTTATATTGCCCGCATCTCTGCAATTGGCTGGTTATTTCTTCTTCCCAACTGCAATTGTTGACTGCGCGTCTACTCGCCAGACTTTCGACAAAATCTTATTTGCATCCCAAAATAATAAACGTTTCATGAGTAAATGGCTACCATAAAACGCTCGGAATCCTAGCGATAGCCCTCTTCATAAATGAGGCATATCTCGAAGCAGCACACACCTATGTGTGAAATATGAGCTGTTCTTTTGGAAATTATAATGTTGGCTCTTATGTCTGCATATTGTGTGCATCTGTCCTATCGGATGCAAGCAAACATAACCAGATTACAAAGAGTTCCAGGTGGTAGCTTCATTTCGGAGGATAGTGTTACCTTCAATGGAACAGCGATAATATACCGGTAAAACGGCTCAGGTCTGCCAAGTGCCATGGGATTGTCTGCGTGAAATACCTACGTACAAAAAGGAAAAGAAGATGCCAGCAGCGCAAACTGCGCAATTGTGCACTCACTAGGATATCCACATTAGCTTACATGCAAATCCGTCTACTCTGATTTTAGTGGGAAGATAAACACAATGCTTGTGTTTTGCCGTCAACAGATGTGCAGGATTCGTATCAAACAAATCACATTTTGCAATACAACGCCTTTGGTTGTACGCTGTAAATGTGTGTCGGTCATAACAACGGCATCCAAAACGTATACTGTAATATACTATTTATCTTAGCACGCTAAGACGACTGAACCAAGCTGCGTGACGCAGTGCCTTGGCCTGATATGTTTTATTACTCAGTTGACCACCTACTGGCTCAAACCTCCTTGGCACTTCGTTGTAGACTGCATCCAGCCCCACCACTTGCTTTTATTGCGTACGCTGTAACCTTTCGCTTCTCCCAACAAGCAACGATGACTGAATTACACCAGGGGACGCAGCGGCTTAACTTCCTACCTGTTCTTGCTCATGTATCCACTTACTTGCCTCAACCCAGTTAACTCTACCATAAACCGGCGTTCACCACAATCACCAGCTTTCCATCACTCTGTTCGCATTAGCTCTCACATCTTAGCAAGCTAGGGCAACTGCTTAACCCTGCACGACACAGTGATTTAGTCTCGTATCCACTGGTGTTCACATAGGTTTTACATTATTGTATGCCTATTCAGTTTGCTCTAAACGGGCATCCAGCCTTACGTCTTGCATGCCATCGCTCAGCCTGCGTTAATTAGTTTCCACTTAAGAGCTGGGACGACTTAATCATCTTGCGCGACGCAGCGATTTAGCTACGTATATACAGACATACAAGTACCCTTTATAAGCTGCAACGTCTTCCACTCCAAGCTGGTATCGGGTGTCCTGCCCCAACTGGTATCCTTTCGCATTTCCCGCTGCTTCTTCTTTCGTAAGAATTCATATATAAACGTTGTGGAAACAAACTTACATAGTGCACAATGTTTCAACCCTTAATCTTTTGTTGCGTATTATGCACCTTTTCTTGAGCGTTTCTACCTCGTTCCCGTCTGGCTGTCTATCCAGCTGCCTGTCGTTCGACACCCGATGGAAATTACAATAACGACCGATGGTTCTTAACCAGCGATTTTGATCTTCACTTCTATGAGTATTGCGATCCCTTCAACCGAAATCGGATACAAATTCAACGTAGTGCAAGGAGGTCCGACGCTATGGAATATGACAAACGGCCGAAATGGACGACAGATGACTGTGGATAGGTGCTCAAACAATCACTTCGACTTCAAACTATTCCAAATTATTGATACTCATCTTGAGTCATTGATCCAACGTTTGCTTGTGATAAATAACTAAATCATTATTTGTGTCTATCGACATCATCGCATTTGTAAAACAATTTGCTAGTTCAACATGGAAACGCTTAACACAACCACGTCCCACGCCTTGCATCTCATGAATCTACATACTTATAAAGGCAAAATTAATATTTGATCAAACAGCAATTATCACATATCTGCTTGTACAATACTGATCATGCCCTCTTTGGTGCGCCTCTTGTAACATCTAGAATATCCATGTTATTTTCTTGTTATTTTACATCACTCAATCGTCTGTTAAGGAAAAGGACGTGGTTGTAGTTATGGCATAAGTCAGGATAGCGTCACATTGCTGACACTTTTGGAGGGAGAAATTACGGTGGCCTGTTAGCGCTGTGTCCTGAGGTGGTGTCAAATAAGACGGGGGCTTCATAAGATCTGATAGGTCGAGAAAGGTTTGCTATGTGTACAAAAAGGAACTCGATTGTACGTATATATGACTGTCAAACGGTCTTATTCCTTCGGGTGTACACTGGATATGGGGTGTGTGGTTGGAGCTGTGGGTGGTGCAGCGCAAGCCATCCATGGTCCCTCTGTGGGCGCAGGCGTCCTGTGTCTGGCCACAGTGACAGGCAAATCCGAAACCGGATGCCGCCAACCATACGTAGCAAGAAGTTTGCTTTGATGTTATGCACTAGGCCGCTAAGAAAATCGAAGAAGAGAAACGACCGCAAAAGCGATCATTGCATTATCTCAAATACAAGCTCTACGAGCTCAGACATCGAGCATAGGACCCGCACCAGCACCATCTGCTGAAGAATAAAATTTTCCATTCATCAAATCAAAGGGTTCCCAATTCGGCAAATTCGCAGGTTCTGGAGACAGGTGCAGTTGGCTAAACTACCGAAGGCTTTGGAAAAGCCACGATAGAAAGCGTCGGTTCCGTCTGAAATATCTGCTGTTTAGCTCCAAATGCAACAAATAGTTATCAGCCTGTTTGTTCATAGCCGGTGTTGATGGGAGCCATGCTGCTGCGGTGCTGCGATCTTGCATCTTTCTAACTTGTCCATTAATGTCATAACGGTGATCGACTCCATCACCTCTAAAAGGATTTAAAGGATGAACACTGGGCGGTATTTGGTGGGTTCCAAACGGCTACCACCTTTAAGAATGGGATCGTGGAATGTACCCTTTGTCCACGCAAGCATCCTCGAAATAGTCGTGATAATAAATCAGTTACTTTCGTAGCCGCCACTTCCAGCGCTTCCAGTTACATATTGTCAACTCTGTGAGAAATACTGGGAGGAAACATAACAGCTTTTCCAAAACTATTAGTGAACAAACGGTAACATGATAAACCTTTACTTCCGGTTGATTGAGACAATGGTATACCACATGCTGATTACGCGTCACAACATTGGAGCATATAGCAACTGTAGAATATTGGTTGCGTCCAAGGCCCGTTTGAGCACATCCGTTTGCTAACATGAGCGAACGGCTATTACTCTTTACTTTCCGGAAGTTGTCAACATAGTTGTGCATTACTGTCGTTGGTTACACAAAATGTTTCCGCTAGGCACTGCTAGTTTGGTAATTTGTCCTCGCCGACAAGCGCAGGAAAGTGATTACGCTGTGCCAAATATTTGCTAAAGTTACCAAGGGTAGGTACAGTCAGAGCTGTACAAACGCCATGCTGCATCGCTTACGGCCATGAGTTATTAAATGGTGCTCCGAGTAATTGACGATGTTGTTATAGGACAAAGAAACCTACTCACCGACGAGGATGTGGTTAAGTCACTAATCTTGCCTACAAAATCGATTCAAGTGCTACGAATGGAATTAACATCCGAAAAAACTAAGCTTTTCAAACTTCTCTATTAGAACGTTGGAATTTAAGACTGCATGAACAATACAATGCATTCCTGAGGATACTGCGCATAACACAGAATATGTTGAAGTATGGTGATGTAATCACCGAGCAATATATAACTGCATCATTGACTTATCGGTCATAATCACTTTGTCAGTAAGCAATAAATAAAGCGTTAACGCTTCGTACTTGTTCTGAACCTGGGCAGTGAACTGATATGACTGAGAAGCGATATGCTGGAAATCAACTCTTGCAGCTTAGCGATTAACTGCTGATTGCGGGATGCCAAAGCTACTTGATCATAAAATTATCTTCATTAGTGATGTGATCATTGTTTTGTCTTGGTCATAAGACCCCAGTGAGGATAGCTGGCGGGAGTCCAGCTCTATGGTTAATATTAGAGGACGATCAACGACTGTCACAAGTCACATGTCGTTGCGGCTCAGTCGTAGACTGTCTCAAGGTAAGGCTCTAATCAATATTTCTGACGCACCCATCAAATCGCACTGCAGGTCACTGCGGTAATACGGAATTACTCCATCCCATTAACGGAGTGGTGGATTATAACAAGGGAAGTACTCTGTATAGCGACTTTAGATACCGTAGGTTCCGAGGACAACCAAGTTTCGCTTACGAATATTAGGTCCCAGGCATATGATACTTGAATTATTCGTAGTGCAATAAGCTTGTGCATTGGTGTAAATGGAAGGAAGCGTCCCTGTTTTTCGTGGTGAGTTCGGGGAAGGAGAGTTTGAGTGTAATGTTGCATTGCATTTTGTTTTAGCCAATTGCGGCGGATCCAGTTGATACGACTCACGTCGCCATAATAACAATAAAAACAAAGACAAAGAGATGCGGATGAACACAAATATATTATAAGTATATTGGAATAAACACAGTGGTGAGTTAAACAGATCTGGAGGCAGTGCAAATGAACGGCCTGTTGCAAAAAATAGAACGCATGACTATACGACTGGGCTGTAGGATAGAGTCTCTAGTCACGGATGGAGACTCTCTGATTGCTTTTACAGAAACGACATCTACAAGCTTTACCAAGTGTCTCGGTTATTTTCTTCACCCCTTTATGCCACGTCATGGAGTGGCCATTTCCCCGCGCATAGTACAATCAGAGGAAACCGGTTGAAATGACTATAGAGAACATCACCTAGACAAGTTAAGCGGTTGAGCTTAAGTAAACAATCAAGTAAGGCCCAAGCAAGCTTCTTGCTCAACGGCAATCAGTGAAATTCAGTAAAGTTTACTTGGTGTTCCCACCAGAGGTCAGCAATACTCCGTACGCACCGGTGGTGCGAGACGTTGTGCTGTTTATTGTAAAGAGCAGCAGACTACATTTCCAGTAGTACTGTTGTTGCAAACTGCCAAGGCTGAAGTTTTCAGAATGGCTGCTATCAAATTGCCAACATGCCGTGTATTTATAAAGCAAAATTTTTTTTTGTTGTAAAAATGACCATGAGCTGCCAAAAGTTGCCTTAACTTTAAGAGAGCAATTTTGCGAGCAACCAAGATTGCGAAACCAAAACACTGTTATTTGTTCCACTGAAGGTAAACCAATTTTAACTGACCATAACCAATGGAACCAAGTTAGCAATCCTCGAAAGTGTTCCAATAATCGCATGCGTTCAGACAAAACGCAAACTGGGTGTAAGGACATAATTACACAATTTGTTACATTAATATATTGCTAGTCGGTAGCGAATTTTATGCACGATGTCAGCAGAACATCAAAGCATTCCAGAGAAAGCCACTTCATTATTTTGCCCAAATAAAGAGGCACAGACATTTCAATAAATAAGACAGATATTTGCGCCATAATTAAGACAAAACTCTCACGCAAAAGCGCAAAAGAAGACAGGTTTACCTCCAAAAAGTCAAAATGTTAAAAATAAAGCAGATAGTTTACTCCAGAAATTTGAAAAGAACGGTAGGAAGAGAAAAATAGGTAGATGCATGCAATTCGTATTGTCTCCTCAGTACCAATAAAAATAACCGGTACGCTACCACATAATAAAATATGCCCGTGACCGAATAAGAATGAGGAGAAAAATGAATGACGAAAGTTCCAACCCTACGCCCAAGCAGTCGTAAGGCTAGAAATAAAGTACTTGAACACACAAAGCCGGCTTCATCCGGATCATCACAACGGCCTCGGCGAAACGGAGGAAGCGGGGATTAGGGTGATGTAATACAAGTGTGAACGCTGATCCGAACTCTATCCGGTGACGCGTAGTCAGCAGGTGTTTACCTATTGAGGAAGCTGACGATTTGCGCAAGCAAGGAACCAGTGGGACAGGGATGCTGGTCAATTTCACGTTGAATCCACTTTGGCACGTGTTCCTTTATTCGGAAAGTCAAAGACCAATCGGTTCTGCCCATGTAACTGTCTCCGCAGTCGCATACAAATTTGTCTATGCAGTGTGAGTTGGCCCCTATCGGTTGGGCTTCCTTCGTTGGAGGCACCGGCAAGTTACAGGTTCTATTGATGACCACAACCTGAGCAGCACAGTAACTTCTCTGCGTAGCAGAGATTAAACGTTTCGTGGTTTTCAATACAGTAAAGTCACCCTTGAATGGCAACTCGATATAGATCTTTTTCTTGGCTGCCGTATGCACCAAGTCTTTCGGGCCTCGCTGTTGGCTGTGTCTCTCTATAAATCTACGTGGATACCCATTTACAACGAGTGTTTTTGTAATTAACTCTAGCTCGTCGGCTAGACAATCAGCGGAGCAAATTTGTCTAGCACGACTAACTAAGGTTTTCACAAGGGTCCGCTTGTACCGCACTGGTGTGAAGCTGGTGAAGGACAGGTATTGGCTGGACCAGGTTGCTTTTCTGTAGATAGACCTACTAATGAGCCCGTTATCTCTGCGACTGATGAGGATGTCTAAGAATGGCAGACAGTTCTTCTGTTCCACTTCGCAGGTAACCCGCAAGTTCGTATGTGCGCAGTTGAGTTGCTGCACCAACTTAACAATCTGCTGCTCCGATGAACAAACGGCCAATTTGTCATCCGCATAACGCTTATAATATGGTAACTGGGCTATTTCTGCGGATATGCCTCTTTCTATCATCAGCATGAAGAAACCGGCAAGTACAGGGCATAGCGGGCTACCCATTGCCACACCATCGATTTGATGATATGGGGTGTTCTGAAAGTGGAAGCCAACATTTGCTGTACACAGAAGTAAGGATTCCTTTAGAAATTCGACTGGAATTGGTAACGAATAACTAGATTGCTCAACTAGCTCACATATGTAATCAACAGTTGGCTGTAGTGGAACGTTGGGGAATAGAGAGTTTACATCCAAGTAACACATTATATTATCGGAGAGGTTGATGTCATCTATGCCACCGATAAGTTGAAACGAATCTTTAAGACTATATGGATTGGACATTTGTCTCAGAGGCGAAAGTATCTTCACTAGCCAGCGAGCCAATTTATACTGCGGCGCATTTACCATTGATAGAATCGGCCTAAGTGGTACTCCACTCTTGTGCGTCTTCGGTGACCCATTTGACTGCGGAGTAGTGCTGTCACATGACTTCAAACAATTATAGGTGTCACTATCAATCACGCGATGAAAGAGAAGCATTTCAAGATGGGCAGCAATGCTAGTTTCAACGTCGGCTACGTTCTCCATGTTATTAAGTCGTTCGAATTTACTCGTGTCGTTGAGTATGCTACTCATTTTCTGAGCGTACTCGGCCTTATTCATGACCCCAACTCCAGAGCGCTTATCCGGTTTCATCACAACTACATTCTTAGTACGCAGTTCACGCAGCGCCTGAAGGTGTCGGCCTGTAAGTGCGCATTTTTCAGTCACTGGCACAGTCTTATCTTCGTGGGCAATGTCGGTCAATTTGTTTCTAAACCAAACAACACTCTCAGGACTGGATGGTTGAAGCTCCGTAAGTGGATCAAAAAGTTCTCAAACAGAGCTTCTACAAACAACCCGTTCAGTTTTCTAGGAGGAATTTTGTAATCAAACCCATATGACAAAGCTTCTAACTGCAAAGCGTCTAGTTGTAGGTCTGATAAATTCACCACGTACTTATTGGGATAACGAACGATTGGCTCCTCATCCTGGCTGTTCGTAAGCGAGTTCTCCAACCGAGTATTCCGATTTCGCCTCGTACGGTCGAGAGTGGATTTGCAAAAGTTAGCGAACACAACACGACAACACAAAGATAGATCCTCTACCACATGGAGTAGGCGTGCGTGAGTTTCCAGTAAACTCAGAAGTTTGGACTCGACCGCCTCCAAGTGAGCGGTTGCCACACTTCTGAGGTTAGCCACAGATGGTTTGAGTTTATTTCTACTCAGTAGTGTGAGAACCGAGTGGGGGTATCTACGCAGGTGAACACATTTCCTAAGAAAGGATATTTCCACACGTGCGCACACGATCTTGCACCTCAGGCTGACTATACGATGAAGCAAGTTGATAGTTTCAGTGGGAATTCATCGTTTGAGAAATTTAAAGCAGTTAGTTCCCTTCAGAAATTTGAAAAGCACGGTAAGAAGACGAAAACTTTTTCAAATTTCTGAAGGGAACTAACTGCTTTAAATTTCTCAAACGATGAATTCCCACTGCAACTATCAACTTGCTTCATCGTATAGTCAGCCTGAGGTGCAAGATCGTGTGCGCACGTGTGGAAATATCCTTTCTTAGGAAATGTGTTCACCTGCGTAGATACCCCCACTCGGTTCTCACACTACTACGTAGAAATAAACTCAAACCATCTGTGGCTAACCTCAGACGTGTGGCAACCGCTCACTTGGAGGCGGTCGAGTCCAAACTTCTGAGTTTACTGGAAACTCACGCACGCCTACTCCATGTGGTAGAGGATCTATCTTTGTGTTGTCGTGTTGTGTTCGCTAACTTTTGCAAATCCACTCTCGACCGTACGAGGCGAAATCGGAATACTCGGTTGGAGAACTCGCTTACGAACAGCCAGGATGAGGAGCCAATCGTTCGTTATCCCAATAAGTACGTGGTGAATTTATCAGACCTACAACTTGACGCTTTGCAGTTAGAAGCTTTGTCATATGGGTTTGATTACAAAATTCCTCCTAGAAGACTGAACGGGTTGTTTATAGAAGCTCTGTTTGAAAACTTTTTGATCAACTTACGGAGCTTTAACCACCCAGTCCTGAGAGTGTTGTTTGGTTTAGAAACAAATTGACCGACATTGCCCACGAAGATAAGACTGTGCCAGTGACTGAAAAATGCGCCCTTACAGGCCGACACCTTCAGGCGCTGCGTGAACTGCTTACTAAGAACGTAGTTGTGATGAAACCGGATAAGCGCTCTGGAGTTGGGGTCATGAATAAGGCCGAGTACGCTCAGAAAATGAGTAGCATACTCAACGACACGAGTAAATTCGAACGACTTAATAACATGGAGAACGTAGCCGACGTTGAAACTAGCATTGCTGCCCATCTTGAAATGCTTCTCTTTCATCGCGTGATTGATAGTGACACCTATAATTGTTTGAAGTCATGTGACAGCACTACTCCGCAGTCATATGTGTCACCGAAGACGCACAAGAGTGGAGTACCACTTAGGCCGATTCTATCAATGGTAAATGCGCCGCAGTATAAATTGGCTCGCTGGCTAGTGAAAATACTTTCACCCCTACGACAACTGTCCAATCCATATAGTCTTAAAGATTCGTTTCAACTTATCGGTGACTTAGATGACATCAACCTCTCCGATAAGATCATGTGTTACTTGGATGTGAAATCTCTATTCCCCAACGTTCCACTACAGCAAACTGTTGATTACATATGTGAGCTAGTTGACCAATCTAGTTATTCGTTATCAATTCCAGTCGAATTTCTAAAGGAATCCTTACTTCTGTGTACAGCAAATGTTGGCTTCCACTTTCAGAACATCCCATATCATCAAATCGATGGTGTGGCAATGGGTAGCCCACTATGCCCTGTACTTGCCGATTTCTTCATGCTGATGATAGAAAGAGGCATATCCGCAGAAATAGCCCAGTTACCATATTATAAGCGTTATGCGGATGACAAATTGGCCTTTTGTTCATCGGAGCAGCAGATTGTTAAGTTGGTGCAGCAACTCAACTGCGCACATACGAACTTGCGGGTTACCTGCGAAGTGGAACAGAAGAACTGTCTGCCATTCTTAGACATCCTCCTCAGTCGCAGAGATAACGGGCTCATTAGTAGGTCTATCTACAGAAAAGCAACCTGGTCCAGCCAATACCTGTCCTTCACCAGCTTCACACCAGTGCGGTACAAGCGGACCCTTGTGAAAACCTTAGTTAGTCGTGCTAGACGAATTTGCTCCGCTGATTGTCTAGCCGACGAGCTAGAGTTAATTACAAAAACACTCGTTGTAAATGGTTATCCACCTAGATTTATAGGGAAGCACAGCCAACAGCGAGACCCGAAAGACTTGGTGCATACGGCAGCCAAGAAAAAGATCTATATCGAGTTGCCATTCAAGGGTGACTTTACTGTATTGAAAACCACCAAACGTTTAATCTCTGCTACGCAGAGAAGTTACTGTGCTGTTCAGGTTGTGGTCATCAATAGAACCTGTAACTTGCTGGTGCCTCCAACGAAGGAAGCCCAACCGATAGGGGCAAACTCACACTGCATAGACAAATTTGTATGCGACTGCGGAGACAGTTACATGGGCAGAACCAATTGGTCTTTGACTTTCCGAATAAAGGAACACGTGCCAAAGTGGATTCAACGTGAAATTGACCAGCATCCCTGTCCCACTGGTTCCTTGCTTGCGCAAGTCGTCAGCTTCCTCAATAGGTAAACACCTACTGACTACGCGTCACCGGATAGAGTTCGGATCAGCGTTCACACTTGTATTACATCACCCTAATCCTCGCTTCCTCCGTTTCGCCGAGGCCGTTGTGATAAGCCGGATGAAGCCGGCCCTGTTTGTTCAAATGCAATTATTTATCATTTCATTAAGGCTGAGTGAAGACAGAGGTTGCGAAATGTCAACATTTTGTTTGTTCTCGTCAGTCGCAACACAGTGCGATCAGAAACACTTAAGGGATTATATACATGGAAAAGAGGGGCACCACCAATTAAAATGTCAAAGTCAAGACCAGGGCAAGCCAATTGATTGCCTCAAGAGTTTCTGTGCACATAGCACACGTTGATAAGCCTTAAGTAACAACGCCTCCCTAATTGCTGGCATTATCGGGTTTTTGTTACGTAATAACACTTTGAACGCTGTCTCGGTGTTCACGTGATGACGGGTTGTCATGAGGTGCTTGGTGATAGACGATGCCGGCCTCCGATTTAGTCTCAGATTCGTCCCATGTTGTTGCGTAATCACTTGTCCCAACCACTTTGGCAATTGTTCAGCTACCCTCTGAGCTAACTGACGGTTTGTTCTGCCTATGTAAATGTCACAGCAACCGCAAATGAACTGATAAACAACGTGCGAGGCCGAACTAACCGACGAGATGCTCTGACGGTTATGAAGAACAAGTGCTCGCGTGGTATGGCTGAGTCGCAACTGCGCTGTGGTGTAGGTTCGCATTAGGGCGGACCGGAGCTTTCGTCCGATGTCATATGCCACATGGTCCCCCTTGAACGGCAAGAACAAATAAACATTCTTTTTCTCAGCCGTCAACACCGGTGTTTTCACGCTGGGAGGTCTGCTGTGTACCTGAATAAACTTCTCAGGATATCCATTAGAAATTAAGGTCTTGCGTAGAAATTCTTCTTTGGCTTGTAACGTTTCGGGGCTGCAAATACGTCTGGCCCGGTCAAAGAGAGTTCTCACTAACCCGCGTTTGTATGCGATCGGAGCGAAGCGTGAAAAATAAAGTTACTGTCCAGTCCAAGTTGATTTGCGGTGAACAGGGCGCTGCAACTTACCTTCAGCCTGTCTCCTAATGAGTATATCCAAAAACGCCAGGCAATGGTGCTGTTCCACTTCATGGGATACCGACAGATTAGGGTGGATCGAATTTAGGATGGTCAGTAGCCGATTAAAATGTTCTCCGCTGGTGAAGACTAAAATGTCATCCACATATCGTCTGTACAATTTCGCTTCACCAATGCTCTCAGCAACTTGTCTTTCTATCAGGCCGAGGAAGATGTCGGCTAAAACTGGTCCCAGCGGGCTGCCCATAGCGACCCCGTCGATCTGTTCATATGCGGTCCCCTCAAATTCAAACCGTTTGTTCTCGGTGCACAATAGAATCATATCCTTTAAATACTCCACTTTAAATACTCCACAGAGATATTTTGACTCAGGATAAAATCGCATAAATTATCAACCGTCTCACGTAAAGGCACATTTGTGAATAAGGAGTCCACATCTATTGAGTACATAAGCTCTGCACTCAGTGACAAATGTTCCAGTGTCTCAGCCAGTTCAAAGTAGTCTTTCAGGCAATACGTAGCGAGGAGTTTACGTACAGGTTCTAATAGTTTGGCCAGCCACCGCGCGACATTGTGATAAGGTGAATTGTTCATGCACATAATCGGATGTAGCGGGAACCCCGCTTTGTGTAACTTGGGTGCGCCTCGCATTCTAGGTGTCTGTGTCCCGGTCGGTTTTAAGTGCATGTACTGTGATTCATTGAAGTAACCATGTAGCAGGAAGATCTGGAACTTCGTTGTCACCTGCTTCTCCACCAGGATGTTGTTTTCAGGTGTATTATCTAGCTGGAACTTCCGAGTGTCTCCCAGAATGGACACCATCTTCGAATTATAGTCAGGCCTGTCCATTACTACAATACCCGATCCCTTATCCGGCTGCAGGAACATTACGTGCATTTGCTTCAACTCATTGATCGCCGTATAGTGTTCAGATTGTAGACAGCACCTCTGACTTATCGGCGTACACAGAAACTGGTTCGCAATATCTACCAATTTCGCCAGAAACCAACCCGCATCTTCTGTCGATTTTGGCGTGAGGTCAATGAGCTGTTCATTCAGATACTCAAAACGCTCCTGCGTGGTGATCTTGTCTAGCGCTTTTGGCGGCAGTCGGTATTGCATTCCAAGCGAGAGAACTTCCAATTGCGTGCATGTGAACTGAGCAGAGGATTAATTGTATACATGCTTTAAGCAATCAGTAGGAAAGGAAGCATTGGTGGCTTTAGCAAGAGAACATTACAGACGGCGCACTGTTTTTGCTCTTGTGCGACGGAGAACTTCAGCGGAAAAGGCCTCAAATTTTAATCGACAAATCAACGGCAACTCATTGAGTGTGCAAGCGAATCGTCTCTGCGTCTCGAGAAAGTTCCGTTCTCGTTCCAGACAGGCATATCGCAACCTCTGTCTTCTCTCTGCCTTAACGAAATGGCTAACGGGGACAAACTGTTTTAATTATTTAGCAGCTTAAGACTGCCGTGGACATAGGGTGGAACTTTCGTCATTCATTTTTCACCTCATGCTTATTTGGTCACACGCATATTTAAGTATATAGTTGCATACCGGTTATTGTTAATGGTACTGAGGAGACAATAAGAAATGCATGCATCTACCAGTTTTCCTCTTCTTACCGTTCTTTTTAAAAAATGGTAAATGCGTAAATATAAACGGAGAGAAAGCTTATTACTATTCATATCCTCGTTCGGTTGCGAACATTTATCGTTATATTTTGGGACTCGTGTTGGAACAAACTCCACCTGCTGCCCACTGACGATTCAAACAGAGTAATATTTTTCTTTTACTGTGAAAGCAAAGTTGTAGACTTCGAAGTTGCCCAAAGGAAAGGGATATGCATGACCTAACAGATAAACAACTTAATTTCTAAGCCTTAACACTGCATCTTTCCTTTAGGTAACGCTACCAACTTCCAGCTTGGCAGAATCCACGCTGTGGTCATGTCGGTCGTTAATCACCCACAGTATTTTGGTTGGAAGCCAAGGTATAACGCTAATTACTGAACGAGATCAATATTCGTTAAATACGGTTACCGATTTGCCAACTAACCAGGTGACGATAATTTGACAGATATGTCCGTTACAAAACATCATATGTTGGGCGATGACCAGTGGTTTAACCGCGGTGCTGGCCAAAGATCATATGAAAGGATTTGGGCTGAGAAATCACACTGTCAGATGAAGCCTACCAAGAGGCCAGCCGAAGGTTACAATACAAAAGGTACCAATTGTGCCAACGGGCGTTCCACCGAGTTGTCCGTGAACGCCCTCGGTGGTACCGCCAAACCAACATTAGTCTATTGGTTCTCAGCTAACATATTAACTTCTACATCGACCCTCCTACATCCACCATACTTAGTCAGATAAATGCAATTGCTGTAAAAACTGAGGATAAACACCATGTTTTCTTTTGGTAAAAGCCCAATGTTTTTTAGATATTTTACCGCATCTATTGCCCAGGATTTCCAAACTGCGTTTCCTCTTGTATCCCGTTACAGATTTGCGTTCGCAAATGCAAATTCCCCCACGTAGTTTCCAAATGAATATCTGGCTGAGGAAAGTATATTCTGGAAGGTAATTTCAGTATTCCTTAGCCCTTACAAAACGGAACACTAATGTCCCTTATTGTTTTCTATATCCCCAGAAAAATGTATCAAACGGAAACGCCGATGGTCCGGTGGTCAAGGCGGTTTGAGTACAAAGATACATTTATCAGCTTGCAGTTTCATTGAGTCTTAGCAGAAAAAATTCATAGTGCCACAGTGTTGAGTGTGCTATACTGCGAATTACACACAGCCAGATACCGGCATATGAGTTTATTTTCAGTTGCAAGCAACGAATTCGCTACAAGCCCCAGCTCGTCTGCCTTCCATAAAAGAACTGAGCCTGTTCCAGCTGCGTCGAATACCTAACCGGCAACAGGAATGTTGTTCCGTAATGATCTTCAGATGCACATATATGATAGAGGGGTACTATTCTTTCTATTAGTGCATACGGCCATTTTTGTTTTTTCTACGATTGGCGGTTTTTCTCAACTCAGGTTCTTGAGGTATGCTACAACCCAGAATAGTGTAGACAACAACCTCCAGACTCAACGTGTGATTTAGCTGCGCCAAACTATCGCAGGCCTTGGAATCTATGAGATCTTTAGTCACTTTCCCGCATTAACTAACTTGGGGTGGTGGGGTTAGGTTTTGCAGATGGGAGTAGCTCGAGGTGGCGATCAGCAGAGAGAAATGAATCAGTCCCTCTCTGGTGGTGGATGATAGCTAACCTTTGTTACTAAGTAGAAACCTACGTCAATCAATCCCTAAGCCATTAACTACTCAGCTGGACAATCGAACCGTTTAGCTGTGCATAATGGTAAAAAATAACATTTCGGCAGCAGAAAAAGATGGACGAAAAAGTGCCAAACTCTGACCATACAAAGATTTGTTGTTATTTAAACTATGTAATTTAATCAAATCGAGAATAAAATCAGCGTGAAAATCTTCCTTCAGCGTTTAGCCATATTAGTGCCATCTAGAAATGTCAAACCCTCTGTACCTCAGGATCTGTCCAGCTGAAGATATATTTATAACAGTTTCACGGAGTTGTCGGTTATTTTGACGTAGCTACAGCTCGTAATCCTAAGAGAGATAATAAAATGCACGATTTCTAAAACACACGTTTTAATAAATTAAGTGGAGCTTAGGCGCACTGCATATTTATCTATTGGACAAAGTGTTAGAGTAACAGCTCCTTTGATGCTCATTGTGTTGAAGGTGTTCAAAACACGAGTAAAACTGTCCCAGGAATTGCTTGCTTTTTACATAATATTGTGCACAACAACTACATACCGCGAAAACATCCTCGGGATCCTGTACTGAATGACCGCTACCACTAAAAGTAAGTTCATTATTTGAACACGGCTGACCGGCTCACAAACTTGATGCTAAGCCCAAGAAAGCGGGTCGAATTTGTCCATGGTGCACTGGAGATTGTCCTCCTCAACTTGGATGCCTTAAAAGTGTTTGACTTCTTCACAGGTTCTGAAATACCGAATTGCTGATCCAGTCCCGGATGTAAAATAACCTTTTAACTTCCGCGATAGTAATGCGCGCCAACCTCAAAGACTGCGTTTAGATCAGGTGTATTCTTTGTCCGCTAATATATCTGCTGAATTACTCAATGTCGCGCGCTGTATCACGACAGCGGAACTATACACGACACGGTAAAGCCAAAGTGACAGGTATTGTAGTTGTCATCCAGGATCCTATCCCAGTTCAGATTGGACAAATGTAAATACTTGCATATTAGGGAATAGAAGTAAGGAACATGCAGAAAACAATCATCGATGCAGTTAAGTTAGAAGACGATGAATGGTAAACTTAGGTTGAGACGGAGTTGTGATAGTCAGTCAGTATTCTAGTTTACGGCGGTAACGCTAGGCAACTTCAAAGAATTCCATATTTCCGTTAATGCTGGATGCGTATTTGGAGCCACGCTTCTCGGCAGAAAGACCACGGTGTTGCGCCTGAATCTACACAGTGTAGGGCATCTACGGTCGTTAAGAGTTTACACCAACCTCCTTAACATTGCAGGCTGAAGGCCTTTGGAATTCACGGTGGTTACTATTGCGTCTGGAAGACGAAATGATTATGGGGGCAAAAGTTTTGGCACACATCGAAGTGGATATCATTCAAACTTGAAAGGCCGCTAGCGCACATGGTTCACGGGTTATAATTAGTGTAATAACAGTTTCACCTACAAAGCATCTTAGACAAGGCACATGCTTCCAGTTATCGTTGTCAGCGCTACTGTACTATAGATTTGCAAGAAACCACAACGGTCCGCTATCCCACCTGCCTTATGCGACATAGTCCTTGTCAATTGGAAGATGTAAATACTAGTCCTGCAATGTGATCACTTTTCGTCTCCGTAAACTGGGGTGTAGCAATCTACATCAGCATTCCACAACCATTGAGTGTCAATCAAAACCTGCGAATTTCTTTCAACTTCTACGTTTTTCCTCAACCATCTCCGCTCAAGCTATCCTATGGACTAGTCGCTTTAACAAGGATAAATCTTTCTTCACTGTTCATTGTACAGTAACTGAACACGTCCGTAGGACGGTTATATAATCGGTCGTGTGATAACTGCACAAGAGCTCATGCCGTGGGGTTGTAACTTCGTGTTACACTATTCAAGCATGAATACCTACATGTGTTAACCGTATATCCACTTTAACGATGGTCCTACGGTAGTGTTTCTTGTGGAATTGAACCACCAAACATGGACTGCGTCGGAATGCAAAAGCCAAAAAGAATAGAAAATTGAAGTTAAAGCGAGTTCAGCTAAACTGTAGTATTACGATTGTGACCACCAGTAATCTGACAGAAAGCAGAATCTCTGTTGGAAAACATTTTGACAACCCTAATGTGCACAACACTAATTCAAAATAGTTCTAACATCGCACGGCGAAGAAAAGAAGTTTTCAGATATGTCGCACCACCACATAGCCGAAACATTTCACTTCATGGAGTGTAAGTACTGTTACACCGAGCTGCGTTTGATTTTAAATTATACGAGCAGAGTAATAAGTTTCTGAATACACCGTATGCAGATTAAATGCAAATGTCCTGCCAAGAAAAATCATAAACGGTAATCCATTCTGAACGTATCAGCCGTCCATCACAACTCACAATTCATGAGGGTCGCTATACTCTGACTGTAAGTATGGAACTCAGTCAATGTCACCGGAGAGCGATGACTTTCTGTGCAAATGTGGTGTGAAATAACAGCAGTGGGTTTAGCGATTGCGTGCTGCATTTGGTTTTGATGCGTTTTCAAGCACCAATGTGTTTGCGTTCTTTGCGGAAATCAAAAGCAACATGTGTACCCCGAATGATGAGGCACGGCGCGGTCGAACTGTAGAGGCCACCACCGCGGACAAAATTGCTGCTGTGCAAGTAATGCTGGAGAAGGACGCACGGATAACTGCTATACAGCTAGGAAAATCTATCGGGTTCTCATCAGGATCAATTTGCACCATGAGAACCTCGGCCTCAGAATGGTGTTTGCACGTTGGATAGCCCATCAGCTCAGTAAGGACCAGAAAGCACTTTGGGTCTATTAGGACTGCACCAGGCTTGCCAGATTTGCTGGTGAACGTTCCAATGCTGTTTGGGTGATCCTCAGTGATGATGAGACCTGGGTGCAAAATTTCGACCCAGTGATCAAACAACAGTCAACTCGGTAGATGGCCATTTGTGGGGTGCCGCTCCGGATATTTCGGTGTGAGCGCAGTGTGGCCAAGTAGATGGTGGCTATGTTCATAAGCAACTCCGGTTATGTGGCTATTGTACCACTCGTACGGCAACACGCATTCACCGGAGGCTGGTATGTCCCCCATTAACCGCAGGGTTAGTACGAGAACTCGTGCACGCGGGAACTTGCTGCATCGTGACAGCGCATCTGCACACAGATACCATGTCGTTATCGAATTTTTGGCTAGAGAGCGCATCCAGGAAGTTGGTCAAGCACCACACAGTACAGACCTGGCAATGTTGGACATCTTTTGTTCCCAAAGTCAAGATCTTGATGCGTGGAAACCGCCATAAGTCTCCAGATGCTGCAGTAGAGGCCATTACTGAGCTGCTTGAAGACTTATCTGCCTCAGCCTGCTATAGCTGCCACTCCAAATGCTTTGACCGCATGGAAGTGTGCATGAACGCTGGTGGAGAATACTAAAAAAACAAATGCTCATTTTGTGGCAAAAGATAAACCATTTTTTACAACCGGAAGCTTTTGCTCTACCCTCGTACCTTTACTTCTGCTGAACTTAATGCATAGATATTCATTAGTCGAACGAGTTGGCCCTAAGAAAGGCCCTACAGATAATAGCTTGGTAGTGCCAAATCTGCCCCGCCCTCCTTGTCCAAATGGATCCGGTCCAAGCTAAACTATCCTCACTCCAGTGTGTTTAATCCGCTAGCACCTCTGTCGATAATCCTGATGCAGCTGTCACGGGATCGTAATGAAATCGTCGTAGACTCGCAATCTATTATACATAAACAAGGATACAGTATGCGAATGTAAGGTATATTAAGTCTTGTTAGTAAACAATGCAAGTTCTTCTATTTAGTATTTGCATACAGGTCACGGAGAATAGACGCATTATGTCGCAAATAATGCTCCAAATCTGTGGAACAGAGAAAAGAATCCAACATAGCCGGTGTCGCTAAATTAGTTTACAGTGTTGGAGAATAACCGCATGCAACGTATTGTCTTATTTACAATATATATTGCTTTTACCAGCTTTTAATCAGGCCAATCGTTCATTTGATTGTCCGAGCGACCCGGATATCAATTTGAAGACGAACGGCTAATTCAACTTTCTTTGCTTTTTCCCATAGCAAGACATTTTTATTTAGTATTTGAAAATAACCACATTTACTAGCCGTCACCTGGAAACAGAGGTAAGAACGGTACTACTTACTGCTTGTGTTTTTGCCTTGATTCAGCACTGGCTGATAGAGCTTAGTGTCTAGTCCGGAGAAGACAGAAAGGACAACATGAATGCGTACTAAAACGTAGGTTTACGAGCGATAACCAAATAAGGTTTTCAGTTTCACGATAGACTAGTTTGTCAAGTATTGGGTCCTTAGAATAGTTTAAAAAATCATGCACTAACCCTGGAATGAAAACGGAGACCACCCCCTCTAGCATGTAGGTGGCCAGTGCGTACTGCACACCGAAATCGGAGATATCTGATTGTTAAGCACTTAGTGCCAATAAATGGCACGTTTGTAGTGTTCGTCGGACCGTAACCTAGAAGTAACGAGCGCGTCTCCTAATGTCGCGTCACGGGTTCGATTCCGGTAGGGGTGGGCAGCCTTCAGGTGTACTCAGCCCGCCTGCGACTGATGGTGGTCGCACGGTAGCGAAACGCTGTTACGGCTTACAGCGGACACACTATTTATTATTAGTTCATAGTGTTTGAAATGATTACAATAGCAATAAGTTTTCACTTCCACTTTTGTAGCATCATCCTGTCTTTTCACAAAAAGTGGACAAGTTGTCAGACAGTTCACCCTGCCCACCATGTTTAACTTGCTGACGTCCGCATTCGAGTAAGCTTACATTTCCAAACACCTTAGCATATAACTAAAAATAGTCTAGTCTAGTTGCTGTGGATCGATGAACGTTAAGTTTCTGCGATTTAGTTTCTTATGGCTAGAATTTAGTCAACGGCGCACATCAACTTAATATAACCAATGGCGTCCAACATTTCCTTTCAACACGATGAAGAAACGGTTTATTTTATACATCTCCCAACTTTCACTTTCCATTACATGTAGAGCTTACTACAACTGGAGCCATATTCGTTAACTTTCAAACACAGAGCGTTGCTTTAACCGTTATCCATCATCGATAGCCCGGTAGGGTATAGAAGTAAAATTAATGGAAGGCCTTTCCAAAAGACGTTTGCACATCCACTTGGCTAGGCTCATGAACATGTCGTTTAATTGACGCTATCTCCAGCATCATGCGTTTGCGAGCTGGTCAGCTTAAATGAGCTATGGTTACAGTGACGAATAACCAACACCAAATTCGCGATACAGTTCGTCTGTTCTAGGAAAAGATCGGCCCAACAATTGCTGTGGGTTACTTCTCTATAACACCGTAAAATGCAGTGCGAACCGGTGGACGATCCGGGAATGCTTATCATAGACTCATTCTGGTGCATTTTGCGACTGGGACGACACGATACTTGTCTTGTAGTAGTTGTTTATCGTCCTGAAATGGTTACCTCAGCGATAGAATCTCACCTGACATTTGTCTTGGGAAGGATATTGCGACCAATTTATAGTCAACTTCTCATTTCAGGTTACTTCAATGTACACGACCTGCAAGTTCCAGCACCCTCAGTGAGCAATACAACTTCGATCTGCAAAAGTTCGTTCCTTGCATTCCGCTCTTCAGCTATGTTAGTTCGTCCACCATCCTCACGAACGAAGAGCTTGTGGTCGAAAAGTCAGAGATAGAGTCCTGTAGGGCTGACTGATCACGCCAACATGTTTTATAAATATGTATGGCATGCAGAGTATCCGCGGGAACACGTTGACTTGTTCTGCACAATCAGACACTGCAACATGCAAACATAACTTCATACTAAAGTTTTTGGAGGACTGTTTCATTGTTAGTGTATGGATGGAGTTTGTTAATGAGTTTGTGGTTTGAACACTTCTCCCATCAGAAAACTGTTCATTTTGAAAGTGCATCATCGTTCACTGAGAGCAGAACCCAAAAATACATGGTGGTAAGAGACATAGCATGGCGTGCATTTAGAAGAAATCTTAGTCCTGACGACTGGAGCAAATATGTCGTGCAGCGTATTCACTCTACCACAGTTGTCCGTGATGACACATTAGTGCACCAACAGAGCCAAACAGAAACGGTTTATTCTAACAACAAACTTATGTACAAATATGTAAACAGCCTTCGGAAAGCGAAACGTCATTTGCCGCCACTCATCACAGCAAATGGAGGCGATTAAACCACTGGGGATGTGACTAACAATTTAAGGCTATTACTTGCTCTAATCTTTTGAGGTAGCACCAGCACGTGTCAGATACCAGACATATGCTCCCAGGCACCAGTAGTTAATTACGTCACTTTTAAACCTACGACTATTTTGTGGGGGAGACCTTCCTGGAGCACCCACAATCCCTAGGGCTTGCCAACGTACATCCAAAAGCGCTCAAATGAGCACCTGTGAGGCTTGGTCATTTGTGATCTTGATTTATTCAAAGTGCTTGGATGAGCAGCGAGTCCGCAACATGTGGAAGCAAGGTATCATATCTTCGATTTTTAAGGGTGGTGGCTATACGGAGTCTGCCACCCATCCCCTAGTGAAAGTTTTTTCAGTGCATCAAAGCTGATGGGGTCAATCATCGCTGAGGCAATAAGGGGTTATTTATAATGATCTAACGTCATAACACCGGAGCGGCATAGCTTTTGTCAAAGTCGGTCACTATCTACCAACCTACTGATTGCGCTTGCGCACTCGAATCAAGAGAGCAGATACGAGGACCATTACGTGTACTATCCATTTAGACTATACCAAGGTCTTTGGCCGTTTAAATCACTGCACTCTTCTGCGTAAGCTGCGAAAATGCGGAAATGCCTACCTAAGCGGTGACTTCGTATTTGCTTTCAAGGGTCCTTGTTTGGTTTTCCTGAATAAGAATGCTATATACTACAAGAATCATTTCTGAGGCCACGCTTATTTTAAGTCTTCAGTACAGACCACATGCATGTCTTGGAGTTAAGTTTTTGCCTCTTAGCGATTACATCAAGCTACAGCGGAGGGTCCGTAAACAAGAAGAACTGCGTCTTTTGTAATAAGGCCTAGACCATGCTTTTTAATGGTCAAAGACAAATCTACCCTCGTTCAATGCGGACAAGCATAAAATTGTGCATATAAGCCACAAGCCTAGTACACACATAAGCTCAGAGACAATAGATTGAAGACCGTCTTACAGTAGCGTACACTTCAGTGGATGATGCGAGATGGCCTAGGTTGTTCGGAGCAATCCGTTGTGTCCAAAACCAGGAATCACCCTGCTGGTCTCCTAAGGAGGGCGTTCGGGTGGCTCGACCCATCCATCTTCCCGCAAATCCAAAATGGGTATATGAGGCCCCAAGCCCGGCAAGCCTTGCTAAAATGCAACCTGAATGCACCAGAGACCATACATTGAAGGTCAAGCATCAAGTGAAGTGCTTCTTCTACCTGCCATAGTAACTGAGACTGAAACCTCTAGGAGCGTGCAGCAGAATTTATTGTTGTCTACGGGGCGAACTCGTTCTGACCAAGTCTTGAAAAACCCCGTTTCACGCTTGCCGCCACCGGAAACTTAGTCGCAACATAAACCTGATTGGCTGCAAACTATAACTCGCGGCTCAATACATCCGGCTAGAATGCCTCAGTAATACTTTTTCTTTTAATTATCGGCCGTGGAACGCTATTCCAGTATTTATCATTTGTAGGCCAAATTCAGTTACGATGCATCATGCTATTTGAATTCCGCTTATCGAGTGACGACAGGATGTAATGTACTCACCAACCGCTTAGGAAATCGGTGTGCACGGATATACATGTGTGGCAACGTGAATAACATGCTGAGTTCAAAGCTGCGCGTCTTACTTTACTGTCAAACGTTCTGAATTTATGAGTTACACCATTCATCCAACGGGACTTGTCAAGCCTTGCTTATATTTATCCGTATTATTAAACTTTAACACATGAAAGCAGTAATCTGGAATGCATTTTATTGAGATAACTATATCAAAAATCAAGTCCACATGCTTCAAAATTATTCTTCACAAAATGCCTTAGCTATAATACCTTGTCAGTCTGTTCGGTCTAATGCGCTTCTCTTTCCACAACCAAGCTTTTAATAGGCTTCTGCCTTAGCAGTTTATTGATGCTCTTATTTTTGACTGCTTGTGTAGGCTCTATTTTTCTACTACTTTCAACGGACCATTGTAATTAGTATAGCGGATACTTGTGCCCATCAAATACCGGCATATCTTTTCTGATTGGAACGCGCAGTGGTCACTTTGCTAAACGCCACGCTACATCACATCAGCATGAATTGCTGCGGTAGTTTTTTTACGTATCAAAGCAATTATCAATACACACTTCGCTGATAATTGAATTTTTATCAAGAGCTGATCCCATAGGAAGTTAACGCCGATGAAATGAATGAGTTTCATTATTATTTGCGTTGCCTCCGCAGTCTGTGTTTCAGATAGTTGAAAAGTTGCGAACGCTGAGAGTTGGTGGGGTTTGGACCTCCACAACTCCGTTTTTTCACCCATCGGCGTCATTGTGTTATCGCTTGACATTGTTTCTGTCCACGCGCAGGTAACCCGTGATACTCGTGTTGGCACCTACGTTTCGTAACTGCTTGTCGTTTTAGTGAAAGTCGAACTTAAAATCTCATGCAGCGAACTATATTTGGCTTTATATCCACAGTATACTTTGATTACATTGCAGTCCAGTTCGATATCTGTAAAAATCCTGGATTAAATACCATGCTCGCTGCATCGTCGTTATAGGGATGATGCACGCCATATATTCCTTACCAACCTTTTTGTGTCGGGGTGGAACTACTTAAGTACAGAGTTAGGTAGAAATTCGTCACTTTTAGACTCACTCAGACAGATATATTGACCATTTTTGAAGTGTTAAGTGTAGCCGTTACATGAAGATAGTGCCTTAGCTGCTTGTTATTTATGACTGAGAGTAAAGTGCTGAAGCACCAGTAAGCGCGTAAGTACATAATGCCGCACCAATCATTAGAGTAACCTGAACCTCATAAACGCACGAAAGATCTTTGGTTAAACAGTTTCGGATCTGCATTACTCCGCAAGCATTAGACTGAAGCACACGGAGAAAGGTGTAACTGACATCCCAAAATAGTTTTACTCATCTTGTACTGAAGCATCTTGATCACTTTTACGCTATCTTTACCAGATTTGATGAAAGATTCACCTCAGATATTTGCGTTATCCTTAGCTGATTCAACTGCCATTGGCCAACTGTCATTTTGTCGATTTTGTGGATCCAGTGTTGGATAAAACGAAGCTGACAACATTAGGAACTGCCCCCAACCATGTGCAGGCACTAATTACATGACGATAAAATTAATTACCTTGTCAGGCCGTCACATTGAGGTGGAGAGCAAATGTAGGCTGAAATTAGATTTGCTATCTATTATGCCACGCTATGTGAATTTCGTTCCGTTAGTCCGAACCAAATTCGAGAAATTTCTGCCTTTAACGTTACGTCTCTGCTCTGATTGAGGCGGCACATTGTACGAATATGATCCTGCGTCACAGGTTTGTATTGCTTTATGACGCAAATAAAACACGATATAACAAAAGTCTAGTTAACGGTATGTATGCTAAAAGGCAACTAACCACTCGATACATCATTGTCCCTTCTCCTCGTATGTATCATTTAAGCTAAAGCATTGGTCAAATTTACCATCATCTCAATAAAAATCATCGTTACATTGAAAGCCTCAGAGCACGCAGCTATGAATGCAGATGGTTAAGAAATATAAGTGATGGAAATCTTAGTTAGTTTCTCATCGTTTATAAAATGGTAAAAGTCTGCAACTGCCCTGTCTAGGAAGGCAATAGCTGTTACGGTTTCCCCTTGTTCATCGAAGGCCGAAAGATCAGTGCTGGTCCGGTGCTCTTTGCATAGTTCTTAGAGTCTACCAACTCGATCACCAAAGGCATGGAAATTTGACACAAGACCAAAATTCTCATGGAGAACAAGCCCAGGTGTTAGGATTTGTCACTGGTTTGAGACTACTTCATACAAAGGTCGTTAGAACTGATTACATTACTTTGACGAAGTTTTCAGGTAATAGCAAATAGCAAATTCATATTTAACGTTTTTCTCAGATAAAACATAATTTCGAGACTGCTAGGGATTCCCGCAGCTTCTATTTCGATAACTGCTTTATTGTTCAACCGGTGCTTCGCAAGCCTGAATATAGCCAAAATTCCCAAATGTTCGTATCTGTGTAATACATCAACTGTAGGATTAACAGCGTGGTGATTTGCTAACCGTTTGCTGTGCACCAATCCAACTCACTCTGTTTGAACTGCAGTTTTGGCACGCGCTTCCTGTATGGATTGAAAGAAACAAGCATTCCAAAATCGCAGCGACTGCCAGATGGGCCTGTTCTTGATTAGCGTAAACAAAACCTCACCATCCGGTGAGCCTGGATAATCTAAAACATTAAAAAATACGGAGCATTCGTAAAGTCGGTTACAATCTAAAGGAATCAGCACACAGAAACCCAATAGAGTCAACTTTCGAAACCTATGGTTCACCGTTTATCTGGATCCAAACTGCAAACATGCAACGCTTGCATTTTGTGATCACCTTAGACTGGAATACATCACAACTAGTTCCGTCGATTACTTACAGGAAAGCTAGGCAATTTGATCAGTTTATCAGATGATGTCCAGGATAAGAATCCACCTGTACTTTAGCTATGCCTTGCACTGATGTGTGAAGAACGCGTCTAGAAATGCGCCTGTGTTTAAAGTATGCACATTCTTACTTATGGAACCAGAAATCACTGCTTATGAAACCGATACTTAAAATAGTGCATCAGGTTATAATGAAAACGGTATCACCTCAACTCTCAATTCTTTAATTTTTACGCAAAACAAATCAAACTCTTCATATGACCACTGCTTCAATCTGCCATTCCCATTTCGAATATTTTATCCCTGGCTATTTTGCACTCCGTTAGTATCATGCCGGCCATTCTGCTGCTATGCCTTGCTGATGCAGAAATGTAACACCAAACATCTGACATCCAGAAGCTTTCGGTGCTTAATGCCCTGCCATTCACACACACAGGCAGTGTTTTTACCTTCAGTCTACCTGTCAAGATACTTCTCTTTTGTTTGCCTGTTCTCTATCTAGTGGTCCATCTGCGTATTTGCTATTTAACTTTCTCTACCTAAGTCATATTTTCAACCACGACATCTTTGTTCGTCGCAATCAGCCGACAATTCGGATAAGTCCACTACCTATCCGGAAAAGCACCAGACGGCCGTTTCGCCCTATTGGGGCTCGTCAGTGGTGCGCATCCTTCGGTCCTCTACGGAGGATCGAACCCATGACTGCTAGTGGCTTGTGCCAACTAGCCCGTTGCGTTATGCAACTGAGCCATGGAGGACCGAAGGATGCGCACCACTGACGAGCCCCAATAGGGCGAAACGGCCGTCTGGTGCTTTTCCGGATAGGTAGTGGACTTATCCGAATTGTCGGCTGATTGCGACGAACAAAGATGTCGTGTTTGAAAATATGACTTAGGTAGAGAAAGTTAAATAGCAAATACGCAGATGGACCACGAGATAGAGAACAGACAAACAAAAGAGAAATATGAAATGAAGGTAGTTCAGATCACTTAACGATTAAGATACCTCTTGCCATTTATAGAAAGACCAACCACCCGAATAGTATACGCTGTAATGTGAGAAGACTCAGGTGGAGGCAACACAACTGACAAAACGTTGACCGATTTCTTGAAATGGTTGCATTGACAAACGGACTTATTTTTCGGATGTGATGAACCTTAGTATTGTGTCAAATAGGCGAACTAACGAATTTCCTTACTTGACATCCGCTGTCATTGGGAGAATAGCAAAGTGCCATTAGAAGGCTCCTCCTGCTCGTTCTTTAAGCCGCAGCGTAGACTTAAAGAGAATGCTCGTAGGAAATTACGATGGCAGCCCGGTTAACTTTTTCACTGTCCACATAAAGCAGACGCCACACCGTCTCAACCAGTTATCTATTCAGACTTTTCCGATGAACGATAACTGTCCTTAACTCTGGAAGAGGCTTAATTGCTATACGGAGTTGCTCAAGCCAGACCCATTCTGACCCTGACGTTGGGAAAGCGAACAAAAATCCCGTCACTGCGGCACAAAGACAATCCCCGATCCCTTGTTTCCTGTCGACAGCGTGATATTTATGAATTACTAAGCAGCTACGTACTACGGAAAGATTATCGCCATTTTAAAGGAATATACTGATGTTTCGGCCTGCGATCTAGGAGTGATGGTATACGATGACCCATACTGTTCACGCTAGGCCGAGAAAGTACCCTGCAAAAGTAACCAAAATATTGAATCATTACGGAAGACGTCTAGATGGTTTGATCATTTCATATCTCGAATACATTACGCTTGCAGTATGGTGCATACGGAATGAGGTATCAATGTATCGCATCCCTGGCATATGCACGACCATACCGCCATTGAAATACCACAATAGAGGGCGAAGAAGGATGTGAATGGTATGTTTCAATTCCTTTATCAAATTAGGCTTAAAACCCTCGGAGCCTATATTGTAAAATATCAATGCCTGCATGGCGATTTGATAATAAGGTGCTGAGGAATCTCAATAATTCTTGTAGTCACCTTTTGAAACCGATTTACAAAACTACTCGGATAGACTGCCAGCTATACCTGACTAAACAGTATAGCCGGTTAGAATGCCACTGGATATTTTTCACTTCGTGTTTGGCCGGAGTTGGAAGCAATTCCCATATAACATGCTTCTTCCACACATAACCGCTGCTCCGAAACGTCTAAATGATACGCTTACGCTGTTTAGATTATAAAATCCTTTATGGCATAACGTCATCGTAACTCGACCAAACATTGTGCGCAATTCGGCTTCCTGCGTTTTGGTACGTAAACAATACTAGTGGGGAACATCGTTAAGATGTACTCAAGCAGGACTTACGTATCACATCGAAACAAAGAACTAGTACACAGTTGGACACCTTTCTTTTTGATTTTTTCTGATATATATCAACTCTAACTGCTACCATATTGTTTTATGTGTTTACGCTCAATTCCAATTCAAAATAGCATTATGTAATAACAATTCTAAACCAGTACGCATTCCAACAGATGGTTCACTTCTCTTTTAATTTTTTACTTTTCAGTTACATTTGTCAATTATCTGCTTTTTCACCGTACATTTTACCTCCTTGTTTCTTTGTATGTAATGTGTATGAAGCAATAGAAACGATCTGTTTGCTAGAGCACTGCTATTAATACACGAATGCCCAGAAATAGGTTCAGCAGAAAGTCGAACCGTTAGTTGCTTTTTGGCGGTTTTGAAAGAACTGGTGAAAAACATCCTTGTAAGAATGGTGTCGCAGACGAGCTCAAATAATCCACTTCAGTTTTCCTGCCGCAGTTCGTGGTCTAGCCTAGTCGCAGTGACCTGTCTCGTAAATTCTGTTGGACAACAGAAACAAGTCCGTTCAATTTAACTTTCATTTGGCTCTACTAACTGCAAATTAGTGTAAAATGAACTTGCTCCTTAAGAAACTTCTTTCATACATCGTGAAATTGTTGAGTGTTCATTTTGCTAGACTCAATAAGATGGCGCGTCTTAGTGTTAGGTGTTCTTTCCCCTACACACTAAATCTGGTATTCTTCAGGAAGCAGTTCGTTCACCACCTCTCTTTCTAACTAATCTTTGCTGAAAATCATTTTAATAAATATTTAACCCACTAGAGCATTCAGATGTCACACTTTCGTATAGAAATTACCAGACCACTGCTTACTCATTCAGACCGCAAGCTATTCTGGACGATCCTGCTGTATGGTTCGAAGGTCATAACCTATGCTTAATGCACCATGTTTTTGTGCGCAACTTTCGATGCACAGAAGTGCTTAGTATAAACAACACCACACCATGTGCTACAGTCATCATAATGAAAGTATGGGTCTGAACTCCTGCATCAATGAAATACATTGTTGTGATACTGAACTATTATTCATGTTGGCGATTGCATATAAATGAAATATTCGCAAAATTCAAAAGGAAGTCGCTCCACATACTACAGCTAACACTTTGTCTCTCCTGAGTTGATAGTTTGTTTTGTTAACAGCAGAGTTCTATCCAACTGGACTTACTGCTCTCTCGTGATAATTGCTAGTCTACCAGATGAAGTGGATTTTCAATGTCTATCATCGTTAATCTAATTTTGTTCACATATGTCAATTCTTGCAAATCGCTGACGTCAAAGATAGCTGTTAACCCAAGCAACTTCATTCACAAAGCATTATCTGCGTGATTTCAGCCTAGTTTATCATGCAAAGTATAAGTTGACATATCTTGTCAAGCGAGCTTACCGCTTATTTTTTTATCCCAGATACATCGCATTTTATTGTTAGACCCTGAATCTGCCCTCCAAGAACTCATAGGACGATTCACAACAAGCTGTTGTCATGGTTTTTTTATCTAATCACTTTTGTTTTCTAACACGTTCGTATTTCCTGCTTCTTTTGGTACATTATCGACGGAGTGTGTTGTACTGATGGAGTTCCATCATCCTTGGTGCATAAATCAGATTCTTGACCTGAGTTGGGTTTACTTTATCGGCCGATGGCGAATCGAGCAAACCAGGCGCTCCAACCTGATGTCAGACGACCACCTCATCGTTACTTATTGGGCTCTCTGACTATAAAAGAGCAACACTACAAAAACAGATGTCGTCCCACACCGACTTCGGCGCGTGTTGACCATGTCCTTGATCCTCGCACTCACACACTAAGGTATCTCAAAACCTTCCATTAACCATTAAGCTTACATTCGCTGTCTCAATACAAGAGGCCTTAAGAAGGCATACGAGTTCCGCAGCTGGAAGAGGTTATATTTATTGTGCTGCGGTCAAGGTCGTTGGTGAGCCAACTAATTACTTGAACTGATCAACCATGTGAAGCCGCTTTCCATGCTTTCTAAGTAGCATTTAACCAAATGCGTTGATTAGCCATATTAAAGGCGCCCAATAATGATGGGCTCTATTTGCAAATGAAAACAAGTCGAGAATTTGTCCCAGAGTGGAATATTTGCTTTGGTTTAATTACGACCAAGCTCTTGGAGATGAAATCTAGTAAATAATCAACTACCACCCAAACCGATTGCGTGGATGAATATGCGTATACATTATTATTAGTAGTAGTAGTAGTAACGGTAGTAGTAGTATTGTCAGCAGTCTATCAACTAGACACAAAGCTAAGAGAAAATCATGGAGATCAGCGGATGAGGGATAATCGTCGCGCCATAATCATCGTCGCATAATAGTTGAAGGTGAGCAACGCACCTCAGCTTATATGAGAAGCCTCTCACCATTGTTAGAGCGATTCTCATCAAGCGCTTGCTGACCACCAAGGTAGCGTTCTTATGGTAACAGGCGGCCTACCCTGCATTAAAATCCCCAGCAAGGATAACAAATCCAACTTTTTAGCGTTAGTCAGGAGCTTATGTAGATCCCGGTAGAATTGGTTCTTGACCGAGTCGCTACTGCCTTCAGTTGGAGTGTACACGGAGATCACAAACAAGTTGCGGCTCTCTTCGCGGTGCTTGTTGACTTTACATGAACCCAGAAGCCGAACTGCACGTAGTCGCCTGTTAATCGAGAACCAGTCCAGTAGTGCCGCCTCGGCCTAGGTCATTAATGCTATACTTAGACCAGCCAAACCCGCTGGGGCTACTTCTGGATCTCCAGAAAGACGCAGGTGATATCTGGCTTCGTGGTAACTAGGGGATGTCAATGTAAGCATGGTGCTGGGTTTCTGAAAGGTAGTAGGCTTCAATTTCTAAGGCCTCTACGGTGCGCCCTAGACCGGCTGGTTGTCCAATCTGCATGAGCGTCCGAACCTTGAAGAGCGCCAAACCGAAGGAAGATCGGGGATGAAGGAGAGCCATAGGTTGAACTAATTGATCCGCGGCGCAATCGGAATCGCAGCCAGATTGTTGAACACATTAATCGGGTAACGGAAAGTGAGGATGGTTAGCAAACAAACAATTGGCGTGCGATGAAATCGTGTGAATATGAGAAGCAGAAACAGTATCTGATGAGCACCTTGTAGTGCAAGCCATGGTATTTTGAGTGAGCGTGATACTACCCGGTTGCCCAAACCGAAGTACGGAGTTGACTTAGGGGAATCCACCCCGAGCCTTCGGCTAAATAACCTACCCGCAAGGTAACAAGACGAATTTAGAGCATCGCACCCATTGGAAGGCGCTAACAGTGTTCAGTTCATGCGTCTTTGTTGGGTAGATCACCAAACAGGGACCCAATACTCCCCATGAAATCAACACAATTGTTGGAATACAATGCCCCACCGAGGTAGAACATTGTCGCCGAACACTTTGTTGGAACGGGGTACATCCGAACCACTCAACTGGCACCAGGTGGACGTAGTTCGGCAAACCAGCCTGCATCTAAATTAGTCCGCAATAAATCTGGATTCTTACGAAAAGGAGGCGAAAGCAGGAGCATTACCTAAGGTATTGGATAAGATGAAACCGTTTGGCTCCTTGTATAATGTTTGAAGAATAATACTTGCGAAGGGAACTCTTTTCGGCAATTTACTTCGGGCAATTACGAGACAGATGAGCGTGACAGGTAAGCAAACGCTGGGGATATGTTTGGTTGCCTCAACGAAGTGGACCAATACTTCACTCGATTCAGTCAAACGTCATGGGTCGCGCGAACACGCGCGAAGGCGCACACACGCACATAGCGCAGACTCTTTGGCCGGCAGATCTACAATTGTCACTCTCTGTCGTAAGCGCCGTCCGACATTACGGCCACGGCAACAGTATAGATTGTATCACTGTTCTCCGTTTGCACATATCCGGCTGAAGTATTCTGATTGCAATGGCTTCAGCGGTGGCCAACAAGCGCTTTCTGCTTCCTTTGCGGTTGCACCTCGGTGCCGTGTAGACTACTATGAATACGTCATCAGTCCGAATCTGATGCCCGGTACTAAGCAGATGTTCGAAGATCGAGTTGCGGACTTTCTTAACTATACCATGTTGCAAGGAGGCAGGGTAGTGCTCCGCTATCCGACTAAATGGATGCCTGGTCGTTTGCCCGAGATACCTTGCACCACAGATGTAGGTGAATTGGGATAGAACAAAAGGTTCGAAACGAGCCAGGATTATATCTTTGAGCCTTTGGATGATGAGCGGAACAGCTTCATCAAATATATGAAATTTAGCGGCCGGATATGTTTTGCTCCCCGCCAGTGGTAGTCTCATGCTAAGCAAGTCGTAAACCTTATCTCCTTTGAAAGGAACTGAGAGGTAAACAACCTTCTTTCTTGCCTTTGGTATCACGTTACTTTGGTCTGAAGCAGCGGAGTGCTTTTCGCTAAACGTCGCGGGATACCGGTTGCTCTTCAGCGCCGTTAGAACAAACTCCCTTTCTGCTTCTAGCGTTCCTGGACGGCTGATACTTACGGCCCCATAGTACAGACAAGACAAGAGGATTCCATAGTATTTAATAGGTACAAGACTAAAGGCGTGCGTGTACTGACCAATCCCGGTTGTTTTACGGAGGATTCTTCTCTTAACTGAGCCATCGGTTCGACGTCGTAACAAAACCTTTAAAAACGGAAGTTCACCGTCATACTCCAGCTCGAAAGTGAATTATACTGATAGATGTGCGTGGTTAAACTAGTCCCATAACTGAGCGGGATCGACGTTGGTATCACACACGATGAACGTGTTATGAATAGACCGCCGACAGAGATGAACGGAATTGTTATAGTGCCGGATAGGGACCCAGTCGTCATCTGAAAACATGCGACTAAGTAGGCTTGAGTAGCGCAGCTAACATAAGATTGTCTGATGGTACCTTTTACATGTGACTACCACAAGAAGTGGATTTTACCCACTCAGGTTTTAAGACATTATGACGCCGTACAACATTTTTAAAGCGAAAAAGTCATATATGGGGATTACCTTCAACTTTGTACAGTAGTGAGGTTGTTAGGAGTTTCTTCGCAGGAGAGAAATCTTCAGCGTTTTGGCATTCCACTAAAAGATAGTCCAGTTCACGTAAAAGTGATTCCACTGCACTACTTGATATTCGTCCCTGAGCCTCAGTGGACTAGGATGAAACGTAAGATTAAAGAACATTTGTTAACTGAAATGGAACCAAGTGATTTGGTTTCATGGGTACATATACAATATGATCAAAAGCTCAGATGAAATCCACAATGAATCATTGTGGGATGCCTAATAGGAAGCTCATATTAGCTTGAGTCAAGTACGGCAAACCTACCGTCACAAAGTCAAGATAGCAGTTAGCTCTTGGAATCAATCATCCTGAGCTTCCAACGTTCACAGAAAAGTAACATTTTATTTGTGTTTGCGTCAGTTAAAATACATGGAAATCTGTAGAGAGGCATTGGAACAACAAACATTGTATTTTAAGCCTGCCCGTCTGAAAGTTGTAGAATAAAAATTTTCCGTTACGACATCGATATTCAGATCCTTAGCATTAGTTCCATTAGTTCGTTTTTCCCATCTATTTTGCACTAGCCACCAACCTGTACACTGTCTATTAAGGAGTTGACTGGTTTTCATTTATTAGTGCCTTTGAACCAGTGAGTTATGGAGATATACTGTGGTAAAACTTTTCATAGTCCATACTGCCACCGTAGTAAAAAAAATCATCCAAAGATCCCTTTAAGTAACTGCACGTCTGAAATGTGTGATATAGTGCAGCAAGGGGATTCGATTTCCGTGAACTAACCACCCAAAGCTGGATGACTTCTGGTATATAGTTACCCTTTCTACTACTTACAAATGTTCTGTGTAAGTATAATAAATCAACCTGAGTAGATGACGTCATTTTGGAGCAGGCTTTATGCGTACTGATGACGACAAAATCTCAAAGCTGCATATGATTCAATCTAGGCACACCTGGGTCCAGTTGAAAAACAGTATCGCATCTGCGACAGAAGGGTAGTGAGTTTGGTTGCGCCTAACACTACAACGTACAAATCCGATAAAGATAACACGAGTGAGAGTTGAAACAGCCAGATTCAAAGACAACCCCATCGATCAGTCATTAAGTTTTATGATAGGCGCTATAATCCGCGACTCTGTGGCACAAGCGCAAAGTTAATGTGACGTGGTGTTCGCAGAACTGATCAAATTCCTTGCAAACCTTCGAGGTGGTATCATGCAAGCAGAATGGATCGCAGTGTCATTGCATGAGCTAGTGGATCGAACAAATGGTGTTTACGCAGTATATAGTGTCTGTCGAACTAGTGCGATATAATGATTGTATGCAGAACCGCTTTTAACTACGTGCACCACAGATACTTGAGGTCCCTCCAGGAGGTTTGTCCGTAAAAGGAGCAAAATCAGACGAAAGAACAATAATACAGCTCGTAGATTCATTGAGTTTCTATTCAAACTAGATTGTAACCGTTCAAGGGTTAAATTTAAGAGATATTCACCACATAGATATTGGTAGCCGCATAATTTGCCATCAACCAAAGGAAACTACGCCACCGACATAATTAACAACATCTTTGTTTAGATATTTTGATTTACCTCGTTTATAATGAATATGTACTTTATGAGCTACCGCACATTAATCGGCACGTATTTAATGAAATCACCGGAAAACCAACTAGTATGCCCGAAATGCTTAATCCATGAGGCTAAACCACCAAATTTCCATAAGTAGACATTGGCACAAAGCAGTTCAACAAGGTGCGATGAAGAGTGTTTGAATTTACGTTACAACCCACTCGGACATGTTATGTTTGGAAATTTGAATCATAAGTATGATGAGTTGATGCAAGTATTTAAAATAAGTTACAGGTTCTTCTATTAAGTACTGTAGACACAGGTAGCGTCTAACCTGTTGAAGCCGTTTAAATGTATTTGCTTACCTCATCCACGTTTTAAGCTGTGATCCAGTGGGTCGCCGTGGCATATTACAGTAGCCACTAACTGGTACAACATTAATAGATTAAGAACAAAAAAAATGCACTTAGGTAACTACAAGTGGGCATAGACTGTTTTCTGCAGCTTAGTTGTGACCACGACTTAACTTGCTTTTCTGAGCCACATGCAAAAATATTGAGCAGAATACCTTCAGCAGCCTGTGCAAACAGAGCAAATCCAACTATATAGAGTCAGAATTGTGGTCTTGCTAATAGCTGTTTTTAGAATAATATGCATGCATTATTTGCCTTGATTTCTTCAAATTAATTTGCGTACAAACCTGCACAAACTCACTATCACACTCTGCTACAATTTTTCTGGGCGGGGAGTAAGAAACACATCGTCTTTCTCCACAGTCATGGCGCTCGAGGATTGACTGTGGAATAGGACAATTTTTACTCCCGTATGTAGGGGAAATATTTCGCTAAACATCATGCAATGGACCATACACGCCAATATCATGTGACGAAACGTTATCTAGTGAATAATTTATTATCTCAGATGCAGAGTTGTCAGTTCCCGTGAACAACATATCAACGGACATTGAAACGCTTGGTTGCATCTGCGAACCACTGGGCCGTAAGATTCAGGTTTAAAAGTAATAAATATTTATAACTAACGCTACGGTAAATATTCTGTTGCATTATGAAAATTCTGCACTATCTGGAATTTCTCTTTTGAAACAAGTATAACGGTAGTGAAAAAACAAGATGTGGTTTATTAATGGAATAATTGCATTCCTGCCCAAGCAAAACCGAACTGACAAAAATTGCAAATTGATGCAAATATCATCTACAACCCTCGACATTATCGATACTGGAACACTGCAGTCATACGTCGTAATTGCCCACGATTGGGTTATCAAGACTGCATTAACAGTGCGAGGAAAATAACCAACGTAGAAAGCGCTGCCAAGTAAACCGAAGTTTCTTTAATATTTGATCACATTATCATTTATGTACTAAGTATACTAATTTCTGGTCTCATATATTCATATGAGTTCGTTTTGCTCGCAGTGCAAAAGTTGTATAATTCAATAAATCTGAGGCCAGTTAATGCAGAAAACCTTTTAATCTCATCTGATGGCGTGTTATTTTGCTTGATGGTCTATATTTGGCATACGCTTCGTTCGGTAATCTGAACAGGACAATCCCTGGATCTCCATTAGTGGCAACAAAATCAACAAATTCTAAGCTGCGATACTGATAAACACAGGACAACACACTTGTTGATAGACCGATGCCACAATAGACAAAAGAATTTATACGGGTTTAAAAAGCTAATGCTTAACACGTCCCGTAGGATGGTTATGGGATAAAGTTCACATTATAAAACCTTTTAGCGGAATTGGTTTGACATCAGTGAACTCAGTAAAGTATACGTAGTATACACTGTAAATCCAAGGTGAATCCATGAGAAATGACGGCAACGTGGATGTTGGTAACAATCGTGTCTCCTTCTGGTGTACACATATATGAGGTGAAAAAGATGTAACGAAATCTATGCTTTGACCATCAGTGAAATCGCTTACATACACTTGTGTTTATCCATGGTTAATGGGTCATGTTAGATAGTGCAGCGAACTATATGCATAGTCAAGCCTGGACTTGAACTCTGCCAACATGGGAGCACATTTGACCGGTTCAACTAGGGCCTTCCACGTACGGCAAACGCGCATGGAATAAACTTCCGACAGCATTCTAAATGACCATGCTGCTGTGACAGCTTGAGTTGGTTGTCTCGCAAATTGCTGTTGTGACTGAGCTCTAATATAATGAATTGGTGTAATTCGAAAATGGGCTGCGACTGGTAGCGGCGGATGCCTTCAGTTCACTCTTTAAAGCACAGGGTTAGGAGCTGTTTTAGTGTGTTCAACGTAAACTGCATCTTTGGCAGAGATTAAACAAGCTGCATGGGTACAAGCAATTTATTGCTTGGCAGAAGCCCCAAACATGTTTACTCCTAATCGATAGCCCTTACATATTTTACTTGAAGCACTTCATCACAAGTTTTCGACTGACACAAAAATGAGACTAAGTTGCGTTGAAGAAGCTGCATCTCATAGTGCTTTCGATGGCTTACTCAGTCCGCAAGATAGCCAGAAAAGAGTGAAATGTACTACAACCGGAACGTAAACGATTTTTCCGGTTAATATACTTATAGTATCACTGGGACTAAGTACATTTTCTATGAGACACCTTTACTAGTAAGTTAATGGTACCACTAAGGCTTCACGAATTACAAACTCATGAATGCAGCCCTCATGAAGGGCCTTTCAAATTTACCATGTCTTTCTACACTCCCTACTTTAAGATATCCGAGTAGTGGTTGTCAACGTGAAGATGATCAGTAAATTACCAGCGTTTCTCCACCATTATCCTGAACTATTTTAGCATTTTCCATTTCCCCCACCTTGTAGTATAGCAGCGTACAAGGTACTTTAGTCAATCTAATACACCCCCATGTCGCGGATTATTTATTTCTTGAAGAAATCTGACGGATCCACGTTTCAGTACAAGCAGCAAAGCAAAGATGAAATGTTACCAAATGGCGCTTCACTGTTTGAGCTGCAACATGTTAACTGAACCCAGCAGCATCTCTCCAATCCATTGATTACCTTGATTTGGTGTGGCCAGGTGGGAGCACAGCATATAGGTATTCCAGCGATTGCTGCGTGGATCTATGAACGAAGTTGGAAGATGTCATACATGAACTCGGCATCCAGGGGAACGGGATCTAACCAATGAGAACAACAGTTCCACCTAGTCAATGCAGTACGCTTAGTAGCAGAGGCTGCCATTTGATAAACGGTTTACTAGTTAAAAATTTTAATCTTCAAAACCATGCAGGTTTGGAAGACATGCTGTCTTAACAATAACGAAAGCTTAAGTACCTTACCACCTGTAGCGTATACACTTGTATAGATATTTTATCTGCATGATCTCTAGGAGTGATGGTATGTGTCGAGCGATTGTGGCTGTACTTGCGTGTACCCACGGACGCCGCGGACTGTTGAATAATGATAACGGATTCCACTTTTCTTCGTGACTACTTTGTTATACGTGAGTTTTCTGTGTGAATGTTGCACCGATATTTTTCTTTAGGTATGTTCTTCAATCTATGCAAATTTGATGCATCTTATCTGGCCAACTTCGCAGTACTCGTGGATTGGTTCAACTGCTGACTGTGTCTGTCATCTTGGATTTGTTCTACGCTAATCGGCTATTTTGAACATGACCTCGATAACCCACAACGAAGTAGTGTGTTCTAACCAAAGTTGTGCTAACGCAGTAAAAGGTGGATTGACTTGCAAAAATTGCCAAGACGGGTACCGTTCGAAATGGGTCAACGTCAGTAGAACCGACATAGAAATACAATACGCCAGGTTCACTTTGGTTCTGTCCAAAGTGCAAGAGTGTTGCACAAGTAAAATATGTATTAGCATTAACTCAATTTACAACAACCTAGTCGCCGAAACTGAACATTGTTTGTATGCAAAAATTGCTTCACTCAAGTCGACGATAGCGCATCTTGCACCTAACCCTTCCCCCTCAACTGCTGCCTCCAATCCAAGGAAATGACCTAGGGCTTCAAAAGGTCACGCGGTACCAGAAACGCTGGGAACCACGAATCAAGATGTTATCGTGACCGTTATAAGCATGTCGAACCCCACCGCTTACATCACCTTATCCAATCTATCGACTGATGCAACATCGGTAACACTGGTCCTTCCGATTATGGAAAGAAATCCGAAGAGGTATAATGCCCGATTCATCAATACAACTGTGGCTGCTCGCCGTAATCAAAGCGCGACCTTAGTAGTCTCACCCAATACAGCCACAGAATGGGCCAAGCACCAAGTGCAAACTACAGATACGTCATTGCGTCCCTCGATAACTATGCTTCCCACATTACGGAAGACCAGTCGGAACTACGGGGCCTTTGTAATTAGACGCACTAATGTTCCTGATTCCAAGGCAAAATCCTTAAGGCGTAAACAGCTGGATGAGTTAAAGCAATGGAAATTCCATTGTGATGAAATTAGTGTTCAATCCAGTCCGACTAACATAATGCACATCACCAGACATTCAACCTCGAATCATTATGGGGAGTCCCGGCTAATGCGAATAACATTGTGATTAATAGATGATGTCGAGGCGGTGCTTTTGTCGGCATACCACCTGCGGACTGAAGACTGTGGAATACGCATAGTTATGGATGTTCCATGGAGCGAACGCTATTGGGACAAAAGCAATTCAAACAACGACAAAACGGAAAGTAACAGCATCAATATTTCCGTTCATGGCGTGCTGGAGCTACAGACAACTGGCAACGAAAACCCCACACTCCTGACCTGGAAGATTGGCGTTAGATCCATGAAGCTTTCTGTGTGTGCAACGTCATACTTCAATCGATTACACGAGTACCCGTGTCGCCAAACTACAGTATCAGTGGCCCGAGGATACTTAATCTAACGTTGCACTCACAACAGATGCTCGTGAACTTACTTCGCAGCTGGCAGCTGCTACGCAACAAACTTCCTTCGAAATTATGACTGAAGGTAGCAGTTAGAAAACTGCAGTTAATCGTCGTTCTTGAGGAAACGACACCACCCGCAACTCTATATAGCCACCACAGCGATTCAGAAACCCGTGCGCTGCGACCTGTAGCTGCCGATGGACTATATACAGCACGTGCAAGCAAGAGAAGAAAAAGATTGCATTCACATCGAGATTTGATTAATCACCCAAAAGACGATTAGACGCCGGCCACTTCTCGGTCGAAAAAATCCATATCATTCATGCGTTTCTAGTCAAAAGCTTTTGATAACCGATAAGCTTACCTGTATGTACACCAACGCTCAAGACTTATTGAGTAAAATTTTCGAAATGCCTCTGCCTCAATGATCAAAGCCTGCGACCTCATCGCTATAACGGGGACATAGGTACGCCTTGACATAAGTGTCATGGAGATCGTAATGCCAGGCATGCATATTGTTCTGCAGAAACGACGTAGTAAATGCGGATGGGTGGCTCTGTATTTCCGTAAAGGCCTCCAATATGAGCTCATAGAAGTCAGCATGGTACAAAATGCACTTTGGCGTCGTCTAAGTTTAAAAGGCGACAAGATTTGCTTTGTGGCGGTCATTTATCACCCTTCTTCCTCCATGCCTGAGATGGTCCTCCATCTGACATCTGCAATAAGGAGGGTAATAAACACCACTTACAGCCACATTCATCTTACTGACGCTTTCCACATCCACGCTTTGGAGTCCCAAGCATCTCCTGGAGAAAAGTTCAAGCAGATCTACAAGAGTTTGTCACCAGTTACCAGATGTATGGCTATATCAACACACCCACCCGATTCCGAGAAAATGATATGCCTTCGATACTGGATCGGATGTTCACCAACAGAGAACTAGTGGTCAAGAGGTGATCGTTGCCTTCCCCCTGGGCCGCAGCCATCATGCAGTCTTACTCTTCGGAGTCTTTTGCTATGCAGAACATCTCGTGAAAATGTCCGGTGCAACAGAAACGCTTATACGCTACGACTTATTAGCTCAATTAGGTGGGACAATGAACTGGACCTTCCTGGCAGACGAGGCACCAATTAGTGCATGGGTACGTCTCGTCAGCTACTTTAGCTCTCTGGATGTGGTAGCATCAGCGATTAAGATCTTCCGCCAGAGCAACGTGATCACGTTTCTGCGAAGCAGGACAGGTAAGAGTATAAAGATGCGAAACTTAGCCTGGCATGTATATAAACTCTCCCCAACACCAAGAACTGGATGGCCTATACTACCCAACGTAACTTCTGTACTCAGCTTGTTCGCAAAGACAGAGTGGAGTCCCAGCAGCAGCTGGCAATGCGTATGGCTTCAAACCACATGCTTCTGTAGCAACACCTAAACCGTCTGCGTAATGTGTAACGGGGATTTCCTCGTCTTCAAACGGCGGACAAACCCACACGGACACCGAAAGAGGCGGTGAATACTCTGCACATACAATATCCTACAACATTTCAATACGATCCCTTGCCGCATAACCCTAAGACAATAGTTGTTTCGTCCCCAACACTCATTCACATATCCATCACAGCAGAAGCCGCGTTGATAAACCTCTTGATTATGCGCAAACACAACTCTCCTGGAGTTGATAATATACGAACGAACTCCCTAGCCGTGGTGGGACAGAGTTTAGCTGAGTCTTTAGTTTGATTCTTCAAATGCAGTTTTGACGAAATGTACTTGTGCCCGACTTGTCGAAATAAGGGATGATTACCCTTTTTCACAATGGAGGTAGTCGCTCCAATCCAGACAACTGCCGACCCATAACCTTATTACGGGTTCATTCAAAGGTCATGGAAGCTATTATTTCTGATGCGATAACCGTCTACTTGGAAGAATTTAGCTACCTCGCACCGGAACGGCCTGGCTTCCAACGAAATCGAGTGTGCACTACAAATCTATTGCCAGTACGATCCAGATGGACTGAAGCAGTAGACTATTCTGTAGGGGTTATGTGACTCTGCTTTGACTTCTCAAAGGCGTTCGACGGGTTGGACCGTAAGATTCTGCTATACAAATTCCAGACATTTGGTATTGGTGATGTACTCCTAGGATAGATTAGAAGATTTCTTCTACACTGGCGCCTGGAAGCACATGTGCGTGAATCGCTGTCAGATTCCAACCGAGTTAAATGCGGAGTACCCCAGGGATGGATACTAGGGCCGTGATTATTTTTGACGTATATTATTGATATCACCGGCCTCATAAGCTCGAGCTGCCTTCTATATGCTGATGACGTCAAGGTATGGAGGGCAATCAATACATCAAATTATATCACAGTACTTCAAGCTGATCTGGATAGGGTATACGCGTGTTCAATGTGGACTGATATGGTGTTGCATCCACGGCACAAGTTGGTTCGCCCCTACAAACTCCGCAACCAGGAGCTTCAAAAGTAGTCTAGTAAAAAGGATCTGAGGAGTTTTGGCCCAGGATGACCCTGGATGCGCGAATCTGACTGAAAGGACCTCAAGGAGGGGCATGCAACACCTACGAGTCCTGAAGGCTGCATTCGGACAATACGACCCTTCCATTTTTCCACAACTTCTCGGCTCATACATATGGCCAAATGTGGAATATGCAATACAGATCTCGCAGCACTAGTTGAGGAGGGATCTCATCACCCTGGAGATACCTCAAAGCCGGGCAACCAAAAGCATCAAAGGTCTGTATACTTTGCTGCAGGAATGAAGGCTTCAAGTGCTCGGGATCTTCAGCGGACAACATCGGTGATTGTGCTGCGACCACCTTTTGGCTTACCAGATTTTGAGAGGTACCAAACACACATGTTGTCATTTGCTAGAGCTCGTTCACAACAGCAATTAGAGAGACCATCATCTCAAGTCGGCAGAGCAGCATAGTCATTTAGAATGCCGTCGGAAGATTTTCCGTACGCGTTTACCGTACGTGGAATGAACTACCTGAACCTGTCATATGTGCTCCCATGCTGCCAGAGGTCAAGTCCAGGCTTGACTGTGCATTTATTTCGCTGCACTAACTTACATGACCCATTAACCATGGATAAACACAAGTGTATGTAAGCGATTTCACTGATGCTCAACGCACAGATTTCGTTACATTCTTTTCACCTCATATATGTGTAGACCAGAAGGAGACATGATTGTTACCAACATCCACTTTGCCGTCATTTCTCATGGATTCACCTTGGATTTACAGTCTATACTACGTATACTTTACTGAGTTCACTGATGTCAAACCAATTCCGCCAAAAGGTTTTATAATGTGAACTTTATCCCATAACCATCATATGGGATCTGTTAAGCATTAGCTTTTTAAACCAGTATAAATTCTTTTGTCTATTGTGGCATCGGTCTATCAAAAATTGTGTTGTCCTGTGTTTATCAGTACCGCAGCTTAGAATTTGTTGATTTTGTTCCCACTAATGGAGATCCAGGGATGGTCCTGTTCAGATTACCGAACGAAGCGTATGCCAAATATAGACCATCAAACAAAATAACACGCCACCAGATGAGATTAAAAGATTTTCTGCATTAACTGGCCTCAGATTTATTGAATTATACAACTTGTGCACTGCGAGCAAAACGAACTCATATGAATATATGAGACCAGAAATTAGTATACTTAGTACATAAATGATAATGAGATCAACTATTAAAGAAACTTCGGTTTACTTGGCAGCGCTTTCTACGTTGGTCATTTTCCTCGCACTGTTAACTTAGTCTTGATAACCAAATCGTGGGCAATTACGACTTATGACTGCAGTGTTCCAGTATCGATAATGTCGAGAGTTGTAGATGATATTTTCATCAATTTGCTATTTTTGTCAGTTCGGTTTTGCTTGGGCAGGAATGCAATTATTCCATTAATAAACCACATCTTGTTTTTCCACTACCGTTATACTTGTTTCAAAAGAGAAATTTCAGATAGTGCAGAATTTTCATAATGCAACAGAATATTTACAGTAGCGTTAGTTGTAAATATTTATTACTTTTAAACCTGAATCTTACGGCCCAGTGGTTCGCAGATGCAACCAAGCGTTTCAATGTCCGTTGATATGTTGTTCACGGGAACTGACAACTCTGCATCTGAGATAATAAATTATTCACTAGATAACGTTTCGTCACATGATATTACCGTGTATGGTCCATTGCATGATGTTTAGCGAAATATTTTCCCTACACACGGAAGTAAAAATTGTCCTGTTCCACAGTCAACCCTCGAGCGCCGTGACTGTGGAGAAAGACGATGGGTTTCTTACTCCCCGCCCAGAAAAATTGTAGCAGAGTGTGATGGTGAGTTTGTGCAGGTTTGTACGCAAATTAATTTGAAGAAATCAAGGCAAATAATGTGTACATATTATTCTAAAATGGGCTATTGGCAAGACCACAATGCTGACTCTATATAGTTGGATAAGTTTGCTCTGTTTGCACAGGCTGCTGAAGGTATTCTGCTCAATATTTTTGCACGTGGCTCAGAAAAGCAAGTTACGTTGTGGTCACAACTAATCTGCAGAAAACAGTCTATGCCCACTTGTAGTTACCTAAGTGCATTTTTTCTTGTTCTTAATCTATTAATGTTGTACCAGTTAGTGTCTACTGTAATGTGCCACGGCGACCCACTGGATCACAGTTTAAAACGTGGATGAGGTAAGCAAATACATTTAAACGGCTTCAACAGGTTAGACGGTACCTTTGTCTATGTTAGTCAATGGATGAACCATTAATTTATTTTAAATACATGCACCAACTCATTAGCTTTATGATTCAAATTTCCAAACATAACATGTCCGAGTGGGTTGTAACGAAATTTCAAACAATATCCATCGCACCTTGTTGAACTGCTTTGTGCCAATGTCTACTTATGGAAATTTGGTGGTTTGGCCTCACGGGTTAATTATTTCGCGCATTCTAGTTGGTTTTCCGGTGATTTCATTAAATACGTGCCGATTAATGTGCGGTAGCTCATAACGTACATATTCATTATAGACGAGGTAAATTGAAATATCTAAACAAAGATGTTGTTAATGATGTCGGTGGCGTAGTTTCCTTTGCTTGATGGCAAATTATGCGGCTACCAATATTTATGTGGTGAATATCTCTTAAATTTAAACCTTTAGTTGTTACCATGTAGTTTGGAATGAAACCCAAGAAATCTACGCGCCTTATTTATCGGTCGTTCATCTGATTTTGCTCCTCTTACCGACAAACCTCCCGGATGGACCCTAAGTCTCTGGGGTGCACGTATTTATAAGCGGTTCCTTACAAAATCATTATATCGTACTTGTTCTACGGACACACGTATATTACATAAGCCTTAGAGTTCGGATAAGGATAAGAGAGATCTGTTTCTTAGTAGTGTACTGCAACTTATGCATAGAACCTGACAGCTTACATCTCTCTGACCAAACCGCTTAAGAAGTTTTAGTGAACCATACAGAGAACCATATATGGAATACTGTAAGCTATTTGCTGAGGAGAAATGATTAGTTGATGAAGTATAGATTGCATGATTTTGTGCACTCCTGAGCTGTGTACGTGGTACACCAAATTGTTAGCCTCTCCTTGCATTTTACTTCCATTATAACTCTAAACGCCCTTAAGCCTAACTTGATGAACTGATTCTTCTTTCCTCTATCTCCTGTCATGTTCCCCCAAGCAAATGGATATTGGATCTTTGCCATCAGAGGTCAATTCTACCATTCTGACGGCCTCAACTGGTCTCATATTACAATAAATCATACATGCCTTGTGGGATGCTGCCGACTTACTTTGGATCATGTGCGCTATACTGCATGATTTACAAATCCCTGGCGGAAGATAAACATTCATACCTTGCCACAAAATTGCTATACCGTCGCCGCCACTCATAAATATTTTCCACTAGCTTCAGATTAGCCATTTGAAAGTGTTTGCAATTACTAAATATGCAAATAATCGTTTTTATTTTAATTACTCTATATTTTACGCTATTATTTATTTTATTGTTGGCCACGAATGGGTTGATTGCTTTAGGTGACGGGTTGCAGCTTTCAAGACTAAAAGCTTATTTCCAGGCGAGGAAAGTTGCAGCTAACTCTCTGTTGCTGTAGTCTGTGAAGCATAGTGCGCTGTCATCATTTTTATAAACAATGAAATGTCTTGCACAAACTTGTCGAATGATGGAAGTGCTGTGTACCCTGTTCGCCTGAATGCCAACTAACAAACCTAAAATATGTAAATGGGTGATGTCCGAATTACAATCTTGCCACACCGTCACACAGACAGTTAACGCATGGAACAACTGCTGAAATCTTTCGATGGAATGCCTTGCATGGAAGCATGTTTTATGGAGACAATTCCATGGATGGCCGTATTACTTTACTTGTACTTTTATGCACACATTATTATGTCGTTGTTCGCAGTTTCTTAATATTTCTCATAATTTCAACTGCTAATCACTTAAAGAATCCTGTTTAGGCTCCACTGCATAAAACATGAACGATTATCCATTCTATACGACGTCCTTCTATTACTTGAACATAACATCCAATTAGCCTGTTCTCTGCACCGCCGTGGAATATACATGTTAGTTATGTAGTTATTTCGTGCAAATTGTACTAAACTTTCCGGCTATTTCTAATGTTCTTGAAAGTTGCTATATCGTATCCTGAAAACATTCACAGCTGTCATAAAGAAAATTATCCTCATTATGATTTGTTAGCATTATGAAGCATTGTACTCAGTTAATTGGTGTTCCTTTTCATGAAAAACTGCCTCTTGGAAATAGTCTGATAACTAAGTTGACAATGGTACTATGGTTTTCTTCCCCCACATCACAAGCATATTTCTGTCATTATGCATCATCATTGCATCATCATGCACATATTTATACACATTGCATCAAGCCACCTTGGAGAAATGCCGTAGGGTTTGTTAACATCGATACCTATGGAATCATTGTGAAATGGGAACAGTGCAGCAAATCGTGGACATCTAAACAAGTTATCTTTCAGTTGAGCTCTACCTGCGTAAGTATAGCTTGCAACCCGCTCACGTTCGACTAAGGCCTTATATTCCTATGCGTCCAGTTCTCTTTTACGCATTACAAAATATAAGTTAAAAGAAATGTTTTTCTTGCCTTAAACAGTCTCTTAAAAACGATTTTTATTCAGTATAGATACATGTTATTTTGAATAATGCCGTAAGAAGACGAATACTGACAGATGCCAACATTTCGTATTGTCTCTTCAGTGCCAACACAATAACATGAAAATATACAAGCCGACAGATAGGGTGAGACCGGAAGAAATTAGAACAGGGATGATTGTGTAACACGTAATATGCATTCGATTTCTACCAAGTATTCTTTCAGTAAACACAAGCCACTTTGGTTCCTTCTATGCTTTCCTAGGCAGTTTCTTTTTAGGCAGTACCTTTAGCATTTATACATTGCAGCAATTGCAGTCATATTAATGATTCAGGCAAGTGTGAACATACATTTTGTGTATAAATGCGTTTTGATCTTACGACAGCCAAAATATCTATAAGCGTAGCATCAAGCGCAATGACAACTTGACTGTTCATCTGTACTTCACAATATCACTACTGGCATATTTGCAAACTCGAGTGTTGATGCCACTGTTTTCTCCACAAGACTATTCTTTTCCCATCGGGATTGCTTTTATATACTACGGTGTCAGCACATGCCCCCATACCAAGCCAGCACCCGGACTTTTGTCACTTAGACTCGAGGAGTTGTCGTATCAGAAAAGTTCATGGAAACGGTCCTTCAATTTAGTAGGTACAAAGATGCGTGTGTGGAACAACCGTTAAAGCACTCTAATCAGGTGACTGTGATGGCTGAACTGACACGCGAGGATTTCCTGAGTATCTATAACATCATCTAGAGCATTTGCAAAGTGTTTTGAAATCTAAAACCATATCGCCGAATCCACAAGTAATTTTAATCATAATTGGAATGTTTTCATCTCAGTTGCTCACAAGTTACATAGCGCAGCTTGGTCAGGAAAAGCACCACACGCGGTTTGCCTTATTGGAGCTCGTCAGCATTGCGCATTCCCTCGGTCCACTACTGGGGATCGAACCTATAACCGCTAGGGGCACATGCCAACTAGCCAGCAGCTTAAGCCACTGAGCCATGGGGGACGTCGGCTAGTCTAGACGACTTTAATGATAACTGGGATATAGCATGGCACTTTTAATCACAAGTTATCGTTGGATTTCCCAAAGGATTCACAGGTTTTTGGAGACAGGATAAGTCATACAATAATTGTGTGATCCAACTAATTCAAAAGGGATAAATTTTTGGGGTGTATAGCGTTTCGATTGTTTTCAGTAGTATTTAGAACGTGCTGGATTCCATCTTTTTTATGTAACTTAAGAGTGCAACTGCTGCCTTTCTTTATGGATAATGCAGCTTTATCATCGATGAATACTTGCTCACAGCCCTTGGGTCAGCTATGCTAGGAAGAAAACCAGTTGCTCTTCAAAAATGTGGTCGAAGTTAACCAATGAAAAGTGCGTTAACAGCAAATGACAGTGCTCCAAGAGAACAAAGATTCTAAATACTTGATTTCTACCCATTACTGCAACTCTAAAGGGCATGTTACTTTCACTAGCTTATAAAGATGCAGTAAGGACGTTGGCATCAGTTGTGAATCTCTAAAGCTGAAAATTTGTTACTTCCTACCGTTATATATTCGCGCAGTCCACGATGTCTGTAAGTGTGTTAGATATACAATACTTGACTTATGAATTCGCTCAGCAAGTTAAGCAAATGAAAATGATGATTCGATTTTCATTATATTGCTATGGCAATAATGTTAATTCCAAAAATGAAACTTTCGGTTTCATGCCCTCCTCTGATCATAATACGTTCCACCAGATGAACATATCATTAAGAACGTACCTTGGGTGCAGTTGTTCAGGAAAACAAACCATTAACGCCAGTGCCCGTTATTCATATAACACAAAGTTCAAAACTGAAAGTTCTAAGCCGTTGAAGAAATGTGTTGCGTTGATGTTAACATGTTGGTTGCCAAATTTTCATGTATCATGACGAGTGGCGGTAGTGATGAGCGAAACGTGAAATAAGAATACAACAAATGAGTCGTAACTCCGAAAATCGACATAGAGACATTCACTCACCTTCTGTTCCAACAGGTTGACAAATGCCATCCTACCAGGAGCAGTCTACAACGCAAAAAAGTGCAAAATTATAGCAATAAGCAACAAATTAGTTATTCGGCTTACACAATGAAATGCACCAATTCATTCAAAGAAACATTTTTATATGCCTACGGATGTTATAATCAGTTGCATGTAAAACGAAATAAAATGTAGCACCGGTATTTTACAACGTATCAGATGCATACAACAACTGACAAATGGGCTCGATCACGTAATATGCCTGCTATTTAAGATTTTATTGCACCGCACCCCATGCACCTTTTATGGCCCCGGTGTAAAAGTTTGTGCGGTACAAATTATTTATATTAACAAAATAAAAGAAAACAGATGGTTTTTCAGTTCTATACAGTTGGAGCAGGCAGTTAGAGCCTGGAGGATTAGGACCAAAACAAGATAGGACACAGTGCACATCCGAAATAGGAAGTAGCTCGGCCTGCTTAACATCATATGTTTACGACTACAGCTCATGGGCAAAAGCAATATGACATGTGAAAACGAAAACAATTATGGTTTGCGTTTTCCGTATACTTGCGTTCAAACGCTCCTTGATATTCTTGGTTTATGATTGATTCGTGCCTTTTTGTTCCTTAATATTAAAGTAATATTTGCATGTAGACCATACTAATGGTACGTAGTTAGTTGCGAACGCATTTATGTCAAGTACAAATTCAGTGTAAAATGTGATGACCTTTGATTTCAACAAGGGGTTACGAGAAGTCCAACATATGGATTTCTGAATGCATCTGTACTTATAACTATATGTTAGAATGGACAAAATAATTTACTCTGAATTATTTCAAAGGGTCTGTACGGATTGCAAAGAACTTACGTGGTTTGTCGCAAAGTATCTGTTACCTACTCATCAATAACAACCATGCATGTATAGACCATGATCTAATATTCGTAATTCCTGTAGCAGGATTTCTATTCACGTGCATGTCGGGTTAAATAAACAGTTCTAGTAATCTGGATACGGTTCTCTATACCAAAGAAAACAATTGCAAACTACAGCAGTCAGTATCGTACCATTTCCGAAACATCATCTATCATTTCATTTGTAAATATAATTTTGAGGGCGAAATTTTAATTGTTTTAAGCAAAGCTAGAAGAAAGGTAATCATTCAAAGTATGTACTACGTTATACAATTTTTATAACGACCTCCAAGCATGCGTTTGCAAGATTCGGTTAACTTTTGCTTTTGTCCTAAAGTGTGCTTATAGAGGACACAAATATAAACACCGAACTTCAGAACAGGATATAATAAATACTTAATTTAATATTTTCCGGTGATAGATGCACTAGCTTTTCTTGTATAATGTTACTTGTATAATGTTTATTTTACTCAAACGTTTATTCAAACGCGCTATGGTTAGCTTGTTTGAGACAAAAAGTTGAAGTGTGCGAGAGCAAGCTCCGATTTCATCGGATAACTGCGTTGTATTGGCATTACGCTGTCAACAAACGTTTGCGTAAAAGATTCAAATGCTTGTGGTAAGCGAGATCGAGCACCAAATCTCCATGCCTTTACCTAGGCAGTAAGAGGAAAAGGACTCCATTATCTTTTTTGCTCAAATAACCGCAGTTTTCTAGCCAACAACCATAGGGTTTCGCCACTCTTATTACCTGAGTCCCTCAACATCTACATGATCATAAACCGGGAGTCAGTATTTGAACTAATGCTATATGACCGTTCTACCATAATGACCCACGAAACGAATAAAAATAAGATGCAGAAAAGTGGAACTAGCATAATGTTCTAACGTCCTAAACAAACATTTAGGATCAAGACATTTACACCTTGTCAACGACGCAGTCACTATCAGCTGGTTATCGTGCAATAAAAAGGCGGCGTCTACGAGACAGCTTTCTTGAGGCCTTCACTTCCCTGCGTCATAGTCATCCAGTATCCACCACATAAATTAGCACTAACTATATTTTAAACAAGAAGTCCGATTAAGAGACAAGAGCAGGTTCGACAATGGTGTCGGGTTCGAACCGTGTGCTGTAGTTGCTCCAGCTAAGCGCAAGGCGAGTCACTTGGACTCCAGCCTAATAGTACCGACGGCACCGAGTTTTGTCGTCAGTGACTTCGTTTTCAGCTATCAAGTTAACGTTTTCCCACCTCGGATCTTGCGCTAACACATATCTGGGAAACAAATCAAGGCAGCTCTAGATAAGCAGTGACCGGGGATACGTAACACCTACCCAAGCAAACGCAAATTATTCATTGTGTTCTGTTGTTGTAATATGGTAGCCGGATTTTTAAAGCATAGAACTCGTCTGAGCACACCATGGTTACGTCACCCTGATGCCACCGGGCACCAGTAATGCTTTGCAGGTGAGGATGATCACAGATTTGAAAACGCCGCGGATCCTTAGACCGGTGAGGTGAAGTTTCATTGCCACAATGTACGACAGTCCTCACTGTGTTATTGTGTAAACGGCCCTTCAGACAGAGTAAAGCCCCTTTTTAATGTCACGGAGGTCGCGAGTTCAAGAAAACAGTTCTGTCTTTTACAGTATGCGAACTGGCTTCAGTGCTTAGAAGTCCATCGTTGCTGATGCAGTTTCCATATAAGTAAAGCAATCAACCACCTTGAGTTCCCTGCTAGGAACAGCTCATGCATCATCAGGTGATTGTTGGGCTTGCAAAAAATGCCTTGCAATTTGGAGGTTCAATGCGTATGTTAAATGATGCAGCCATGCTAGAAAGGTTATTCAGTCTTGAATGCGCCGCCCCAACATCCTTAAAAAGCAAGACTATGTATCCGTATATTCGTGTTCAATTAGCCTTTCATCAGGCACCACCTGAACAGCGCACCGTAAAGCTCCGCAAGCGAACAATCCATAATACGGTGCACGACAAAATTGAATAAAGGTATGAAAATTGGACAACCCTGCTGAAAGCAAGTTGTTGTCTGAATAATATATAAGATGTGGCGCAGTAGAACCTGACGCGGTTTGTCATGTTCGACAATAGAGTAAAAAATAATTCATACAAACTTATTCATATTTGATCTTCCCAACATTGACAAAATATGACCGGTTTCGTTCCCGTTTGGTCTCATCAGATGGAGATAGGCTGAGCTGGGGTGAAACTCGGGGCCTAGTGGTTAACGGCTGACGCCTTGATCACTATCACTAAACTCACCTATTCCATAGGAACACTGTACCTCGCAAGTATGGCTAACAGATCGATCGACTGAGAAGTACGCACCCTTGAAGTCGAGATACACGGCTATTGTTGGCCTGTGGTACATGTTGCGCTGCACTAGCACTTGCTCTAGACTGAACATATAGTCTATACAGCCCAGTCCAGGGCGGAAACCTGCCTGTTCTTCCATAATTCTGGATTTCCTCTCCGCAGTAAGGCGATGAACGAATACTGAAGCCAGTAACTTTGTCCCAACTGGCATTGGGCTACTACCACTGTGGTTAACGCAGTCGGTGTGAATGTGCTACTTGTATACTGCTACTATAATCAATTTACTACAGTTGGCCGGGATGACCTCTTCCTTCTATACCCGACTGCACAGGTAGGTCAGTGAATTGTAGAAGACAACACTACCAACCTTATATGATGCGGATGTGGGGGAACCCGAGTCAGTAGAACAAAAACCATTAGGCGCTGTGCCCATGTTTCGTATCTCAGTCGCTAACGGAGCCTGTAAACTAATCTGTCAGGTGTCAGCGTGCACCATCTGAATAGTAAGTGGTCCCGGAGCGATGGAAAAAATGAACTGCTCTCAGAAGTGCTTGGCCCAAAGAATCAGCATGTCGCTTTTTATTGTGAATCAGGGCATCCGGGCTGCATCTGATTGTTTTCCTGGTGCCGGGTTTTCTGAGACCTCTGGTGCGAATCGTTTAGAATAGGTTGTTGTAATTGTTTATTGCTACGGCCTCCTTCATTCTCTGTGCCTGAACAATCCACCAGGTTTCCTGGTCAACACTAAGGCTACGCCTTAGTTCATGCCTAATAGTTCGTCTTGTTACATTGAGCTCATAGCCGGAAGCTTTCTTCTGGATTCCAGTAGGTTCACCAACTCGGATATCCAGTGACTAGTAGGTTGACAGCTGATAAGCTTGTAAGCAGAGGCATTCTCTCGTGTATGGCGGTCTAGATCTTATTCCACCGATGCTCACTGTCAATAGGACGTCAGAGCGAAAGTTCGGTACGCAGCTAACCTGGAAGGACTGCTTGACCGTGGACTGAGATCACTGCGCAGTTGCCAATCGAGGAAGGCGCTTGGTATGCCACCACGCCATTTAACGGAAAAAGGACAAAAGACCAAAGCATGATCAGAGGCGACGCAGTTATTCCAGAAAGGGTGGCAGTCTGGTTTGGAATCACGCCAACTGTAAATTATGGTGAGGTGCTTAATTTGGGTCTCTCGCCTTCCAGCTTTAGGTGGACGCCAGGTGGCACTTCAGTGCCTCTTGTATGTAATAGTGTTACCACTAGAAACAGCTGGTGTTCCGCACACATCTGTGAAAGACGCACACTGTAGGCATCCTGTCAGAGCTAAGCATACTTACCTTCCAACTGAGATTCTGGCGAGGTCAGATGACCTACATGCGCTTTCATATCCCTTGTAAACTTTTGATAGCTGTGTGTACTGCATAGTAGGGCGTTCAATTCGTGGTCGGCGTTATATTTTGCAACATTAAACACTACTGTCACTGGGGGAATAAGCGGAAACAGCAAACGTACAGCTTCTCGTAGATCTTTGTAAATCTACCATCGTTTATGTCTTCAAGTGAAACGCTCACAAACGGCTGCTCACCAGAATCCATTCAACCAATGGTACTTCCGCATCGTAGCGGTGAATGATGTCCGCCTCAGCTTGCCCACTGAGTGCTGTCCCAGCTTCTTCGGATGAGTGCAACCAAAGACGAGGGGACAAGCTAGGTAGAGATTTTTTAACAACCCCATTATTGTCACTGATTTTAGTTTCAGATACGTAACGCACCTCAATAATCAGTGTGTCCAGCGTGTGTGCGCGTACAGCCTGTTGATCTAATAGCCTTAGACTACATAGAATGCCGGTAGGGAAAGGGACAGGTTGGAGTTATAATGAGCTGTTGACAATTGGCTTCCAGTGGAAGGTGCTGGAAGATAGCTGCATATGCTAGAACCGAATCGGCATTGCAGTTGGCGTCAATTATACTGGAACTTACAGTAGAAAGGTCGGTAATGGTGGTTCGGATTGGGTAAGAGAAACGCGAAGAAATAAAAATGTGAAGGTGAGAGCAGTGGCATATTTTCGCTTATCCGAATTTCTGTGTATAGCACATTAGGCGAGTTTTCTGAACTGCGCGAAGGCTGTTGCAGGATGTACAGGAAGACTGAGCAAATAGTCTTGACTGTACGTGTCCTGAGTTCCACCTAACGTACACAGACCTAAACAAGCGAACGAGCAGGGTTCTCACGCAAAGCCGCAACTGGGCGGATATGTCAACAATTCGGTTTTCCAGTAATGGTTATCACACTTCAAACCTCCAACTTGGAGGACTAGGGGACTAAGTTTGTCTGACATGTAACTATTTATCAACGTTGTGGCCTTTGTCATGAAGTAGCCCGAACACTTCACCCATTATAGCCCATTGGGTCAAAAAGTTGCGAAAATGGTCACACTAGGTTAAATGTTTAGTTTTGTTCAGCCCTATCTTCTAATGATCGTATGTGGTACATATCATACTGCATGACGTATAAAATGAAGTATTAGTACCAGTTCTCCGACGTTTACCTCAAAAGCAAGTTTCAAAGGTGCATGAAGAGGAAAATGTGAATATCAGAGAGCATGTCAGGAATAATTGCTCAGGGTTAGCTGTAACCTGTAGCTTGCTACTCATGAATTCCTGAACTTGCCATAACAAATTTGGTTGTGTGATATCTTAATGGTAGTCCTGCAATGTTCTGACTTTGCGGTATATTTTAATTGGTATGGCTACACCATGTTCCTTCCCGGGCCATGGTCTTGCACCCATGACATTTTGCACAAACTACGTCAATAGGATCGACGAACTTTTTACGCACTGAAACGCATGCGACCTGGGAAAGTTTGAAATGTCTTGTTGAACATAAATATTACATGAACTTTGTGCCATTCCTCAAAAACTGGCGAAATTTTGGGCTAAGTCTACGCGAGTTGGCAACCACATTCAACAATCATCAGATATTTTATAATGAGTATTAAACTTTGACTACTGGCTTATCAAATGACACACTTTGTGCTTTATTGGTGGCAGGAGAGGTGCACTTAGACTACCGAGTTGGCGCACCAGTTACCGTGGGATTCGGTTGGAATAAAATAGATTTTTTAACATTCCATTGAATAAATTTCAGTTAGGAGGTCAGAACCAAGTAGACAGACGCACGCAGATTATGTTCGGTAATGGTTTAACCAATATTGGATAAATTAATCGTACACAATAATGAACCCTTTAAAAAGGTAGATTTTAAACTAAAATGCTGAACAATCATAAAGTAAGAGACAATAGCTGATCGGTCGACCAGCGCCTACATGATGCATTCGTATTGTTCAACCAACAGAGCTAAAGAAAGGCTGCAAATGAATTGTTATAAGATCTTTGCATTCTTTCTTAAGGCCATAGTTCAGAAACACGATGTAACTACATGAAATTATGAAACTTTGTCAAATTGTGCCATCTTGATGAAGCTCAGCAATTTTCCCATTTCCACCCTGTTTCAAATGACTTTTGTTTTCAGTCACTAAAAGCATAGAGCCAAATTGACCCGAAAGAAAAAGGCGGTTCACTGAACTCACGGTTAAATTATTAGCAAATGAGATGACGGTGGATGTATTCCACGCCCGCTTCTTAAGTAAGATAACTGTAGTCCTTCCCCTAATTAAGTGGGTTGAAATCTGTTACTAAAGAGTCTGCCAATTTTTGCACTCAAATAAATGTACCAGAGCGATAATGTGGTAATTATATTGCCCGCATTATTTTTATCTAACTGAGGTCGGCTACCTATTCCCTTTTAAAACTGCACTCTAAATGATTCCAGAACAGAAGAGAGGTCATTTGGATCTACTCATCAGTGCTCACAACTAGGCAATGAATAAACGTTGCCATAAAAGGAACTGAGCATCTCTTTGCAATTCCTTTTCATTTAAAAGTACTGAAAATTTAAGATGCGTTGCCTAGCTATACTGGCACAACTTCTAGGCTAATTGATTGGACAACTGCCATAAAGTGCACACACACACACATTACGTTGCCGTCTGTCAGAAGCGTAGTTCTCACTATAAACCTAAACAATGAAACGATTAAGCATGCAGGCGAAATGTGGATAATGAAGTGAATATTCAAGGTTACGCCGTAAACATTGTAAGGAGAAGCTATTTGTAGGTATTAGTCACAATAGCCAGTACAACTTGGCGCAGCCAAACTGGAATGACAGAGGGGTATCACTAGTGAACCGAGGTCTCAATAAAGGTTGTGCGTCTCAAACCAACCACACAGCTGATTCTCCAAGTCCAACTTTGAATTCCTTTCTTCTGTACCAAGCGTTGCTCCCGGATCTCAGTGGCATAGTGGTTATAGCGTCAGCCGTGAACCACTAGGCTCTGATTTCCACCAGTTGTCAGACTATCGCTACCTGATGAGTCCAAACTAGGACGAAATCGCGGTCGTGGTGTGCCAGTGCTGCCAGGAGCAACATCGAAATATTTTCATTACAGATACGGCCCTTGCGATCGAAATGACTAAAGGTATACCTCAGGCGAACCGAGGTCACGACAGTGGTTGCGTGTCGCAACCCAACCACACAGCGGGTTCTCCAAATACAACTTCAAATTACTAGATTTTTCAACGAAAGTGAACAAATTAGCGAAGACTAAGACTACAAATGATGGTCATGGGAGTAAACGAGTTAAATCCGGTTGGTAGATTTATTACTTAACATATTGATGATGTCGCTTAGATTGAGAAGGAATCTTATTGCAAATTTGCTTTATCCGGCAAATAGGCTGTCTACTAAATGTCTACCGTATGAAAAGATTTGCGGATCACAAGTATTAATAAAGGAAATTTAGCCATTTTTAATCCACATAAATGTAAGATTGAACACGGACGGCCGCCTCAAGGTTCAGCTTCATATTTCACAAGGTTAGCTGCAACTGTGTTGTAGAGACTAGATGCCTCCGATAATTTGCCACATATCACAAAATACAAAGCTTGAAGAGCCTGATATATCTTTACAACTAGAAGACAAAGTGTAATGTGGAGTTATTAAACAAACATTTGTCTACACAACTTAACAATGGACGTCACAGCAATGGACAAAGTTAGTCCAAACTGCAGCCGATTGAAATCAGAATACCCAAAGGAAGTTTCACGTATACTGTGATGGACCGGTCCATTAGAATCTGTCTGAAAGTATTTTGGTTATCACTAACGGTCTTGAGGTCAGAATCCTTTATTAACTAGGACCCATAATGCTTTGGCCTTAAGAACTCAAGGTAAGGTAAGGGAAATCGTTTGTTAGTGCGGTTTTAGCTGTAGGTGCTTCAATTAAGGTGTTCGAAAAAACCGTAATTTTGAGAGCGCTCTGCCGCTACTGAGGGTATGGGGAGGCTTGTTTAGACAACGAAATGCTAGTTGCCGTTTTTCGCTCTGTCAAATAGTTTGGGAGCTACAGCCCTTGTAGTGAGGACGTGCACAAAATGTTGGCCGGACTAGTGCCAAGGAGATATTGAAGGGAGCTGAAGAACAACGTATGTGCGTGTGTGGAATTTTATTACAAACGTGACATAACTTTTACATAGACGTTTCAGTTGTTTAGCTAAGCATACGGGGAGGGCTGTATGAGTCGCATGTAATGCTATAAGTGGTTTAATTGTTTTTGATCGCGGCAGCATGTCCATCGGTGAAGATCCCAAGCCTGGACGACCTTCCACATCAACAGACGATGACCATGTCAAGGGAGTACAAGCTGTGCTCCGTAGAAATAGTCGTTTATTTCTTCGAAAACTAGCTGACAATGTGGGCATAGGAATATGTCATTAAATTCTAACGCTTTCATGAAACGTTGTACGCAGGAGGAGGCCTGGATTGTGGGAAAACCAGGTTGGGATGTTGTCTCATTAAAAGACGTTGGTTCAAGCATCGCTCTTTTGCGCAACTACCTAGCATAGCACCACTCTCCCGATGTACTCAATTCACAGTATTTTCTGGACATAGCTACTGCAGACATTTTCTTGTTTCCCAGACTTGAAACTATCTTGAAAGAACGTCGTTTACAAAATATACAGCAGATTCAGGATACTGCGACTAGAGACTCGCGTGCCATCCCAGAAAGTGGTGCCAAGGGTTTTCACAATAACGGGTGCTGAGCTCGAAATGGTGTATTGCCAGTAGAGGAGACTAATTTGTGAGGAAAGTGTTTAAAATATTATGCCGTGAGCAATAAAGGTGTTACAGCACAAGGTCAATTCTTTTAAACACGCCTCGTATAATGGGATCACTACTGAACAGTAAACGACTTTTACAAGCAGCAAGCCTATCAAATGACAAAGATAAAGTAAAACGGGGAAAAATCTCTCGAGAGGCCAATCGGTAAACAGTAACGAATTTCTTTTGATACTCCACGCCTAATGTAGGCTACAACTTGGATAACTGGAACCTGATCGTACAACCAACAATATATCACGACCGACTTATTGCTATATGCATTACCAGTGGACGGGGCAATTGATCGCTTATCACACAAACCCGGTCACGTAAAGAAAAATTATGAATGCTAACAAGTTTCACTGTGCGCTTACATTCCTCATGATATATATACGAGATTGTAGATGTGAAAAATGCCACAGTTTATTCATCTAACGGAGATCTGTATTAATGAGATAGTTAGAAAGAAATAATACTGTTAGACTTTAGGCTGCCTATTTCACAAGTAATCCGCGCAAAAAATGCATTGACCGGCGATAGAAAATAACCTCTGCTTTGATGTTATAATTTGCAAGCTTCCTTTGCAAGATTCCCAAGGGGTATTTATAAATCGCTCAACGTTCATATGCCGATCGTAATGCTCACAAAGGCTGCTTCGTTAAATCTAATTGAGTCTGACGCACGTTTAAGAACTACGCTTTGGAAATAGAAACTTATTGGCAGCTAAGATGGATTACCTTTAGTCTACTCAACAGAATGCTCAGCATAACTGGAAAAGCAATAGTTAACCGTAGACCAATTACTTACAACCCAAGGAATCGAATAGCTGCAAAGGAAACGGTTATAGCTTTATTCCTGAACTCCTAGATTAATCGGTTTAAACCCATAACCAAGCTGGCAAGATATAGCGCATTTCTAGAGGTACCGAACAATCGTATTTAATGGCTGAAGTGGCATTTCCCTAATAATAGATAGGCTGTCACTGAGCGCGCTGGAGATCTAGACAGCACCGATGGGAATAATAATTTCATTATGGTATTTTCAACTGCAAAACGAGACATGATTATTGTTCGTGTTCCTACTATGTGTGCGCACAATAGCCAAGGACTAAAAGTTAAGACAGACGAACTGATAGTATAATTATTTGCTATCCTTCAGTTATTAAATATTCAGTGAGCTTTTTAGAACCTCCTTAAATTTGCCGAGTGCTCTGATGGATCTTTGACTAGGACTAATGGAAATGCCAGGACTAATGCCAACTGAAGAAATAGATAGCACATTTCGTAGTGCACGGTTGTAAAATATACTACTGTCTGCTCTAAAATATTTTCGAACGCTAACCACGCCAAAATTTGCATGACGCACGTCTATAACAATCCTTGGACAGAGAAGTAAATATGGAGGTATGCAGGTTATCCAATCAATCAAACTATTAAACATCGGCCGCGTCGCTCCACTATACACTAAATGTGACGCATAGCCGCAGTCACAAATGTAGGATATCCCAGTAGAAGTAGATGCTTTGGTCGACATTGGTTTGGATCCTACTGTTCAGTGCAGCTGCATAACTGGCATCAAATAGTGTAACTAGATCAATTAGCGAATTGGACACGATGTTTGGTTTAAGAAATCGCAGAGTAGTGTAAAAGTCAGATAGTCTGGCGTCTGAAATGGACTCTCACGATTACAGAAGTAAATCCGGCGAATGTCTTACTAAGCTTATCATCATCATACTACAGATTAACTTGGGCTAAGAATAACCCTTTAGATTGTACTGCAGTGACATTCATTATGGTCCCAACAAAGATAAAAGAACAGTAATTGCAAAAGTAAAAAAAGTAAAATTATTATTGTTTTACCTTGTTTTAATTCATGAACTGCCAAGGAAACCTTGGTTGAAACGACAAGCTATCGAAATGGAAATGGAGAAATAATACGTGCAACACATAGACCATTGAAGTCGGCCTTTGGCCATGTCAAAAATTATCCAACCAAACACGTTCATTGTCTATAGGACCATAACCACCATTTGAGAGGATTCATTCTAGGCCAAGATAAAGGTGAATATCTTCGGCCTGACGTCACTGGTTGGCCTACCCTCTTCTTGTTCAACCCATACACAGTCGCGCAAACGTGTCGTAGCACTGAAGGAAGATGGAAAATTACGAGACCTCGCGCTACATAAATGTTTTTACTATGTCAGTATTACGCATGGTATTCCACTTTGCACATATCTATCCGCAATGTTTAACACCGCAGCGTATACAGTGAAAAATATGCGTTTCATTCTAAAATAAACAGACGAAACTTGTTTTCGTTTACTAAACCTCTTCTGGGCATAAAGCACTATGCGCAAAGCACAGTTCCTACAAAGAATAAACAAACTGTAGGTTCCAGTAAATAAATAAATAAATAAAGGATAGTTCTCGACAGTTGGAAGCACAGCCAAACTAACTGGTCTGGTCATTAGGTACAACGGGATTGCATAAGACAGATAATATTTCTTTTAGCTTTTTTTACAGCAGATCCCAAACTACTTTGCGATTCTGATTGATCGGTTCAACTTTCAAATAAATGGAGAGGTTGGATATGATAATACTAAATGCAGATAAATCTAAATTTTCTGGTAAATAAATACAGCAAACCATGGAGTAATCTCAAGGGAGCTGCTCCCATGCAGGTTAATCCATCCAAAGGTTCCATCCACACTTTCGTTTCTGTTCTGACCATGTGCCTGCTTGGCTTTAAAGCAGCTCAGCCATTGCCAATTGTACTCAACCGCGGCAAAGTAGTAGACCGCCGTCAGAATCTGTTTGCATAAATAAGAGCAACTGCCGAAAATACGTAACAGGTATTCTCATTAGGTTTGCTGCTACTGCGTAGTCAAATTAAATTACGATAAACGAGCCGATTCTTTGCCTTTCTGGGATGATTTCTGATTTTATTCATCATTTTCAGTTAAGCGCTCTCTGGCATTTTGTCTCACACTCGCACAGTTAAGTAAGAATAGTTAGAAATTCCTAGGCTAATCGTAAGTATAGTTTAAAACAGTTAAAGCCTTTTGCATTTGCGGGATTGTTACCTACAGTTAGAACCTTCAAAGGTTGACCATTCAAGGGGTTAACCAAATGGTTTAACATCTAGAAGTGACCAAAAGCCAGAGTTCTGAATCCACAAGTTTTACATGGGAAATGTTCAAACAATGAAAATGAAACTGAGCAACAGAAAAGTTGTTGTGATATGAAATTGATCATTGAAGTTTTTACCGTGTGATTTGTTTATGTAAGCAACAATATTTGACGCATTAAAAATTATGTATAAATCGTAGATACAGTTAAACGTTTGTTGCTTTGTGTAACCAGTGCCACCTTCCAGACCACGGACGTCGCTTCGCTTATCAGAGGAAGAAGCAGGTTTAAAGTGTATCTCAAACTATCTAGACATGTAACGCAGGTTAGGTGATTTATTCCATCAAATAATGAGTAACTAACTCATAAGCAACCTGACAGAACGTAACCCAAATGAATTAGCGCGCTTATACTGTTACACTGCAGCAATTTGGATCTCCATTCAAATTATCTCTGTTTCGTCGCTGTAATCCCTGCGATTGTATCGAAATAGTACGGCTGGTCGTGTTGTTCGATATCAGGATTGCACACCACTAGTAGGTCTTCGTTTTGACAATTATGTTTATAATAATCAGCATTCCAACAATCTGCAGCGCGAAAATCCAAGATATATATATGTCATATATGGTTGGCGGCATCCGGTTTCGGATTTGCCTGTCACTGTGGCAAGCCACAGGACGCCTGCGCCTACAGAGGGACCATGGATGGCTTGCGCTGCACCACCCACAGCTCCAACCACACACCCCATATCCAGTGTAAACCCGAAGGAATAAGACCGGGAGGCATGCGGATGGGAACCACGTTTCATCAACGGAGCCGGCCCACACTCCTTCACAGGCAAAACACAAGCACAGCTGTATTTGGCGAATCAACCGCACACAAGGCGGTGGCTGGACCGTAGTCCGCTCCACACTGAGTGCATGGAACCACTCTTCGAGCCTAACACGGCCACAAGGACCGTGCACCCCGTCCCCTCCAGCAACGACCAACTGTCTCCTGAAGCCAGTATGGACGAGGTAGTGGGTAATAGACAGGTAGGCACATTGTCAACATGCACATCAAGCGCAGCCACACCGGGGATATCAAACAACAGCCAAACACTTGAGAGAGAGAGAAAGAAGATAACTCGATTGATGCATAAGGAAACGGTGACATAAAACTTAAGTTAATGAGCATATGAAATAAGTCGTTTACAAACGAATCCTAGATAAGTTCACGAGGTCAGAAAGCATACTATACGGAAATGCCACGAACACAAAAATGTTATGGAAATGGATTACAATTGGATTAAGCGAGGTGTGCAAGTTAATGGAATAGAGTACAGATAGACATTTATATGAGAAAGAAAAGCGTTAAGGCAAAATTGAAAACCCACAACCTGAAATAAAGAGACTTAGCATTCAAGCACTCCGTTATTAAATCGAATAGAGCGCACCGACAAACGCTGCGCCCGTTCTGCCTACCTTCTCTACAGGACCCATCGTCGCTTCTGTAATGGTCCCGGGTAGCCCCGCTCATGACTCACCAGACATTTATATGAGAAAGAAAAGCATTAGGACAAAATTGCAAACCCACAACCTGAAATAAAGAGACTTACCATGCAAGCACGCGGTTAGTAAATCGAATGCAGCGTACCTACAAACGCTTCGCCGGTTCTGCCTCCTTTCTCTGCAGGACCCGTCGTCGCTTCTGTAGTGGTCCCGAGTAGCCTAGCTCATGGCTCACTAGGCATACATGATTTGGCGGCGTCCGTATCCGGATTTGCCTGTCACTGTGACGTCCATGGGCACAGTCACAGAACGTCTGCGCCTACAAAGTGACCATAGGTGGCTTGCGCTGCACCACCCATACTTCCACCCACACACCCCATATCCGGTGTAAACCCGAAGGAATAAGACCGGGAGGCATGTGGATGGGAACCATGTTTCATCAACGGAACCGGCCCACACTCCTTCAACAAGGAGAACGGAAGCATTCCGGCCTAATTGGGAAATCATACACACCAGACGTACACGAGGCGGTGGCTGGACCCTAGCCCGTTCCACACAGGTTGCATGGAACCACTCTTTGAACTTAGCGCCGTCACGAGGAGGGTGAACTCCGTCCCCTCCAGCGACGACCAACTGTCTCCTGGAGCCAGTATGGATGAGTTAGTGGGTAATAAACAGGTAGGCACCTTGTCAACATTCACATCAGACGCATCCACACCGGGGAGCTCAAGCAACATTTACTTCTGAAATGCAAGATTACTCATCACGCAGACAAACGTCTCACATACGCCGCCTTATTGGCCTGGATTAGTAAATTGAATGGGAACATACTCATGGTGCTTCTATTCTGCACACAATAGTGCTTTCTCCAGCACCTGAGAAACCGCCCTTTTGAGCAGTCCACGGAATTCGCATCGATCAAATTTGCCTTGGATTCGCAACACCTGAAATCAACATGGGTTTGTCATAAACTTACCTACTTCATGTTCTGGTAATATTATTTTCGGTTTGCTCGAATGTCGTTTTACTGCACTAAGTTAACCGTACAAAAGCGGTAAGAAGATCCTCGTGGAATTCATTCGGTATACATATATACATAGATTGGCGTCATCTGTGTCCAATGGCATTTCGAATACAACATATGTACATGCGTTTATCCAAACTTCAGTGTGAGCTGTCACAAACTGGATAGAGACATAGTTGACAAAATCATCAATGGTACGACAAACGTGTATGGGTTTCGTTTGGAGGTCAGGCTAACAATCACTTCGCAGGCATGAGAATAACTACCCAATACGAACTGTTGATGTTTTCTTCAACATTTAGACGTGTCAGCCTTAAATCTTGGGCATCCATATTTGAAGGAACCCGATGTGGCAATAGTAAGGAACTGCTAGGTAGAATGATGACTAGACTACTGGTACAGTGAAATGGTGTGCACTTAAATGTTGCCCTCTACATGTACACTCTGGTTTGAGTAGCTGATGGGGGAGATCACACAGCATGCGAATGCGATACAGTGTCCACTTCTGGCTCTCTGTGTCTCCGACAGGTTCGGTCATGTGCTGCCCGAGGTATGTGCACCTACTCAAAGAACGACTGATGCGCAACCTTTGGTATTGACAAGTGACATCAACTAAGTCCCACTGCCCACTGTCAAACATGCGACTTTCCAAACAGTGTTCGCATTTATTGTACAAAGGTCCAAGTACTCAACCGTTTGTACCTACCGACCTGTACTCTACTGTGGCCAGAAGCTATTTGCTAACGGTCTATATCGTGCGTTTCGGATGCAGCCATTCGGTGCTCATAAAACCATTGCCGCTATGCGCCGATTCATTTCCGATGTTATATACTAACACACTGACGTACCATTCCCGTTAGGTTCAACCTTTTACTTAATCCATTCAAAAGATTGGCCATGTGCAATGCAAATTCTGGTAGGCGTCTCTGCACGTCTGCCTTCCATCCGGTTAGTACGTGCGTTTTCATAGGTCCCGGTAAATTCAGTATGGCTGAGGGATAACTGGAACTATAACTATACTCACTCTCATCACTAGCCTACGGAGTGGAACATGAAATGGCGACATCATGATAATCGCTAGTCGGTTGATTGTCGGGATTGTTCACTTGACACAGAATTTCCAGGGAAATTTCTCTTCGAATGCATAATCCAAACTTGTCACACGAAAGACAATCGTTGCGCATTGTGTTACAAATGTCAAATTTGACATTGTATGCGTACTGTAAACGGCCAAGCGATGATAACCTTTTGATTCAAACGTATCCATCGAACTGGAAACACCTAATAATGTGCCACCCTATCATTGATCCGTAGCAAGCACACAAATCGCTCGGAAAAACCGCAATCACATCAATTACAAATGAGCTCATGGATGGACTGAACCATTATTCTGCGATGCACCGGCTCTCTAAGCATCATGCAAGCTAGCATTGAGCAGCTAGTCAAGCTACGGTTATGGTGAGCAATATCAGGGAGCTTACATAGTGATGTGAATCGCGGCCGAATAATAATACGAAGAGGAAGATGCCATAGCTCACTCTCGGTATGTAACCATACTAGACACCGTTTGAGAAGGTAGCAAGAATAGCATAGCCTAGTTCATGGTGAGTACAATATTGTAATGGGCAACACGTGAAGTCATCGCGAAATACAACCAAAATAAATAAGCCTAAAAAGGTTAGGTTACCTGTGGATCATCCGTTCTAGGCAGGTGCAATAAAGATACCACATTGCACCAAGTCAGTAGTTAATCATTCTAGAATGAAACTGCACCCAAGCCCGACTTACATGCGGTATATAGAATAAGGATGACACCAAAATGAATGACGGAGATGGCGTAAGCAAGTTTCCAAGTTAGCAGGGAAATGGTGCGATTATGTCCACTGCAGGCTATCCATGTCGTAAGGTAAAACCAGAGCCGGTGATAATCGTGTGTTGTCCAAGGTGAGCGAGAATCAACAGGGAGGTAGAACCAACAAGCAGTCCGTCATGTGTTACTATTTATTTCCCCCTGGTCATTCGTTCTGATCGCCAACATATGTCAACCAATTCATCAGTGTCCAGAATACTATGTATGCCCAAGCATTTCGATTCGGATGTCACAACGTATTGCCGCTGTTCCGAGAATCAACCTTGATGTCTGGTCTGAATCTCAGTGCGTTTACCTGAAGGCGGCCGCAGTACAAGGGGGCGTATAGAGACACTTGAGATGGGATACACTTACTTAATATTGGAACCCCTAATAAGTCACGGTGTCACACGAGAATAAATATAATATGATCCATCTGTCAAGTGGGAATGTATCGAGACACGACAGATCTTCACGGGATTTGTACTTTAGGCGAGTCCCATTTAGACATCGAGCCAGCAGATAATGGTGTTACGTAAGTGAAAATGACATGTCTGTCAGGCTGAAGTGTGGTGCTTATAAGTGTTTCTAAATGGCTTCCACTTAGTCACTCAAGGTGAAGCGACATCCGGCTCACGAAATGGTATGTACCCCGCATTTGTGACCTGACGGATGGTGAATGTGCTTGCGCAGTGACAGTAAAATGAATTTTTCTTACTGACATTTATGTTGTGTCAAAGATATTGTATTTTCCCACATATAATTGTACAAACCTGAAGAGGAATTATTGAAAACATATGTTCTCTTGCATTGACTTTTATTCTTACAGTGGGATTGTTTACTACTTTGAAACATCGCTTAGACCGCCGTGTGATGAAATCGCTCAAGCAGTACGTGAGCTTAAAGACCAGGATAGTGAAAGCGACTAAATATCTTAGTTTCATAGAAACTTGTATCGAGAACTGCATCTATCCAGTGAGTCATTGAAAAGCCCTATGTCGCTCACGCATCAGGCCGGACAAGGTATGCCTGAAGCGTTTGGCTCTCAGTCAGATTGAAACCACTCGTGTTAAAAGGGATGAGCTAAAGGGTGGGCTAAGTCAGTTACCTGCCGTGCTAACCAGCCTTTCGACAAAGGATCGTGTATACTTATAAAACACCTTTCAGGAAATCGTCATGAAGCAAGGAGCATAACTGCGCAGTTCGCTCTGGAAGACACTAAAAGAAGAGAAACCGACATTGTGTTTCCCAGTTGAACATGAAAAGTACTTTTGCAATTTATCCACTCTGACGCTGGATCGTACCACGGTGGAAGTCCTGTCATTGGGCCCTGGGTTCTGTCCCCCACACTTGAAAGGACAATAGACTGACAATCGAGGTTCAATTTGGAAATCTGTACTAGCAAACATCAAAAATGGTTCCATCATCTTACTCACAGTTAAAAGAGTTTAAGAAGCTTCTAATGCATGCATGCTACCAAGATCGCCGAGCTCGGATAATGCATCATACTCCAGTGAAACACGAGCACATGGAGGCTTCAAACCATCTAGATAGCAATAAAGATGTGTTGCTTACTCGGCCGGATAAATGCGCTGGTATAGTTGTTATGAACAAGGAAAATTACATCCGGAAAATGCACAAAATATTGGCAGACGATACCAAGTTTTCAAACCTGCTTAATGAGAAAGACAAGACATAGCAGATGGAAACTAAAATCCGCAGCTTACTCAAAATCTTAGGGACGGTGGCTACATCAGTGAGTGTGTGTGTGAAAACCTACGCCTCACAGGCACCACAATTCCTAGACTGTATGGTCTTCCCAAAAAGCATAAATCTGAGGTGCCCTATGATCAGTCTTAGATACGGAAAACTAATCGTACCGCTCTACGGCGCGGTGGTTGGTCGAGCTTATGGAAGCTATACGAAGATGAGTTGCTGTGTACAGCCTTAAGGACAATTTTGATTTCGTGGATACCGTGCGTGATCAAAATGTCACAGATTTTACCCCGTGCCCTCTCGATGTGACTTCAGCTTTTACAAATGTGCCGTTATTTGTAACTATAAGTTACATTTGGGATTATGTCGAAGAAAATCAGGTAATTATTGGCATACCTACGGTGGAGCTAAAGGAACTGCTGCTTCGGTGCACTTGCAACCTCCAATTTCTGTTTAACGGTGAATTGTATCGACAGCACGATGGAGTTGCTATGGGCTCTACATTTGGACCGTTTCTCACTAACGTATTCATGGGTATGCTTTGACAGGGAAAGTTGAAATCTGTCACCACGAACCTCAGTCTTTACCACTTCTCTCGAACCATCGAAGATCTCAACAATGAATTCAAGCAGGGGCACGAAGCAATGAGCTTCACCCCCTGAAGTATAGGGAAATGGTACTTTTCACTTCCTCGTCGTGTCAGTGAAGCGAATCGAGAGTGGCGTGTTACAATATCACGTGTATAGGAAACACACGTGAAATGGACAATACCTAAATTTCAACAGTTTCGTTCCACTGACATTAAAACGGAACCGGATCCTCAATCTAATGAGTCGAGCAGAAAGTATTTGCTCGAACGAAATGTTTCCCGAAGAACTGAAGCCCATACGTTCGACGCTGAAAAAATGGTTAACCTGACTTTTTGCTGGAAGCCAACGTGGGGCAAAGGAAAAAGGGTCCGGTAACCCCAACAGTCCAGAGAAAATTCGCCTTTCTCCAACTACCAAACAAGGGAGAAATCGCGGGTGAAATCATTACTCGTCGCGTTTCTCATGCCATTAGACACATTTTCCCAGTAGCTAAACTGCAAATCAGTTCGTCGGTAGCCCAATGGTTAGAACTAACCCCAAAGACAAGAGGCTCGTCCACGCCAAATGAATGTGTATTTATTTTCTCCTGTTTCTATGGGGCAGGGTACATAGGCCGAAAGACGCAGCGCCTGTCTGAAAGGATGAAGAAACACCATCTGGTTTGGCACATGTACCCTTGCCGAAAACAAACCAATACAGCCACGTATCTCGCCGACACTGGCCACGCCACCAAGTTGGCTGAGTCATTCAAAGTGATTTGTCAGACACCAGACAATCAATCGAAATGCGTTCGCTAGAATCCGCGGAGGTCATCGTGATTCGATTGTACGAACCGGAGTTGTGTGTTCAGAAACGGTTCTTTCAGAAGCTAAAACTGCCTTATTCCACCCGAACTGCAACATCCGGCTCACAAAATGGAGTGTACACTGCATTTGTGACCTAACGGATAGTGATTGTGCTTGCGCACTGACTGTGAACCGAATTGGATTAGCGATGATTGGTTATTGATGGTGCTTCATACCTCATAGGCCAACAAACCAGACGGTTGTTGCAACCGCCTGTCAGATACTTTCTGACGCTAGTTAAAATCCAAGCTGAAAGCTACAAAAATGTTATGTGGAGAAGATATTGTTTCTAGGAGTTGCAATAAGAAGTCTGTGGTTTATGGTCCTTTTGGTGGCAACCATAGAAAAACTCCGCAGTCAATTACATAGTAGACAGATTCAGTTAGTGAAAAGATAAAGTGCTCAAAACGAAATTAACCGGATAAGGCAAAGTGGAGCACAATGCGTACGAAAATTTGTGTCCAGTCAACTTTTATGCAAGCCTTAGCAACAATCGTTAGCACTAGCAAACATGCGTCTAATACAAAGGATTAATACAAGTAAAGTAGGGGACTCATACAGGAAAATACGCAACGCTAATGAGATATAAGGAACAACATTAAATGTGTATGCACAGAAGTCACTGTAAATGAAAGTCGTTTTTAGGATAACTACTAGACAGTGAGGAAAGTGCTAACGAAAAGTAAACTAATACTTTTATTACGGTAAGACTCCTATTTGCTCCGGTCTAAATGATGAGTTTCAAAACTGTGCATAAGCCTTTGGTTCCACTTCCGCTTACATGCACTGGACACGAATGTGAAAGGCACAGCTTTACCCTGCTTAACTCATTATAATTTCGGCCTCTTATAAATGCACATTAGTTTGGTTCCCATTGACCGGCTCTTGATTTGTTGGCAGCATACATATAAGTTTCGGGCTCGTGTACGAAGTATATCTCATTGGCTGCTGACGTCCGCTGCCAAGGTAATCCTGATAAGATTATATTTCGAACCCAAGTGTCTCGATGAAGATTGTCCCAGCAGTCCAGCCACAGTAGCATGAAACCAAAATGGCGACCGCACCATAGCTCACGGCCTCTTATCAGCTGAATGGAATCGCCAACCCATGAACAAAGCAACAACACAGCAGATAGATGCGTATCTGATCCATTTCAGCTCATCGCACTACTTTTACACCTGTGTACTATTGTAAGATATCTGCTGGGTTGTCAGTCCAAATAAACATTTGTGTAAATCAACGTCACCCGTGGACTGTTGACGAATGATAAAACAGTTACTACTTTGGTGCTGGATATCAGCCCCTTAGTCCTGACGCCCTCGTCGGAAGTACCAGATATGCAAAATACCTAGCAATTATGTGCGGAAATTAGGTTTTGTAAGTGGCGGAGTACATTTGTCAAACTTAAAAGTAAAACGGCTATGTTTGAGGCAATTGTTCATATTTGTGTAAGAAGTACCGAGACCTAAACTTTCCCTCTCCCAATTATCAATTTCTGAACATTTTAGCATTCACTTTGTCTCTAAATTCCTTAATGAGCCCATGAGCACTAATGGCTAAACGCTGTCTGCACGTTATACTCTGTAGACAATTAATTCTTTATCTTTGATGATTATGTATTGCTAATAATGATCTGCATTTTGCAGTTGTATGCCTATATGAATGTTGTGTGGTCAACTTAATGCCACAATGCTATTCCTGTTTATCAAATTTGAACTGATGACGTAAACTTTCTTGGAAAAGAAACTATTGCAAACAAAGTACTCAGCTCAAGTACAGTGAAACAGACGCAGTCATATCCAGATTTTCAATATTGGAAATGTTTTCAAGAAGGCTTGTATTCTTAATGACCACTTCAGTATGCAAACAGTGCGAAGTTGTTGGATATTCATGTGTTTCCATAGCCCTGAACTGTTTAAGCCCTTCTGCGTCGGTTGCATATTTAATGTTCTTAGTTGTCGCTAAATGGCAGACGAGCAATCAGCAACTTGTTTTCGTCCGCGATTGTTATCAATAAGTTATTACATCATGTATCCACCCACCCGTATGGCTTCTAAGTGGTGTGTCGTACAAGTTGCTGTACAGGAAGTCCAAGCTCTTGGGGCTAACTGCTGTCATCTGCAATGTTCCTAACTAGCATGACAGTACAGAATGAGCCGGGCCATATCAGAGTCAACTGTCCATCATACTGGTCCGCTGCCATCAACCTTGGCTTTGTGGCACTAGCCGTTGGCGCCTGGAAGTCATGAGGTCGGAATCCGGCAGGGGTCAGCTAGAAGGAGCATTACTAACGAGACCCAGAATGGCAAAACAGCGCTGACTGCCGTTTGTCCGGATTTTCTAAAGCCTGTGGACTGTGAGTTGACTGTGATACATTATGACTAAGTAAAAATCAGGAATTGTTTGCTTCATATTTGTTAAAACGCCGAATAAATGGGCACGAGATGATACAAGCAAATATATACGGTTTAAGTTCATCACAAAAACGCCGGTCTCTACCAATGCAAATATCATCAATTCACAAATGAAATGTGAGACAAGAAGGGATACTGGGTGGAAAATCTTGTTTGTCTAAAGTCTCCTAGGAAGCATTTGTTCAAATGACATCAAATCGCTTGTTGCAGCTTTTAAACGCATAATCATGACAAAAGATGTGGTTAAAATGGAAAGCTAAGAAATACACATTAATCATAGTATAGAGACTTGTAAGCTGTTTTCATTTAAGTTTGCATGGCACTTAGTATTGTGGTGTGATAAGCTACGGCTGTTTGAAACCATTGTTTGTTTTAGTTTTTTACAAACATGTTATAAAAGCTGCTATGCCTGAGTTGTTATGTGATTCAAAACATAAATCAGTCAGCAGAGGAAAGCCGAAATCGGATTAATTTCTGTCAGACAGCTAACTGCCATGATATTGTGGTTGATGAAAGCAACCTATAGAGTAAAGCTTTTCGCACTGATGTTCAGTAAAGTCAGTTTTGGTAACTCGTATATTGAAATTGCAAAAGAAAAAGTTATAACTTATTCACCATCGGCAGCAAACATTTGCGGTTAATTTTGTTACTTTACACTCCATTGAGATTTTTACCCAAGAATCCAATATTAAAGCTAATTGTCTTTGGGTTTGGTGCATGAGCTGCTACACCATATATATTGTTAAACGGTACACGCAGCTGTGGTTTCAGTGCAGATACATGAAGGATTACGAAATTGGCTGCGATAGCCGTATTATGCTTCTGCGAGATTTGATGACAACTTTCATTCGTATCCTTAATCGCTATCAATGGTTGTGCGCTGGCTAAATTAATGCCGGAGCCAGCCTGAAAACTGCGCAACTGAGCAACATTCCGTCGGTCAGGTTTAACTATTGATCACGTTTGCGTACATAAACTCCATCCTTGTCCACGCAAGTCAGCTGGGAAACACCGTTGGAGCGTGACAATGAAAACATTTTTAACACGCTCACAAGTTAACGCTTTTCATCAACAACAATTCAACAGAAATACAACATTCGGCTCCAGGTTAAATTGCTCACTAAGAGTGGGACAGATCTGTTGTTACGCCTCTCCTGATGTAGCTGTTCTAGCATCAGGTAAACGAAGTGTGAATTTGCGTAGAGTTCGTCTAATTATGCGGGACCCCAAATGTTTTGTATTGTAGTGTAATCCCATTTCAGTTTATGGTCATTTATTTGGCAACACATTATGTTTGTTTGTCTCAATTTGTACAGATGTTTTAGCAGGTTAAACACATGTGCATAATAGCACGGATAAACGGCTGATGTCAACTCTTCACACATATTTTGTTGTGAGCAATGCACGTGGATATCGAACCAAAGGAATGTCGGTTGTTTGAACACAGTCCTGAGCTAGTGTGAAACAACGTAAACCAACTCTTCCACACGAGTGGAACCAGTATCCATAGTATAGGTTTACCATAGCGAAGAGCACGTTAGGTTTGTACACTTCTATATCATAAAACACAATGAGACTATGCAGATCCCTGTCGACTATCCCAAAGCTGCAAGAAAGAGGTAATTGTCTTGCAGTCAAAATAAGCAGACATAGACGGAATATACTGGCTTAAGTGCCATGTGTCAGTATCATAATAGTTTCATTCCTACATTTTACAAATCTGATATATATATATATATATATAATCAACTAAACCTATTTTGGACTGTACGGGTTCACACATTGCATTTGCATTAAGGAATGCAGCATACTGTATAAGATCGAGTCATCGCTTCTGTTGCGGTGCTAAAAGCAAGGAAACCGAAAGATTATACAAGCTGTAGAAGTATAATACGATCCAATTAATTTTCAAAATTTAGCGATAACTTGCGCAATAAGGGACAGGGTAACAGTAACTTGAGCTTTGCGTTGCAGCCAACACAAGTGGAAGAAAAGCAAGCTCACCTCTTTCGTTAATGAGAAATTACGCACTAAGTTCTCAATACTAATGTGTGCACATAATAGCACTGATTAGGAGAAGCCTATGCTTATTAAGCCCTGGTGTAACATATTCATTACCGTTACTTACTAATTAATGCTTAAGCTCAGCACGTGAACGAAGTCTATTAGTGATGACCCATGGGTGTTTTTCGCCGTTGCTAACAGTCCTAGTTTGAGCTCATCCCTATTCACTATGCTACCAAGTCAGGCTTAGTACTGCGTATTAAGTGTTATATATATTTATAAATATATGGAAGTTTGAACTAAATATCAGCGTAACTTAGAAAACGCGATCGTTTTGGAGCTCAGTGCGTTATGCGAAATAAATTTCCCTCCATAATATAACTGATGTCCATTTGTTGTCATGAACATTATCGAAGCTGCGCTCTTTGGCTGCATAAACCATGGGAGAGGCACCGTCCATTTTTGTCACATGAAAACGGCGCCCAGTGAGATTTAACATTGGAATCAAGGGACCCAACTTAACTCGTTCAATAATGCGTAAGCAAGTGTTTGCACGCCGCTTAATTGAATGCTTTTACGTGGCCGTATAAAGTGCCTTGCGCTAAACAGGTTATGTTAACCTACTTATAGAAAAAACACATTTGCTGTACTGCAAGGTGGGAAAGAGATTGGGACCTACGCAACACGTATAACCATTACGTTAATTTTGGTTATCGAATAGCATTAACTGTAATTGCAACGGCAACCACTTTCACACCTGGAAGCATAACTCACTCCGAGAATGTCTTGTAATTCTGTTTCACGAGAGTTGACTTCATCCCATCTGAAACAAAGCAGAAAGAGATCAAATGTGTGTTTCCATATAAAGAAAGACATAATCAGGTTGCCATTTGCGAAGTCAACAGTTTCTTCTACTTATTTTAAAAAGTTATGCTGAACATAAGAATTACTGTCATCTTTCCTCCACTTCATATCAGGATGAAGTTGTGATATTGTACCTACCGGTTTATATGTGGCACCTGATAATATAAAATAAGTAACTGGTTCTTACTAAACAAAAACAATGGATTAATTCGGACGCACACTCGACAAAATGCCACCTGAGCGGTAGTCTGCTCTTACTATCTATGTGGCGTTAATTTACTAAGTGCCAAACTAATGGCTCACTTCATCTTGTTTGGGCCTCGCATAATGACCAAACATAAAGAAAGGTTTCGTATAAGACAAAGCTTCCAGCCCCTGGATTCATGTAGAGAGAATAACACATTCTCCGAAGAGCATGTCTAGCGAATTTCTTTATTGTTTCGGCCAGTAAATTAGCATGTAGTTCATTTGCATGCAACCTAATTGGTATCTCACACTTACATTAGATTAACATCCAACCTTTACCAAATTTTAATTATAGGATATGAAAACGCTTGGTTTTAACGTTTATTGTTATGATTAGCACTGGAATAAAGTAGTTGCTCTTACATAATCACAGCTCTTCGACAGTCTGTTAAGTTATTGCACAAGTAAAATACTTTAGCTGCGCCTGTAAGGCAGATTACCGCAAACACTGATAATAATGGATACGGCTTCGCAACTTATAGTCGTATTCTCATAGTTGGATAAACGGTGATAGTGTTGGATAGTGTAATATGATCGTGAAACCTCAACGTATTTAACGCTACCGAGAAATAGCCATACTCACTAATATATACATTAATTAAGTGCTTAACTACAGCGAAACCCTTCTTAAGATATCAGTGTGAATTAGATTTCCACCGAGCAACCATTCCGGGAAATTATATTCTTATTTTGATTAAAGGTAGTAACCGGTTTCTGCGGACATTCGATTGATCCTTATATGGTTGGTTCTAAGTGAAATCCCAGTTGCGATCTGCTTTGTTCGTCCGTGGGAATTTCCACATGCTTAACTTTTAGTAGTAACCTGAAATCATACGATTAATTTTAGTCAATGAAAATGAATAACCCTTTACATACACCTAATTCGCCAGGCAATTTATGGGATGTTTTTGTACGTTGCAGGTATATTTTTTGCGTGTAATAACCATACTAATGTTTTTAATGTGACGGTCTAACCAGATTTGCACATGCATGCGAATCCGCTCTAATGTTCACACTCACTTTAAGTACAACATGGTTTGATTGATTTGTTAATAGATTTTGGGGGTATCGTGTGAACATGAGATCTACAATGCCAACCGTGAAAGTACGCTGCTTGGAAATTCAGACAATGCATCCATGTTTATTCTGAGGCGACAATCGTAAGTCACTTTACTCAGAAATTTCCTTGAGATAATGGGCCTGGGTTCGGTACGTGGGCAGTCAAAGTTTCCGTGTTTTTCAATATAGTAGATAGTGGGCTTTTGTTCAAATTTTCCTCGGCGATTCACTCCAAAAATTTATCTTTCAGCCATTTCAATGGACAGCTGCCTCCCTCTTTCGTGAATCGTGCGCAGCGCACATTCCAAACATCGTCTGTGTGTCCAGAACACATGGCACTACGAATACGCGACCGTAGTCAAGACGAGTGGGTCAGGATGACGGGCAGCGGTCGCCATGAGTATACACACCATATCATAATCAATTAACCAGGATGGCTACCGATCATCTCTCTGGCTCGGCGATCTTAACCACAGGCACTTATGTTTTGTGTCGACAATTCTAATCCACAAGAGGGAAGTAGAATGTGCATGACTGACGGTACCCGCAAGGATGAAACGATCGTACAGTGCATGGTTCGAATGCAGGGGTTGCATGCTATTGTAACTATGACTAATCACTACGAAATAATTTGGTTTCTTCTGGGCAAATTCTGTGAATTAAATAAGGTACCTCATATATCATTCAAATAACTTCTTAAGTATAACACTTACAAACGTATGCCAAGCAACTGATGTAAGCATGCTAATGGATTTATTCTTACGGGGAACCTATAATAGCTTCATTTATTTTCGGAAGCATACGCTCAAGAAAGCGCGACTTCCTAGTGAGATAACACATTTTACCTGGTCCACTGCACCTGTTTCCTATGCATTGACTGTGTGCACGGTGTCAAACGAATAGTTGCGCCATCTACCTACAGTTACCCAGCAAACTCGATCAAAAGTGTTTGTGGGGTTTCCATATTATGTTTCCATATGTTTCCATATTATGTATCCCATACTCTTTTGGGATGCACTCTCGTCTCTGCTCCTAAATTGCTTGAAGGCTCGAGCACCACTGCATTGATTGTATCCACGTAGTGAGTGATGACTCCGTCAAAGCCAGTTTCATTAATATCCATTTTAAAGATTAGAATGATTCTATAAGACTGGACGTCAGTTGGAGGTGTTCAAAGCATTTCAGGCGTTCAGGTACCGCGATACATCATGGGCAGTCACTAGCTTCTCCCCAATTAGGCAAGTAACGGGTTGTTGTAGCTCGTTCGGAAGTCTAAATTCCCAGAGAAACCCATATACTAATTGGCACACCCATTCGACTTGAAGATTTCCTATTTACTAATAGTGGAGATAGATAGAAGATACTTGAACATGGTAATTTCGATATTCAAACATTACAGGATGGCTTTTACTTCCCCTCGATATAACATTTAGGCCGTCCTACTCGCTGGAAAACAAATGTTAACCATGACAGGTAAAGTTCCGTTTCTAATATTTCTGGCACGTATTCTGTTCTCATATTTATAAGATATCTTCATGTTGTAGCTGCTATGTTTTATTTTTATGCTGACCGGAGCACGGAATGTAGCTATGTCTCTTGATCTACCGTGTGGGCAGTTTGCCTGATCGAGTAACCGAAATGAAAACCAAACTATCCTGGCACCATCTGTTAGCTCATTCCCGTACAGTCGGAACACTTCGTCGCGATACGGGCTTCAGGGAGAATCCCACGCGCAGTAATGTATGTCCATAAACCTGAAAATTTAAATATCAGACGTAATTCCGCCGCTTTTCCAGCCTTACCAGTGCAACCCATCCATGCCTGAGCATAGTGAGCAACATGCACTCCTCTCATTATCAAGCGTTAATTGATTTGCAATGTGTCGGAGTTTATTTCCGGTACACGCTGCTTGCTAAATTTACCCTATTTCTAATGTGATTCATCGTTGCATTCCACGTTTATTTGTGTCTACTCTGTACAGTTAGCCTGATATATTTAAAACAAATCCTACGGAAGCAATCAGGGATACCAGCACACCCTTCATGAATAGATACCACATACAAAAGAAACGGTCTAGATGCTGGCAAACCAATCATGCGGTTTCAGCAGCCAGTACCTACGACAGTTTTCGAGAGGCTAGAATTGAGTGTAGGCAATATCTCTCGGATGACGGTCTCCAATTCAAGAAGGGTTCAACGAATTAGACCGCAGCTAATCCCAATGAGTTCATTGCTTAAGTAAAGAGGCACAGGGGGGCAAATATCTCTATAGCAGTAATACTATTAGCAGAAGGGATCAGTGAGCCTGCCAACTATGATAAATCTAGTATACTTAGCGAACAATATATTGCTCTTGAGACCACTTTACCACAGGATGAATTGGTTTCAATTGATCCAGAGCAAGCTTGCTGGGTAGCGTTTAACATGACGAAGACGCAGGTATTCAAACTCTTGCTTCCGTCCCTGATTCAATAAATCCGAGGCTGTTGCATAAATTGGCCGCGGAACAAAGTGACCCTATCACATGTGTGATTTAAAATCGTTTGAAAGCTGCGTCTCACTTTTGGAAATTAAAGAGGCAGTCAAATATCCGACTTTTAAAGAGAGTGACAGATATGTGTCCGCGAACTACCGACATGTCAGCTTGACAAGCGTAGTTGTAAAGTTGTTTGAAAAGCTCGTAAGGGATTCGGTGGCGAATCACCTGAACAAATTTAACCTTCTCAGTGTCACGCAACATGGATTCCGCAAAGGATTTTTGTGCAAGACTAATATATTTGTGGCTCTGGAAATCTCTGTAGAAGCGGTAGACACGGGCCAGGCTACAAACGTGCTATTCGTAGACTTTTCGAAAGTTTTTGACACTGCACCTCATATTAGATTCCCATTAAAGTTGGGGTCTTACGTGATGTCTGGCTGTGCACTTAAATGGATGTCCGTTTTCCTGGACGGAAGGGATCAGTTTGTACCCATGGGTGCAGCCATTCGCTTAAGCAAGCGGTCTTCATTGGGTTCCCGATGGGCTCAGTATTGTGGTCACTGTTGTTCGCGATCTATGTATATAACTTGCAGGGGGCTAGGAGTGTCTTGGTTAATGTCTGCAGACGACCTTAAGCTCTGGAATTGCTTGGTTATCCCGGGGATGCTGAGGTAAATCATAGTGCCTTGGATCTACTCTGGGAATAGTCAAACTCATGTTTTATGCCCATAAATGGAGCCAAATGCTCTGTTCTCCGAATTCGACCTGCTAGTCCCTCCAACCCATACATTGTCAGCCATAGTGAAATCCCTCTTATCACTCGACGGATTGATTTAGGTGTCACCCACTAATCAGTTCTTCACTCTAGCGACAGTTGAAAGACGGTTGTTTGTCGGAGGTTTCGTATAATACTGTTTATCAGCCGCTCCTTCGGAGTCTTAACGGCAGATATGTTAATGAATTTAACCTCGGCATTCGCTCGACCCAACTTGGAATATTATATCCAGGCTAGTCCACCGACACAAAATAGGCTTGGAGATGGTTTTGCGTGTGCCTACTAGGTTAAGTTAACCTAAGTGGGCAGACGATTGCTCAGTTTGGTGATGTACTCAATGAGTTACCGGAGGATAAGAGGAGACTTGATCTTCCCTTACCGTATTTGGATGGGTAATATCGGCCCAGACTTGTCTTGGCTACTTAGTCCCGCTAAGGAACCTAAACTTCACTGTCACCCATGGAAGCTGAACGAAGCGTGGTCAGATCGGATAAGGGGGAAACTGGTTTGTCGCACCGAGTTACAGCGTGCGGGAACTCGCTTCCGGATCAGGGGGTTAGGGAACGTATGGTAAAAGATTTTGTGTCCTAGCTAGATGCTCTTGGGTGGCAACATTAAACCTCCCATTTCGCCTAACTGACTTATTTTCAGCTTTCAGCTTTCTTTTCCGAATTACGCACATACTTTAGTATTATAATTATTAAGCTGTCTTCCACTTCTTGCCTTCGTATTTTTCTGTTTCCTCTTTCTTACTTCAAGTAACCGGCCAGACAGGGCGTGCTAGTGCAGGATACATGAGCAGTAGGTGGTTGGCAAGGAAGTGATGTGGTCTTTGTTTTAGGTCCACCTATATTTCAAAGCCCTTCGTCAACACCTTGTTCAACGACCAGCTGAAAAAGAGACACTTAAGGGATAATCCTATCGTTCTTTTCCATTTTGAACCTGAACATGTGCATTATTAGGTCACAAAACATTAGACTTGTTGTTCGTACATTTTTGTTAAATGTACATGCAGCCGGTTAATTTCCAATTACACAGTGAATAATGTACACGTATAGCGCGATGATCGTGCGCTATAAATTGGGCACGAGACTAGACGGTCAACCAAAGGCAATGGTAAAACACACAAAAGTAAGCCACGGAAAAAGTTTATTGGACAGGAGGAGCGTTAGCTAATGCTAAAATTAGGGCACCCGAAGAGAGCTAGCTAGGAAGAATATAGTTGGCGTCGAGATCGTAGACGGGGCGACGTTCGCAGTCGCGTCGCGCGCCAAAGGCGGTCCGGGTGTTCGTGTTTCTAAGCAACGGGAACAACGTTCCGACAAACAAACCGCTTAATTCCCTAATACATAAGCAAGGTATGATTTGAATATATTTTAGTATAGTTTACACAGTCATACGGGGGGGGGGAATCTCCAGGTCATTACACACGCATTCGCTACCGAGTTCACAGGATGCTCCAACCATCTGTATCCTCTGCATCGCAAACTACGATCACCGGCTGCGAATCTACCCATCAACTTCTCATTCTAACTGACAACAACAGCTGTGTGTCAACCAGTGGCACGATTGCTAGACAACCAATGTATTGCTCCGCGACGTCGTGTCAGCCCGTTCACGCCGTCACCTGACTTGGTTTTTTCGTGCATGTCAACATTCGCACTACGCTCGATTTTGGGCGCATTCGGCAGCTGTATGATTACGAGCATGATCAAATATGAAGTATCATTTACAACGAGGCTCTGTCAGTTAATATTGAAATGCTGTTGAAAATTATACATCTGGTTTAATATAGTTTGGTTCTGGATATCGTTTTCCGGACGCAGCAATCACTTTCATACAAAATGCGTTTACCTGCAAAGATGCCAAGTAAACGTATTTAACAGTACAACGTACACTGTCCAAGCTCGGCGTGAGGCGCGGAAATTTTACAACCAAATACAAAGCTCTCTTAACTCCATTTGCCTCTGCATCCATTTGCACGCCATTCGATTCGTTTCAGTAGTATCACTAGAGCGATAGTCTTGAGATATAAGGAATCGTACAGGTCGATGGTGCTATTCGTTTGCTACGGAGAACACTTCAACTGCGATATCATTGGTGATTGCGTGGTTACACATCACCACATGTTATTCCAAGCCCAAACCTAGTCAATCTTACCCAGATAAATAGTGCCGCACTGTGGCTTAAGGGAGTGCGTTGAATCACTTATTACACCACTGGTTAACTCACCAGAATCTAGGGTGGCCGGATGGAAGGGGGCAAACTAGTTCCTGAGGAGTAGGACACGGGCTAATTTAGCTTTAAGTGCAAATTTTGGCAAATTTAAGGCGGTCACTCAAAGTGACAAAGAATAAAACCTGCAAAAATGAGCGAAACCAATTTGCCAGGCTGTTTCATTGATGTCTGATGAAATAACAAATATCACAAGGGGAATGACATGATTAGGCGCTCTTGTTACCGACTAATTGCTCGTTGTTACTGTGTAACTAGTAGCAATCCATGTTCATTACAGAGATCAAAGCAGAAAGAGAAGATTACAGTGTTAAAAATAAGGTAAATTAATTAAGAACATGCTAGATCATTTGGCCACGGAACCAGACAACAATGTCTCCGGCTTAAAAATAAGAAGAAAAAAGTGGTCTATAGCTCCCTAAAATCTGTAAATGATAAAGCAGGAAGGAGGAAATGGCACAGCATTCCTCCGAAACCGGTTATTACACCTAGACTATACGGTCTACCAAATACGTACAAGCAACTGCATCCCCTTGCAACCTACAGTGGATGACGCACGCTTTCCTACACATGCAATTGCGAGATATCTAGCAAGACTAATGAAACCATCTTGGGAGAACAAGTACATCTCTACAACTTCTTATTAGTTTGCTTGAATAGTGTGTGCCGTTACCATCGAGTAAAGTAGAATTAATGATCACTTTTGATGCTACAACTTTGTTCACGAATTAATCCAAAAAGGAGGCATTAAGATTGACTAGAAGCTGCCGGTGCGAGATAGCAATTTAGGGGACGGAACAAATCTGAGATTGAATCACCGAATCTAGTGCTTAGCTCTGTACCTCGACATGACTTGTTTCACTTTCTATTCAAGAATGTAAGCGCAAATACAGAGCCTAACCATGGGATTTCTAATACCTATCATTTAACCAAATATTTACAAAGAGCACTTTAAGAAGAAGGCGCTGAAAATTTCCGTGATGCTCCAAGCGTATGGTGGTGCCACCTAATCGATAATTTTGCAGGTATAAAAGGCTGGCAAACGTATGTTCTTAAATAATTTGAACTTCATTGACGAAACAGTAGTGTTCACCGAGGAATTCGAGCCTCAGGGTAGTACACTCCATTCCATAATTTCCTAGTTCAAAGGAACGACATTGCGACATTATTTTGCAAGCCTATGGGCACAGATTACTTAATGAGCACAGGCCAGAAAAAACAGGCTTATGCAGGAATTGCCTCATTACTGTTTCAAAATAGCGAGTGTTCTATAGACGAAGAAAGATGACAACAAGACAGTGCAAAGTGTGGCGATGACTAACCTCGTAGGTAGGGGAAATTCGAGGCGATTGGCAACGTGACATCTACAGAATTGCTTAAACCCAAGCCCAAGACCAACCACAGAGTGTATAGCAACAGTGCCTATTCTGTATAGAGGGTACTTCAAAAACAATGTGGTGGGTACTAAATAAGAAAGATACTAGGGCTAAAGATGTTATAATATACTTGGAAGCGACCAGGATTTCATAATTGCCAAAGCTTTTGGAATCCAAATCGGTTGTTTCGTTGCTGGTGTAATGAATTTTTGCAACGTATCGCCCTTGACACAAAATTTTCTTTAGGCGATGTGAACTAGTACAGGCTTGCTTTGGCTTTTTATATCAAATTCCAATGATGATAGCACGGGATATCCCGGGTAGCTGGATAAATGTGGTCCCGGTTTCAAAGGGTCAAGAAGTCAAGCTGGTGGTAAAATGAGCATGGAACTTTCCCGATTGATTCGTGTGATGGGTCATTCACAAGTGAGACACTGTTGTTGTTGCTCTTAGCTCTAGTGATTATAGGTCGACATTTTCGCTAAAACCTGAGTCCGTACGCCAAAGCTGTTCAGACTGGCTGGTTTAAGACATCCCACCACGCCTTCGATGGTTCCAAGCCTTCTATTATGTTTAGACGGTTACTGGCCTTGGTGACTTTTAGTGCCTCAAAAATTAATATCTGGCTTCTTGTTCTTACGCCCATCTTAATGATCTGTACATTGTCCCAGTCGATTGTGTATCGCACGTCTAGCGTGTGTACCGCTACTGCCGGATCTCTTAATAAGGCCATTTATTCAGACACCTTTTTGTTAGACGCGAAATGTACCACTTGTGTCCTGCCAACCTATTGAGCAGATCTCTCGCTGTTTGGTCTATGTACCCTTTAACACAGTCCCTGTAACTGTTTGATAGACACAATTGGTCGTCTTATATTTTGGGAGTGAATCGTTTAAACGCAGCAATGCTGAATGGAGCCTGTGACCTCAAAAGAAAACCACTCTTCTCTTCTCCTTGTTTAGTACCCAACTGATCAATTCAAAAGTTCCCATTTTATAAGGTGTTTCTACCTTCCAAATCCACTCCGTCGTCGACTGTGAAGATTAGCTTAACACTCATCGCAATTGATGTAGCTAACTGGTTTGGATATCTAATACCTACTAGTTTGTTCATTGCCTCTTTCCGTGCGGCCCTCCTATCCTTTTCCTCCGCGCACATTGTTTGAGTTCTGTGCAAAGAGAGGAAAAACAGCAGCAAAGACATGTTTCGGATGACCCAATCAGTCGCTTTTCGATATACCGTTGTTTACCAGTCCTCCGTTCTTGTTAACTAGGTAAGCGAAGAATTGCAATGTACTCCTGCAAGATTTTAGCTCCATAGTCTAGATTTTCTTCCCATTAGTGGTGTTCATATACTTTATAATACCTTTTTTCTTATATCGCTTGATAATAACCAAAGTATTATCTGCGTTACACTATCATATCTGCGACGAGCTACTGGATTTTGTTAACGTTCTCTTCTTACATTCTTCTAAAAATAGTTTTACTAGTACGGGGGATATTGACGACCCCATGGCATGACCCTTCTCCTGAGCGTACAGCCACAACCGGAAAGTCAAATATAACATGTTAGGGCATTATTTCCTCCCTTTAATTATTTCGTCTACTGTGAGTCTCATTCTTTCCCCCAGGCTACTGTCCTCAGTCAGATAGCGCCGCGTTACCCCTAATGCGTCACCCTATGGGAAGTTCGTAAATAGTGTATTACGGTCAATCCTGACCAGTATTTCATCTGATTCCTTGACCCAACCTGCCACTTTTCGCGCGAACTCATAAGAGTTCCTCGTGAAAGTATTTGTTTTGGCTGTTAGCTGCTTCAGCAAACTTGCCAGATAGCTGGCGTGTTCGTCAGTAGGAGCAACGGCTATATCCACTATGGGACAAATGGGAAAATTGGGCTTACGTAGCTCCAGTATCCCATAGGTCCTCTGCAAGAGGGTCGATTGCGGTGTATACTATACCATGTACCCGGCATTAGGCAGTCCTTTGCACGCCTCTGCTAGTTTCTAACATCTTGTTCTAACATTCTGGTTCATTACCGACGACACCATTTTCTTCTCAATCACTTTGTCGGGCTTTTATAAGGAAAGCTCCCCCACTTTTTCTACATAATTCCACTTCCTAAGTTTAGGGCCTTAATGTAATTATCAGAGGGTTGGTCGTATAAACTTTCAATGCAGATAGTCCTCCACATGTTCGGTAATGCACTAGACTACAGCTTTTGCCTGTTTCCGCTGTTAATTTACCCCTAAGGACACAAAATATATCCGTCCTGACAGTTTTTAAAATGCTATATAGTACATAGCTTCTATCAGTGGACCATTTATCTTTCGGAGACAACCTTGTCGTCTGCAACCTTCATATCTTGCAAGGCAGTGGAGTATAAAAGCACAATTTGACAGTTAGCTGCTTAATCCTGATGGATCGAAGCCGTTCCCCGTGTCCCAGTGGCATAAGCTGCTGACTGACAAAGCAAGCCGCTGGTGTGAATCCTGATGGATGCACACTAGTGATGATGCCCAACAGACGGAAACCGCAAATTAGTGCTGTTCCGGACATGCGGAAGACTATTTGATTTGGAAGCTGTTGCGACAAATGTTCAATTAATAGTTTAACTTATTCATTTTAACCACAGTTTTTCCTTTGTCGGCAATTTGATAATAAATTCAGGGTCTTCCTTTGTAGCGCTTAATGCGGTACGCTGTGTGGTTGCAAGCTTTGATTTCCCAGACTGTTGGAATCTGATTATATCTGTTACCTGTGCACGAAAGTACACAGGTTTCAAAACAGGTAATTACGATACCATTGTCTCCAGGTTAGGTGTGACTACTTATACACAAATATTTGCGTTATTTACAGAACTTGTTCAACATTTTCCCAATAGTTCACGTTCTATTTCGCTCAACATATTAACTAGATTACAAAAGCACCTATGGAATTTGGAATTGGCAGAGAGACTGTTTACCCAAAAATGTACAGACATTAAATGGTCAAGCTTATAAGTTACGAGTTGAGTTAACTTCCGTGGCTTTTTATAAAGTCTCTCGTAGTCTGCCTGCATTATAACGGTCTGCAGATCCCAGATCAGTCGAACAGCGTGAAGGCGTATTTCATTCAGGCGGATGGTCGTCAAATAGATCGGTTGTCTTATATATGCTATGCTTGCGTTGAAAAACACTATGGCAGGTTTATAAGAGTTGTCCGGTGGTTGGAGTATGAGGCTTCTAAGAATAAAGTCCCATTTGAGGGGTTGTTTACAAAAATGTTAAACGTTACGGTCAACTCCGGTACATTTGAAGGATCCCATTTTCAAAGATAGAAAAAGTAACTGCCTTTACAAAATACCATGTGCAGATTGTGTCTAAGTAAAAATGGGACATACCGATAGGGAACTACGTACTACCACTTCAATTCCTAGGCGGCGCATAACTATACAAAGGAACGAGGTCGATTATAATGCTATGCGCGCAGACTCGGCAATAACCATGCACACACTATATACAGGATATGAAATTGTTATCAAAAATGTCAACCTTATCAGTATGGGATCATGACCAGCGATACAGAGGTTAATTGCTGTGGATATAGAAATAACCTAGCCTAAAAATTACGTGAATAGAGTAGATAGAATAGGGCGGTCCATTGCTTGGCGTCTAGTCTTACTTCTACAATTTTAATGATGTTTCGCTGGGGGATCCTAATTTGAGATGGACCATCAACACCACTAACACCAAGACCTTTAGTAGTAAAGACATTTACCATCAGTGACCAATTTTCTTCCAACGGACCATTTGTGATTGCCCGAGCATACCGGCGGCCGCCTTCCGACCAGCATTGCGTTGTTCCATACCTGACCCACAGTGTGACTCACGAAGTCATCCAAAAGCTAGTGAACTCGGACCACTGTAAATTTTTACCAAAAAAGTTAAGTTAATTAGTCTGCCTACGTAGGTTATCCATGATTGTTATAAACTGTAACCCAATTTTAAGCTAATTCACTTCTCATGAAGAAGATTTTGAGTTAAAAGGAAAACAATTTATCTCAACAAAGTTATAAACCGGTCGTTTAGCCATCCTTTTGTTATGAGGAATTCCCGATCGATTTCAAAGAGTGTCCAGTATGTCGAGAGCAACAGTGCTTTAAGAACCTCCAGACCACAAAGGGTACAAGAATTCCCTTTCCAAATCGCAACTGATCAAGAGACGATGCAAAGTTGAATCAGTATTCAATGGAAGTAAAAATAGAGACAGCCGTCTAACAGAGTGCATACACATGGGATTTATAGCAGAGATAGTGCAAACGTACGGTTCGCACTGGAGGTATGTGCCAAGAAGGTAACGCATTGCGCGCATCAGAATGTCAATGAATTGGGGTCCACGGTATGCCTGACATTTCCTATATGCTGGGCAGGAATAAATAGGGCTGGTATCCACTGGCGGGAACCCAAGTGGTGCAGTTGCTTTAATCAAAAAGAGTAACCGAAAACGTCAACCAAAGTAGGAAAGATATCAGTAACATATTGCAACGAGGGGAACGTCCCCAATAACCGTTCAGTTTTATACGTGTTACTGACCTTTGCAAGCGGTGCTGACGTCCTTGTTTTAACTGCTATAATCTGATTTCTGCGAAACTATTCGCCTCTACTATCCAGTACACAACACCCTCTGAAATCAAAACAACATACAGTACTATGCCATCAGGATCACATCAAATCTCTTTGAAACCACAATTGTATTGAAGAAGCTAGGAAGTTTGCTCGAGCTCAGTTCACAGGTTTCGAACAACACATGCTCTCATTGAAGTTATCAACCAAGAGGTTTGCAGAAATATTGCTTTCTTGATGTTTCTGAGCTTCCTATTCACATTACTTAGAATCGTGTCATAGTCGCATCCGAGTACGACTAACCGTATTTATCCCGAAAATTAACACTCGAGAACTCTGCTTCTGGCGCCCCGCAAATCTATGCCAGCTACCACTGTAGAGACAGACACGACACAGAATGGCATGCAGAATAGCGTGGATTAAGCCAGACACCATGTGTAAAACCGAACGTTTGCTATCTCATATCAGTTGAACTGGTGAAACATTTGACAATCTCCTGTAAATGTTCTATTATTTCGCATACTCTAAAGCCTTGCCTAACTTAGACTAAAGGCATTAGGACTTAACAACTCGAAAGTCCGCTATTTGAACTCTAAAAAATATATCAACCTTAAAAGAACTGCAAACCAGCATTTCGTCATCTACAGAAGGCTATCTACCATGTCAGCTAGTGTGGCAGTTATTTATAGCTGGTAATGCAACAGCGAATGTCCGAATTTCCCCAATGCGTTCTCAGCTTTTGAATGTGTTCACAGAAGATACAATCATCCGACTCTGCTTCTCCCCCTATTGGCAGAATCCGACTTTTTAATGCGCTGCTTCCTTTCCTGTTCACCAGTTTGCCTCTGTTAGATGAGCAGCAACACACTACCACCAAATTGTGTGCAGGATTATACCATACAGTGTGTCGTCCCAAAAACGTATATTTCCCCCCTCACATTTACTTGCCACTATTCCTTGTTCACCCTGCGAGACGCATTTAGCGTCTCCTGTTTAACTCGTAGGGAATCCATTATCCCCTTTTAATGAAAATGTGCAAATATAAAACAGGGTTTATCAAGATCCGAATGCAACTGACCAGTCTATGGAAAAGTACTTATACCTTATTTGTTAAATGATCAATTACGAATAAGCAACAGAACTTTATTCAGTCAAAAAGGAGTTAAATCCTTTTTGCCTTAAATAAACTTAGTGGATGTTAACATCAAATCTAGTTGGTCAGTGAATCTTATAGTGAGATGTTAGCTTTTTGGCATGGTGAATAATCTTGTTGGTTGCAAGCTGGCAATGGCTAAATACGAGTTCTTCTTGCGGTTACATTGCACAATGGGAAGACAAAGGTATTTTGTTACCAAACGAAAAATTCTTCTAAATTTAGATTATTCAGCGGACACTGACGATATATACTTTAAAATCCTCTCGGTTTTTTATCCCAGGGTTAAGCAAGTGGAAACAAGCACACAAACGTTTTGGCCATCTTTCTCTGGGAGATGAAGTTTAAAAGGTGAGGTTACTTCTCCAAACTTTGTCAAGTGTGAATGAGTGGCAACTCACCTACTTGAGCGGATAAATCGAAAATCGTCTAGGATATATTACTGAGGTTGGAAGTGCCAAGGATTGTCGCAAACTCAATTGGATTGAAATAGTGCGTTAAATACAAACGGTAAAAGTTATACCAAAGCAATGTTTACTTATTATTTTACCTATTTGGCTTGATTATGCACAGTAAACACCACAGCTAGGTTTTCCAAAATTGGTTTGTCTTGGGTTGTTCTTACCATAAATCTGAGTGAGATGGTTTGCAATAATGGTTGATGTGAAGCTCGGGGGATTTGAGTAGGTAATTCAAATGTCTCACGCATTGTGCAGCAAATCAGTTGCTTCATATTTGAGGCAGGGCGCTAAAATTGGTTCTGCTTAATCTTTGGATATTACTTATATTCGAGCTTAGCAATGAATGCAAACGAAGCTTCTCAGGTTATTCTGCTCGTTTGGTTTTGCTTAAACAAGTATAATAATTAGCAGAAAGTTGTACACATCAAGGAAAGCAAACACTTTGGTTGCTACTTATATTAATACTTGTTTTCTCAATACAACTTAGCTAATCGCTGCTAAAAGCTGGTTGCTTCATTTGCTCACCTAATCCTCGTAAAGCTAGGAGGGAGCTACGAAGAAGACGGCTCCGATTGTGTCCTAAAGAAGTTCCATTAGAGGGATTTTGCGATACAACTATGTTAAACAATAAAAATAATTGTACGTGTTGGATCTTCAAGCTCCTAAGACAAACCATGGTTATTCAATCACTGCAATTTGAACCCGTAGCATATTTTTTGTGTAGAAACCTACAAGTGCGTGACGTGACATAAAAACCCGTCGTTTCGTACATTCAGACTGTTGTTTCTGCTACTTTAATGTCTGGTGAATTGTTTTGACTATGCGAAGAAGAATTACACATTGCAGCTTCCTACGATAGACGACATCTCAGCTGTGGTCAGCAACAGTTAAAATTATGTCACTGTTACCCATAACTCGGCATTGGATTCAAACTACGCGTAACACTTCCGGTTTAGATCAGAATTCAAGACCATTGGAATCCTACAGCACTATTTGTAAAGAGTGTCAAGGCAAAAAGTATTTACGGACCTTAACCTTGTCCGCCACGGTTCTCTCCATATTCATGGATGCCGTTATAACCCAAACACTCATTAGTAATTTGGAAAGTTGCAATATAGCGCCGGAACAGCATGGACTCCACCGGAGCCTGTCTTGCACTACAAACCTGCTACTTGCTCCCTGCTGTTGTACTGAAGTTATTTGCAGTGTGTGATTTGACGCAGTTTATCTAGACTTCTCAAAGCCATCAGACAGTCGAAACACCGCGTCCTCCTTTACAAAGTTAGCAGCTGTGGAATTAGTGAATCGGTATTAGGTTTGAGAGGTAGAAGCCTCCTTTAACAACGTCTGAATGTGAAAGTTCACAGTGCCATAACGGACCTATTTGAATTTCAATTTGAAGTGCTGTACGAATTATTCATTTATTTAAACGATCTGACGAAACTTATCAACTCAAATCTCTTCCTCAACATTGATGATCTCATGACACCTAGGGTCATTAAGACGATGGATACTCATATAACACTGCAGCATGAAATCGATGGGGCATAGAAGTTTACATCTCAGGAAATACTTCATTTCGGCACCACGAATTATAAGTGTCGAAGCATGCACCGTGTATCAATTGCGAGTCCATCCGAGGGACATAGTTTTACAGCGCATTTCTACTGATTTCAACCCTGGTGTGATACTACCTTATTGTGTGGCTGCTCGTATCAGGCCGGGAGAGCATCCAAAACTCAAACCAACACTTTGAAAAGTTGCCAAAAGCATTCAAACGTTTTTACCCATCAATCTTCTCTCACATGCTCAATGCCTAAATAAAGCCCCATTCGGAATGCGTCGTCCACAGTTGGTAGCTCTGAAACAAGCAAAACCTCACCGCACTTGAAATAGCGCAACGAAGGATGACTAAGTACATAACTATTCGGTTTAATCTGCTTTACCCTGTGGCTGATAAAGCTTGGGAAGTTGAGTGGAGAACGTCGATGCCTGGGTGGTGATTGGATAATGGTATTTAAAGCTTGAAGAATGCAACTACTTTGTCGTCACCTACTGAAACTGAATTGAATACTACTCTGAGATGTTTAAAACAAACAGTGCACACAGCATAGATAATTGAAATGTCAAGGGGATTGCATTTTACTTCGGTGTACAAAAGTTGGAACGCCATCTTCACTAATGGTAGTTCTGTCCCAGTACGCAAAATCGTTTAGATGATACAGTCATGAATTTACATTAACTTACATAAGCCTTTCTGATTGGTAGTCAACGTGCTACAAGCAACCAATCTGACGAGTCCAACATATTAGCATTTTTCCCCCACGCTACTGTGTTTAACGAACTACCCACCCATCTATCTTATAGGAATGCAAAGCATTAGCTTTTTCACCCAAGAGAGGCCGCTGTTTTCATTGTTTCTTAAACACATCGTTGTGACGCGTTCACAGTCTAACCACATTTTCCGCGCAAAGTCAAGGTTTGCGTAACATACACAACCTGCTTCAGTGAATGCAGCTGCCCTACCTAAAGGACAATTATGTTGATAGTCCTAGGTGTCTAACTGCCTCCACGTCACATGCGTTGAGGGTTTGCTCAAACATGGCTGCCCACTGACAGTTACTGCTTAGGCGTTGAATGCAGCTGCGGTAACCACAAGCTTTAAAGGTGATCCACTCTGTGTGATCCAGGCTGGAAGAAACTCCAGGCTGTTCCTTTAAAAGAATTGTTGGGCATGCATAAGTAGCCCATTGAGTAGTTAAGCTAGGAGTCACTTTTCGAGTTTAAGAAGCCATTGTTGCACCCACAGGCGTCGGCTGTCAAAAGTCTAACGGACCACCACATTGAATTTGTTTGTTAACTTTCTCGTGACAGACTAGAAATAAATTGTTCAGCCGAGCTATGGCCGAATGGCCTTTTATGAAATAACTGTCAACCGCGTCCAAAAATTGATCAGTTACGCGCAACGGACTGCATAGGCGTAGAACGCGGTGCGTTACTATTCGGAGCTTGTCGAACAGTTCGTCACAAAAAAGACAATTTTTTACACCATGCTTTTTTGTGCAATGACGGGAATCGGTCTCGTCTGCGTTTCGAGATACCAAGGCGTGGGCAGAATGTGTAGCAATCCTGGTCATACCAACGGACAACATTTGTAACAAGGTACCCCACAACAAACGTGTTGTTTTCGTTCTAAATATATTTATGACGCAATCCCAAGTGGACTTTTCACGCGTTGGGTGGCCAAAAGCCATCAATATTTCGTGAGTACGCAAAGTGGGATTTTTGCGAGATTGTCTTGTTGCGCAATTGCCGACCAAACACAGCAGTGGGCGACTACAATATACTTCCCAACTAATTATCTAATATCAAATGGGAAAAATCTTTTCGCCAAGCACGATTTATCCGTTATTTTCAAAGCGGTTCAGGGCTTGTCGAATAGAAATTTGAATCTGGGTGCAATAACCAGTGTTATTTGATAACTCAGATAAAACAAGATAATTCCAACTCCCTTGAGCAAAACCATTAAATCAATTTACAACTTGCAAATCTCCAGAATTTGATTTATTTCATTTCAAGCGGTAATCAAAGCTGATCAAAAAGTATTAGCAAATCAATAACAATGTACTTAGGTAAACAGAACTGTAATAGGAATAGATAATTAACAAATATTTATTAGAGCTTACAAAGTGGGTGTTTGACAAGTTCCTTAGGATAGTTGGAGTAAATACTACAAAGGCAAAATTATGTATAATGTTTAAAATAGCTAATTGTACTGGTAAGTAACGTTGGTGTAGAATAAAATTTCCATGCAAGCATACAGGACAGCACAGCATGTAGGGATCATTGACATAAGGCTTGAAAACATTCAGCATATAACGACGATGGTACATTCCACAGTGGTCAAGGTGTACTCGATAAAATTGTAGTACAAATTAATGATGGTACAAGTGTGCTTTTTAATACTTGGATATATTAATGAGGCAATAATTTGTAAGGTATCTGCAACGTAACAACTGACAGACGAGTACTGTTAAAATACGATAGCATTTGTAAGAAAACTTTACTATCATTTTACTTTTTAAATTCCTACTCAACATCCCATTGCTGCTGATTCGGCATTCAATTTTATATTCCAACTAGGCACCTATTGATCTCTGTCCTCCAATGGTACTCGTTAGACAAATACAGCAATGTCTGCGGTCAAAGACATGTTGTCACGTGAACCAATAAACGAAGAGCGAGAAAGTTACGCTTCACCGCGCGTGTCCCTTATGTATTACCCTGTCACATAACAGTTAGACCAAATAATGCACCATAAGCGATGAGTAGGTGTGTGTATGAAATAAAACTAGGCTAAGCAGTTTTGACAAATCAACCTATTCTAAGTATGTCGTTGTTGAGCCTAGGAACTACTGTTTGTAACCCAGCAGCAAATGTGGTCGAAACGTGCCATTCTGCTCCGATCATAATTCTTTCTACTGTTGTGAAAATTTCGACGTGGAGCACAGAAAGTTAACAATCAAGTTGGTTCGTTAGAAAGTGCACTCTTACTGAAGCGTTCATTCCAATCCATTCGTGGCGTGAATGTATTGCGAGGCATACGCTGGGTAACGAGTAACGGAAGAGCCTTGCCAGTGAGTATCACTTAAAATTTATAAGTCAAAATTGCTTTGTAAAACAAAGTAACGGCAAAGAGCAAACTGCAATGCATGTTGCTCCCTGAACACGCAAAATCCTCTAGTGTTCAAAAGCGGCAGGTACATAATGCATTTTCGAGGGCTTGATTAAGGTTACACTACTGGCAAAAGACTGTTTGGTTGGGATATAGTTGTAACCTGCTGATCAACAAGGATGCTGGAATTATAGAACACAGGCATAGCGGTGAGCCGTATAGAATACTGGATTTAATCGGCTGTTCTAGGAAGATGGTTTTGCACCAAGAATGATCAAACAGGTTTCAGCTATTATTATGCATTTGTACAACTAACGATTTGAGTATTCATCGCTAAAACCAACAAGAATGCTCGCGTGAACCGCATTACTGATAAACAAACCAAAATATTCACATTCACAAGCTTGATAAGCAAGCCGCCTGCAGTGTGGCGCGTATACGTATTTCATTTCTCTACTTCCGCTTTGCAAAACAATTAAGAAAAACGTGTAGCGTATCCCAACTCATCTTCTGTAAGCATGCGCATTAGCAAGTAGCGAATGGGCACTAGTTGGAGTTCATACAAGGCGGATCGTTATAAATGGTATTTTCATGGGCTCGTTATAAGTCTCAGTAAATATGGTTAAACGTCACACAAAATAGTTGTGTATCCTACGGCGTTACTACGGTAATGCGACTGGTTTCAAAAGAATACTCTCTATTCATTTTAGTTTGATTTTGAGACACCGTCCGTCATCTCGTTACAGAGACATTACCCGTAATTCCTCCATCGCAAATAGTGGACGAAATAAGCGCTTGCCTGAAGTACTCTAGTTTGTGGAGACACCTAAAGAGGTTCACATTATCCTCAAATGTGCCTGTCCAACTGCAAAGTGATCGAGCAGTTGAGATATTCTCACTTCACATTGGAATGGAATGATGCCATTTGATCTGACGACAGGAAGAATTTCACTGCCTCATATCTTCTGCAGTTTTGGGATTCAACAGGAGAGCTGGTTGAAAAGGTATTTCTCAATGTTCAAACCAATGGTAAAAACACAATTTGTTGTGTCAGCTTGCTATTCTTGTGGCTAAGAGCAAAGACTTTGACGAACTTACAAATATCATCCTATCTAACATTTAAAGCGAGGCAGTCGCACACACTTCAGTTCACATTGTTGTGGAAGCGGACGAAACGCTCAGTTATCCAACTGAACGTTTGATTTCACTTTATCATCAAGGGATGACATCGCATGTACACCAATTGAAATTCGGCGCGCCAATAATCATGTTGTAACATAGCAACCAGCCAAAGCTTTGCAACGGCACGCGACATGTGACAAAAAGATTAAACAGAAACGACATAGAAACAAAAAGCCTAGCAGGCACTTTCATAGGGAAGATGTCCTCATCCCTTGCATTCCTATGCTTCCAAAGTATATGCCATTTAAATTTAAAAGATCGCAATTCGCAATTCGATTGGCGTTTGCAAGCACCATCAAAAAAGCTCACGGCAAAACGTTGAATTTTGCGGTTTAATCTATACACGGATTGTTTCTTAGATGCACAATTATATGTTGCCTGTTCTGGAGTCGGTTGACTGGACAATCTCTATAGCTGTGCAGACAATGGAACAACAAAATACGTTTTATACTCAAATGAGTCATTAAGTTAAATATTTGGAAAAATATTGTTCTCTTTTCCTTTGTATTCATTTATCCACATTGCGCCGCAGTGATGCGTGGCCGAATAGACTTTGTCTTTAGATAAAATTATGCGCTTATTGGCGGTCACAACGCGATTCGCTTTATAAGTGTAGCTGCCGTTTTCTTGGAGCACTATCTACTAGTGGACCATAAGTGCAGGTTTAGACCATTTTTCATAACTAAGCTTTTTTGTGTACTGTTGAATTGTCAGAAATAGTATATTTACGGCTTCAGAACGTTTTGCAAACGACCGAGTGAACAAGTCCGGGATTTGTGTAGCACTTATAGTGAACTGGGATAAGGTCCCAAAGGCTGCCTGCTGATGCGGTTGTGATTATCATGGTGAGCTGCCGCGTGAACAAAATGGATGGACAAAATTTCGAGTGTGTGGCCGGTTGTCTTAGCCCTGCCAATCTGAGGAACGCCGGCGGATGGATCCAGCGCGGAGAATGCACATCAAATCATCCCCGTATGTGCGCTTGTAACGCGGATCACCTGTGACCGTTCCGTGCACTATTGAAGTGACGCTTTGACCTGTAATACGGTTGAACTTCTGCCTATATCCCATTCGTCGCCACTATCTTTCCAGTTCGCTATATGTGGATATACCAATGTTCCAGAGGTTCACTCGGTCTGCCGAAAGTTTTGTGTCAAAAGCAAAATAGGTCCCACAGACTATACCAACCGGTTGTATTCAAACCTTTCAGAAATCTTGAGTTCTTGATCGGTTGCAAGCATTTTTCAAGATGCTGAGTATACCTTACGTTCCATGCGTTCCCAAAGTATGGTGACAGTTGGGCGTACAACTTCACGTTTAACCATGTGGCTCCATGTAATCCTATTGTACATTCATTGTGTGTAATTCAGTCTATGTCAAACAACGGCGGAGATTTCCTTGGCGAAAGCAAGATCATAAGAAAAATAGATTAGTAAAGATACGCGAAATGTATCCCTGCAGGAATTAGTGCACCTGAACATAATCCGCTACCATAAAGTAAGGAGATAAACTGCGCAGCAAATTAATGTGATACCCTAACGTTTAAATCTGCAATGACATTGAAAATATGCTTGAATACCCTAAACGCTCTTGAGATTTATAACCATCTTTCTGCTCAGATGGTTGCAAGGATTGTACGACTGTTGCTTAATTGAAAACAATGCTAGAACCCAATAGCCATCAATGACCCATCTATTTGACAAAACCGTCATTGAACCTGGAGTCAAAAGTTTATCTCTTTAAAACACTGTGGTCCATATTTCTGTAAAACCTGATAAGCAGCTTAATCAACATTATTTCTCTAGTTTTGTATGGCTTCCTGCAATTATGTAACGAAGTGCTTTTTCCGATTACCAGTTGTAGTTGGTTTAACTAAGATACCATAGAAATAACCGGTGCATTATTAACCTAAATATCGTTATTGTCATCCCTGACTAACTGTTTTATGTTAGAAAGCAAGCACCGTAGTTCTTTTTATTTTTTCGGAACTCAAAGATAACTCTAATTATCTATTTGTTGCGTTAGTGCTTAGGAATTTGCAGTTTTTAAGGGTCACGATTTTTACACCACGAGACGTCTACAGTTCGTACTACTGAACCAGACCAAAAGTGGATTAAGATGCCAGAGTAAAGTGTTGTCAATTTGACAGCAAAATGCATGCCCTCAAAATAATGGTGTTGGCTGACCTGTGGAATAACTATGTCTCTGCATTTGCTATACTTGAATTTACGCCACAAAATTCTCTTCTTCAGTAGGGTGTCTAAAATCCTCAGACTCGAAAAAATTGTACAGCACTGCTGATCTTTCGGATACACCGTCTTCGGTTTCATGCTCGTTGTTAGTTTGCTATTTTTGTGCACAGCACGACAACTCTCACAAGCTTAACTGCTTCGGGTTTGCCACGACTGACAATTCCGTGAACTATTTACCCCTTGCAGTCAATCAAACGGTAAATGCATGACACACGGATTGACAAAGTGAACTGCTGGGCGTTAGCATCATAATTAACTGTTTAACTGTAAGCCAGTTTTAAAACATGCACAAAACATCAGCGTTGTGATGCCTCCTAGATTTAATGGTTAACTGGTGAGTCATCCTTAGACCAGCCGAGTTCCTGTAATAAAACTTCAGCTCGTGACGGGAACGCAAAAAGTGATACGTTTTATCGAGCACATATATTACTTTTCAGGGTCTTTATAAAGTAAATTTCTACTTAACGGTTAGCTTAACTTTTATGGCGATTCGAGAGAGCACTTAGTCTACTACTTTTTCCTTGTTACTCTTAGTGTTGAATCCTTTTCACTCGTTTTATCTTATATTAAAATAATTATAAAATCTACCACAACCAGCTGCATTTTGTTGCATAAATTGAGCTTTCAAAATGGATGCGAAATATTTTACCGCAAAGAAAAAACACCATATGAGCAAAATCACCAATTGGCATAACCGTTGCGCCAAAGGCGTGTGAAGCACAGTGACAGATTGCGCTCGCAAAATGCTAGCAAAATGACACATTGGAAAATCAGTGAAGTTTGAGAATAAAATGACCGCAGGGAAACCGATTTAAAATTAGCTGAGACCAATCACTCACATGTATGACCCGCCTAAAACAAGTGCTCTGAGCTACTTGAAAAAGCGGTACCACTAGAAATACTAAGCCAGATATAGAAAATACTGCTTTCCGTTTGTGCTCGGCGGTCACCTTGGGAACAAAGCGCAGAGGCGTTGCAAACGGTCTTCATTTTAGCGATCTCAGAATTGTTCTATGAGTTACATTTGGGTCACTTCGTTAATCATATTGACAAACGCTGATATGACGTTTCTAACACTGAAAACCACACCTTAATGTATAGTTTGCGGCTGTCGCCAAGAAAATTGGTGTGCCTACTAAAGCCATGACAAGAATATCATGTGATTCTTATTATAACGGGTCACAGACCGATTCGAAAACCGCTACCAAAGTGATTTAAATTTCTGATTTGTTGAAGAAAGAGGATACACTAAACACTTGTGGCAGTGGGTGTACGAAAGGCTCATAGCTGGAATTAGGCATGGAAAGTATAAAATGCGCAAACTGTCTAAATTCGTCTAGAATGGATATCTACTCCTCAAATACTACTTTAAGCTTGAGGCTCCTATACACTCTGTTCCACACTTAGAACCGATACTCTAGATAGTGATACACACATTTATTGGTATTCTTCAAACACACAGTATATATTTGGATATAGATAAGTTTGATTTACTAGTAAATGCATAGCAGCTGACAGTGCTAGTCCGCGCCTATCGTTTGAGTTTTAAGGCGTTCGTAACATTTGGCAAACGTAAATCATGTGCTAGTAATTTAACCCATTTGTATGTTGGTTACGTCCGTCTGTTGTAGTTCTCTCAGTTACACAGAAAGGTTGGAACACCTGACAGTCAAACTAACGCAGGTAAGCAACGTAACATTTATAATTTTTCAGTTACCTAAGTGCATGTAAGCACCTATATTACTGCTTCCACATAGGAATTATCCACCCATTTTCTTGCAACTCCGTAGCTGGTAACTAGTTATCTACTACTGCACACTAAAAGTGCCGTATCAAATGATGGTAAAACCATTGCAGCTGCAAAGTTTTTCATTTATCTTTCGGCGGTGTCCTACCATACACTGCACTCGCAAGCAGGTGCCAGATACTTTCGTGATCCATCTTTGGCAAAGCTACTGATACCATCACATTATCAAAGTGTCAATTTTATTTATACGATGAGATTATATTACGTCTACTTTTTGGTATCCTTACCTTCCTTGTATTAGAGCTGAAACAAAGGTTTCCAGCATTGTTTTCGTTGGACCAGCAGTTGCCACGTCTGACAAGCCACTTTCCTGATGTTGAGAGTAATCCACGCTAGATGGCTGTATAGGTGCGTTTACTAGAACGTCTGGTTCGGGTTTGTAGACGGGCATGTCACCACCCCTACCGTACTCTGAAGCTGAACTGTCGCTGTCCTCCTTTAGAGTTTCCTCACCAGAACGCTGCCAACCCGTATTTCGGTCTTCGTCTAGCTCCAGTGCGGGGTCCAACTTATTGAAAGTTGAGACGGTCTCTGTAAGTTTCGTATGTTTTTGGCCTTTAGAGGATAAAGCAGCTTCGTCTAAGCTTACTGCACGACTCAGAGCTGCAGGTGAGGGTGGAGGAGGTCTTGGTGGGCGGGAAGATGATTCCGTGCTCTGACGTCGCAAAGTAGAAGTTGACGATTCTTGATCCGTTGAGGATGAGGAAATGCTTGTTGGGCTGCCTAACTTAGGAGATGGATGACCGCAATTTTCTCCATGTTCGGTACGGGCTGGTTCACCACTTTTGACCATGGATGAACCTCCATGAACAACATGATCAAATTTGATCAAGGAAGCTTGCCTCAGATTACCTAACCGTTTGCCCAAGTCCAGCCGCTGGTTCAAGTCAGATACTAACTGGCCGGTTTTCGTATTCACAGAATCCAACAATTTTCCAGGTGCAGCAAAAATGTTAACGCCGGAAACTTCCGTTTGCTGGGCAGGACCACTGGTGGTGGGATCAGGGTCCTGTTTTTCTAAGTCAATGGACATTTTTCGGAAAATATTACCGAAACTCATCTTTTACCCAGGACGCGGTTTCGTGAGTAGTTAAATTCAGCGTAAAGAGCCAGTGCAGATTTAATTGCTATATTTCTCTGTCCGTCAATGAATTTTATCGGAATGCCTTACATGGGGCATGCTGCCATATGTAGCTCACTCAGCTATTGAGGAAGCAGGTCTGCCCTTGGGATCTGCTAACCAATCAGCGGCTTAGTTGCATTAAACAAGGTTGGAGTCGGTCTTGTTTCGAGGGAAGAAAACGCTCACTTATCGATCGTAACCATTGCCGGAAGAGAGCAAAGACACCATGATGAGCTTAGATGAACGTAAATAATCAGACCACTGGGAAGCTTTGTGACAAATTTCGACAAATCAAACGCTAGAGAAATAAAGGTGCACAGAAGTAAGTGTGCATAAAAAGGAACTCAAGCGCCGGTTCGTTCGGCAGAAAAGGTAACTGTTTGACAAAATGAATAATACCACTACCAAACCTTAATGCTGTATTTAATCCTAAAGCTTGAGACCGAATAGGACCGCAAATTAAACAAGTGAATCTGAAAACATTAGCGAACATTCTAGTCAAAAGCATTATATTTTGACTGGCTAAATAAAAAATAAATCAAATGGACACAAATACTGGTTAACTAATACATTGCTGTCCCTGGTCATCTTTCTGGGTAGAAATGGGAATTTCAATGGAACGTAAATATCCCCAAAAGGCACAAATGAAATCAAATCGACAATATTATTCTTTTAGTTATACATTTCGATATAATAACCAAATAATTTTTACAATATAGGCAAATGCACACTGAATTTTGAGAGCGTTGGACGGGATTTCAGAATAAAGATATTTACGTTGACAAGTCTAATGCTCGCTTATTTTCGACAGAACAACTTTTAGCATGATACAAATAAATGACTTACGATAAACAAAAAATATGTGGATAATTCAGCATGAAATATATTTGGAATGTTGTGGATAAAAATATGATACACTGGGTTTTACTAAGACCATATGGAGATGCAACAATATTGGTCAATTTCAAGCAAAGCACAGCATGTTTTTAGCCTGATATTATGGTTTAGCAATAATGACGATAATTACTGTTATGTGCTCTTAAACCCCCTCCATACATAAAAAGCATCTTTATGCTTAGAGACACAATTGCCTAATACCATGTGACTAAAAATGCTTTTCTTGCTACCTTAGTTCGTTGTCTGAAACGAATAAAGGAAAGAAGAAATCTCATGGAACGAAGCCAGGAGAGAATGGATGAGAAACTTTTTGAACGCCACATTCACGGATAACATACTTTGGTGTTTTGGCGATGCGAGTTGGTGTTTCATCATGAAGAATATAAGCACTGTTTTTCATAAATCTAATCCGTTGGTGGTCTGATTAACTCAGTCTACTAGGCACCCTTGATGTCGATCTTTTCCGACTTATTGTCAGTTGTACACACAACTTCAGCGTTACAAGCAAGTACGCAAGCAATTTCACCTTCTTTACGCTACAATTTGCATTTCTTAACAGAACAAGCTAGAATTGCCCTTGCCTATACTTTTCTTGAATCAAAATTAAATTAATGCATTCATAGGTGTGTCCCAGGCACTAAGTGTTGCTTAACTTGTTCAAACGATTCGTGAATTTTTCGAAATTTACTCCGGTACATCGAGAAGTATTTACTTTGCATCAACCTTAACACAGGCAAAAATCGAGCACGCATAGTTAACAAATCCAAACTTGCATTAGTAAATACTTTAACCTTGATAAACCGCGAGTAGTCATGTCCGGTTGCCGTTCCCGTTGTTGTGTTGTCCGATCTTGTCTCGGCAATGTTTACAATGAACTGGAATTCTTGCGATAGGGATTTCAAAACGATTGGTTACATCCGCATAATCTCTAATTGTATGACTTGGTAAAATCCAAGCTTATATATAGCATTACTCTTACCATTCCTTTTACTGCTAAGCTCTATTTTCTTTTCTTCACTGGGGTCATTGACTGTTTTCCTACTTCATACACAGCTGTATTTCCTCATCTAACAGCCAGTTCTGTTAAGACCGCGGGCTTATCTCTTCCGGCTAACGGTTGCTTGTTCAGCTGCACTGACCGATGGCATAAATTTGTTTTCCGTTCTCTTGGAAAGGTCGTCTAAGTAATTGGCCTTTACGAAATGTGGTTTAATGACTACTTTATTGTTATCAGACAAAAGTAGTGGTCCGAATAATGATAGACAAAACTAAAGTTGGGTAGTTGCAAAGAAATTTCATTTCGTAAAGCCTCACAAAGCAGTAACAACAATAAAATTTATAAGCATTGGAATAGTAGCGAGTTGATGTCTGTGCCTTGATTGGAGGGAAGGTGGCAATATAATGCAACTTTGAACCCACTGCCATTGCTGATCAAGCCATGCACAATTAGGGTTAAACATTACACAGGTCCACAATGTTTACGCAGTTTCGGCTGTAGCCACTTGATCTTAGCTAGTTCCGTCATGGTTAGTAGACTTAAACAGTGTTTACGTGCGACCTATGCTCTTGGATCGCAATTATCTTTTTTATCTGTTGTCTACAGATTATAAGGTGTACCACGACAACACTGTGGGCGTTCGTAGTCTTGTCACATGGTAATACAGCAGATAGGTTTCTGCTACACGATTTGTCCGCTATCTGGTCGTTTATCCGAGATAAATTGCCTCACAGTTGTTTATGAAATAGCACAGTTCGAGTGATTCGGAAAGGGTAGAATTAGTCTATTTTATGCGGTGGATGATACTCGGAAGGGTTTCGATGCTCATGCTGACTATGCTGACTATAGTTATCGAGTACGATTGGCTCAGAACGGAAGATGTGTTTCAACTTAACAGCAATAATAGGTAGGAAAAGGTCTTCTTTCTTTACACACATTTTTTTTGTAGGCTGCGTCCCGAGCCATAGTTGTGAACCATTTCGGTAGAATATTACATTTCTTATACTATTCGATTAGATTGCCCGAGAAACTACAACTAAAAAATGAAAAATGATTCTTACTTTATGCTTACAATCGTATTCTTTGTTTTTGATCGTGTGCGTTTGAGAAAAAGGCTCATCTGTATTGTGTCATATAAACGTAACGCTGAAACCGGATAAAAGTTAATTTTTGTAGCTAGTAACCTACGGGTCATGCCATAGACATACCTTCCGTTAAACAATGAGTCCCGGTAGCATCATCCCCTTGTCGTTCTAAAGCATTATAATAAGGCTATTTCAGAAAAGTTCATCCGCGATTTATATTTTATAATCGCAATATTCAGCTTTGAATGGAGTATCCTAAAATACGACGAGACGCCACTGTAAATTACTTGATCTGCAATTGATACTTGCCCTTAAGTGGCTTCAAAGAGCAGATTTCAAGTAAGTACGGTTTCCAAAGTTGACCTTGAAAAAGCCGTCGTTATTCCATAAATATTGGGCATGCTACACTTTTAAATCAATAATCGTCAGCCACGAAGCTACTTATTTAACTAAAGCGAACGGGGTAAAAGAAAACGTATCGAAAAACAACCGTGCGTCTGTCTCAAAAAGCTTAAGATGGTGGTTATATTACTGAATCGGTCTCTGAAAATCTACGACAAGTGGGCACGGTTATTCCAAGTCTTTACTGCCTTACCAAAACCGACCAGCCCACCTGTCCTCTTCGCCCGGTTTTTGACATGAGTAACTCCTTATACCATTCAATTGCTCGTTGGTTGGTGAAGCTTCTAAAGCCTCTGCATAGACGAGTCGTAGTATATTCCCTAAAGGACACTTTCGCGTTTGTAGATGCAGTGCGTGTTGTTAACGGCACGAACCAAACTATGCGCCCTCTCGACGTCACCTCAATGTTTATTAATGTGTCTCTATTTGAGACAATTGAGTTTTTTGCAACTTTTTAACTAGAACCATCTTAATATTGACATGCCAACTCTGACCCTGAAGCAATTACTGCTAGGGCGTATATTTAATATTCAGTTCCTATTCAACAGGGATATATACCGGCAGCGCCATGGAGTTGTAATTGGTTCCCCTCTAGGACCATTCCTCGCTGATATTTTCATGAGCATGTTGGAACAGGGTAACTCGAAAGCGGTCATCAGCAGCCTTACGTTATACCGCCGTTACGTAGATGACATATTTACCCTACTTGATGCCTCTGGTAATATGGAGGAGCTCACCAGCGTAGTTAACCAGGCTCATAAGGCTATCCAGTTCACCTACGAGGTAGAAGAAAACGGTGCTTTACCTCTCCTCGATGTAGGTCTAAAAAGACTTGATGGTGCTGCAGTACAACATCGTGCTTACCGAAAGTGTACAAACTTTCATAGCTTTGGGCTGCTTCGGATTAACAGCAACTCGGTCCTCGGTCTCCTGAATCGGACCGAAAGAATCTACTCGAAGGATACATTTTTCGAAGAGCGGCAGCGCATGCGATTAACGCTTAACGAGAATGACTACCCAGAGAATTTTATTAATGACAATATGCGACGAAACTGGGAGGCACCAACGGTCCTGACGGCGAAACGGAAACATATTTTCCTACAACTGTCATTACAAATGGTAAAGCTAATACCCTGAAGAGGGACTCAGTTGCAAGTTCAAAATACATCCCTATTGGCAAGTGCCCTGATTGAGATGTCATCTTATTAGTAACGAGAGTTCCGGGTTGCGGAGGCGGCTAAACCGTCCGGCGTACAATGTAGAGTCAAGCAACTTGCTAATACCGGCTACTTAAGGAATAAATTTATCATTAAGATAAGCTTCTAGCCTAATGAACTACCAACACTTAATCAAGCGTTACTGTGTAGTATAAAGCCTACTCCCCAGCAGCTTAGCGGAAAGAACGGCCACTTTCTCGCAAAGATCTAAACCTTTAGATAAATAAAAACGGAAATAAGTTTTCCTGGCGAAATGTGCCAAAGCGTTTGCATTTAGGAAAACCAGAATCTGTATTATGAAACAATTCATCAGCTATGTACCCGGACATTTGTGTCTGAAATGGTGGAAGGTGGTTCTCTGTTTCTCCAAACGGCATGGCCAAATCAAACTGAAGAAATGCATTCGCAGGAAATCAGCAACCGCTTACCATTTCCGTTGGAGCATGTATTTGAAAGAATGGTATAGAATAGCAAGGGTGCAGCTGCTGACGTCGAATGTACTGACGCACACTCATCAGGGTTTCAGAAAAGAACAGTCGTGTAAAAGCGGCAACTGAAATTGGATGCACGGTTGCATGCGCTAAACAAGAAGAAGTTGTTTAAAATAATCTACTTTGATCGCAGTATCACCTTCGATATGGTGAAACATAAGGTCCTCTTACACAACCCGAGCTTACATTATGTTGGTGGCTCTTTACTCCAGAGAATCAGCAATAAACTTACCCAGTGAATGCGGAAGATACAACTGAATGGTCATTTAGCCGACGCCGGCCCTTTCACCACGGGCTGCTCCTAGGCACAATACTTGTTCCAAAATAGTTCCTGAACTATTTAAGCGAATTACCGCAGTCGCTTCGGTTGCCTCCTGATTTGTTTGCAGACGACTTAAAGATATGGAGGTTGCTTGACGCACTCCTCAAACGCGAGGTACTTCAACATGACCTCGACCGCCTCTCTCTGTGTTGGGCAGTGGTAGATCTACTGCTTAAACAGTAGCGTTGTTATTCATGCACTTCAGGCATGGTGGTGATGGGCGTATGTACAATCTGGTAGGCCAACCACTGCATCTCACATCTACCTTGAAGCACCTAGCCGTACTGCGCTTTGGATTTTGGACAACACAAATGAACCATTTGGAAACCCTATACCTGCAATTCGCGCACCAAGCTAGATATTGTTTCTAGTCTGAAGAGTCTAACGCTTGTATCCTCTCTTACAGCACATGACTAAAAACCCTTATCTTCCGCGATTCCTGGAAACGCAGCAAAACCGCAGAATTTACTAACTTTGGCGGAAAATGAAAAATTTCGCGGAATGGCGAGAAAATGTGAAATTTGGACAAAAAGCTGTTTTGTACATGTTTTAGCTGTAATCAATATAGTTATATTTGGAAGAAATGTCAAAGCAGCCAGCTGGCTATTGGAACATTCCTCTGGACTATTTGCACCGCCATCTGTCCACCATCTGCTGTGCAAGTCCGCTTGTCTCCAGAGGCAAGTGCCACCTATGCATTTATCCACACCGCAACCATGGGCCCATCTGTCTGCCCACACTGTGCACTCATTCTATCGTCCAGTATACAAACACCCTATACCCACATGTACATTAAATCTGTTCGACATTTGTACTTTTGCGCACAAGTGCCCGGCACACACACTCCCCTAGTAGGATCAAAAGCGCACTTGATGCACTGTCGCCTCTTAGGTGTTGAACAGCGGCCACCTCATTGCATAGAACTCGGCAGCGCAATATCCGCCATTGAGTTAATTCGCTAACAGATAATTCGTCGTCATCTGTCATTATATTGGCGAGAACGGTGATTTCTACCCTAGTTGAGCACTTCGGGGAGATACTGTGGTTTCAGTGGTGACGAGTTACTGTTGAGGTTTGCCATTACTGAATGCTCATTTTCCTTTGAATATTACCGTATTTCAGTCCCGGCTTAGTTTTCGTTTCACCCGGTAATTCTACGCGTTACACGAAAACCAAGCATATCTTCGCTTAAATTGGCCTTTGCATACGTTGTGTCAGAAAAGAAAACAAGATGTAGGAATAAAAACGGCCCTAGACAAAGTGAAGGAGATTCCTGCGTCAACAACTCGGAAAAAACTATTAATTTTTCATCGTGTGTAGTGACTGGGGATCCGTTTCGAAACTATACGGTGGTCGACCATATTTGCAGCCAGACGCGAATTCAAAAGAAAGCTTACAAGGAGCAGCAAGCAGCTAAACTAGTTGCCAGGTGGGAACAAGATGCGAATAACGCTGGACAAACAAGCATCATTAGTTCCATCGTCGTTGAGGATGTTGCCCAGGAAGCCCGCGACACAGTGGTATCTGATTTTCTGCTTGCTGTAATATCTGCGAACATTCCCCTACAGAAGGTCGACAACACTTAGTTGAGGGAATTTCGTCATAGACACGTACGAAATAGTAGAAGTATTGCTGCACCTGACACACTACTTCCGAAGGTTCCCAAACGCTAAGGGAAAAGGAATCATCTATTGAAATAGATGTTTCGTGAAACTTTTATCAGCGTTATAACAGAGGAAAGATAGGGCGAATGCGGAAATTTTGAACTACACGTTTTGCGTACCGCTAAAGACAACGGAGGACAGTTTGCGAGCATAACTTATCGAAACGGTCAATATGGAGAGAGTCAGTTATGCCACATTTGAAGGAGCCATTCTGCGCAACTTGACAGTGATGCGCATAGAGTACAGTCACGTGACGGTCTTCATATCCGAAGACGTTAAATATAAGACAGCATGCCACTAAGATGTCATTAAGGCTGTTTTGAGGATTAAATTCACATTAGATGTGTTGCCCAGTGCATCTGTTTTTTGGAGAGCCCATTCGCAAATTCTCTCCGGAAGTCTACATATTCGTTGCAGAAGCGAAAAGTGCTTTTTTTCTTTCAGGAAGTAAGATGCGTGTCGGCATGTATTATCTAATTTAGGAGGAGCCTGGATAGCCCAACAGGCCCACCTGCACAGGATATCACCTCCTGGAAATTCTAGCTTGAAACTGTCGCACATACCTGCAGATATCTCTATCATTACCTAGCCATTTGCAAGCTCTACACTATGAGTTTGGTGACTCAGCTGGTGTTTTTAAAAATTTGGATATTCTAACCAAGAAACAACACAGAACACTTTGAGATGGCAACTGCTTTGGATTGCAACAGTTGGCAAGAACATCAGCTGACAACTAAAAACCACCGAATCAGGCTCCAGTAAACCATAACATTTAGGACATCCTCTCCTATCTGTCCATGTTACTAAACATACCGTCGAGGAAAAGTGGGTGCAACATTTGCATGCATAGGGAATTACCTTGATGTCTCTGGCAAAATTTAACCTAACATACAACTGTGCTTATCCCAAGCTCTCATGAACGCACATGACTTGCTGACATCACAAATTAACTGGCTGTTTTTGAAAGCCATAGGTTGCTCAACTCCAACAATTTCGTTATCTTGCCCAGTGATCCATGCAACTAAGCTGAAGTTTCAGGCCTGTTCAACTAGCTAGCTTTGGCAGACGTTTGCTTAATCAATCTAAAAGTGATGGAAAAACTTCAAGGAGAAAATGTGAAAACACGCTGGCCATCTGGTGTGGAATGTATGAACGTACTGCCCAACTGGCAGACATCGCCCGGCGTTATCTTTGTATTTCAGTGAATTCGGTAGACAATGTACAGCGCTTAAGCTCCTACAAAAATGTTGTGGCTGACAAGCGTCACAACCTTTCAGACAGTAGTATGAACCACCTTGTTGGACTTTAGCTTAGTTCTGCTCTTTTGAATACCGACTGAAATATATATATAGGATGAAGGGGCTGTGCTTTCTGTTTATTTTCGTCCATGCAGTGAAATCGCGGAATTACTTGTTTGGGCCACAGAAATTGCAAGGTATATTTTACTTTCAGCGCGGTAACAATTAGTCACTCTAGCGGAAAACTAGCTTCTTTACATATGACTAATACTAGGGTCCGGCTCACCAGCCTACCGTCTGATCAGTAGTGAAAAATGCAAAAACTCGAACTAGTTTAACGAGTAGCTACCTGACTCATCCCCAGGTTACGATCTTGCTGCAAGAAAATGACCTGTATACCCTATCGTATCGTTGGTTTCCAACTAATATCATAATGGCATAGAAGATATTAAGCCTAGGGGATTTCTCCATGCGGTGGTTCACCTCCACATGGGCCGAAAGATTGATGCACGCGGGCACCGATACAAACTTTTATCATTTTGTCAGGTGGTCACCATTTGCTCATCGGGCGATGAGTAATGAAGTTGTAGAACCTTCTGTCGGATATCTTATCAAATTATAACCGGTGTCAGTATTTAAAAAATTATCAAAGTTCCACTTTGCATATTGTACCGTCGTGAACTCATCGCACATGAACGGGAAGTCGCCGAATGGTAACAGGTTCTAAATGCGCTAGAATAATCGATGATTTTATGCGTGTGCTGCTGATCTACTTTTGTTAGAGGAAAGTAGTTTCACAACCACTCACTGCCTATATTATTATTCGGTATTCAGCAAACAGCTGAAATATTTACGCTTCGTTTGCTCAAAGGGCATTGCAAAGCCTTAGGCGATGCAGCTGCACAACGACTATGATTTCGATATTCCATATGATAATCTCTAAAAAATACTTCACTGTTTTTGAGAAGAGACAAATGTCATTTCAGTGTGTACAATTTAGTAGCTGCAATAGTTTCCGTTTCGATCCGAGTTGCCTTGTTGGAACCATCTGCTTGCACCGGATACGCTTCAATGGTAGGTACTGAAATGATCTACAGGAAAGTAAGCACCAGCCGACAACTGCAAAGTAATACTCGGTCTACGTGTTATCTTCTACCATTAATCCTATAATTAAATTATTTAAGAGTATATACATCAGGCCGAACTGGACAATCATAACTACTATGCTCCTTGTAATTCTGAAGCGGCTATGTAGTCACAATTCGTTTGCATGGTTTTCCGCAACGCACGACCATTAACGAATGAATTGAATGTCTCATTAGACAGTTTTTCCTCCCAATCTTAACTCATCTACGTTGACCTGAATATTACCATCAGACACGAGACAAAGAAAAGAGCACTAGGATCAGATTAGTCTATCCAACGTTTTTTTCACGGCTATCACTAAATGTTTTGCAATTTAAATCTCGAAGACCCTAGTCCACGTTATAGATGGCGCAAAATAAAAATAGCTTCATTGACATTTGGGTACCCGTCAACATACTGAATGTGCCCGATGACAGGTCACAAATGCGTATTCCAGTTTCAGGCGCACCAGTGATGTTAGACATATTAAGAAAGGATTTACCACTTAAAACTCTACTTCATTTCACTCAAAGGACCTCCTTTAGTTTGACTAAAGTCCTCAGCTCTTCAATTTGCTCAGATCGGCATACTCTCCAGCTATCAGTATTTTAAGCAAAATTGGGCCCGAAGTTTTGTTTTAAATGCAGCATAACATATCGACAAGAGTGTTTTCCAGTCGATGTCTTGCTATTGGAGCATATTGCCATTAATCACCCAACACCTGGAGTCCGTTTGATTTTCTTCTTGCTTGGCCCTATCCATTTTTTTATGTCATTATGTTCAGATTATGGGTTCTATTATTACTTCCAGGTTAAAGCATGTTTGTTACAAAGTTGGTGCTTGGATAAGGTTTCTTAGGAATTTTGGCATTGAAAGCAACATGTTTATTGTCTTGCCAGTTATAAATATTTAAAGAGTTTGTTGACTTATCGACTGTACACGACACGGCCAAGGTCCTTGGTCCGATTAAATAACACAAGGAGATCGCACGTGTTGATTTTTCAGGTTAATGGAAAAAATAAGCTCGATCTTAGTTTGGTGAAGCACGCTTCATTTAACGTGGCCAGTTAGACTCTTGAAAAGTACGGTATCGATCACGTTGGTTGGCAGTCGCAATATGGTAAGGTAACAGTTTTATGTCATTCACGGGCAGGCAGAAACACTAGTTACGATGTACTCTGTCTTTGCATCGGAATGAAAGGTAACTAAATGGTGACCAACGAGATGTAGTCGGGAGCAGCTTGAGCTAGAGTGATGGTTGTTTTATTATATGGAATGATCAATACACCAGTGTTGTTTGTATAGAATCAAGAAGCTAAGCAGCTCGGCTTAAATACAAAACTTTGCGCAGTAGTTAAAGGAGTGTCAGATGAAGGGACATGTTGGAAAAATATAACGGTGAACAAGTTAAACGATTTGCAGGCGGAAAACACTCCTTTGGTTGTCAGTACCAATAAATATAATGGGTTGTGTTGAAATTAAGAACATTCTAATCTTGTGTTTAGCAGTCTACAGTGAGTAAACATTGGTACGGGAGACATGCATGCTAGCTAATGCTATCATGTTCGAGATAGTCATTCAATAGAATGGGCCTAGCCTGTATTCCCATAGATCATCAGTGGGACTACTAATATTTCCAGATTAGTAGCAGAGGCGGTACTCAAAGATTGGTTTCAGGAGGTGCAAAACTAAGCACATAGCACATCACTTTTTCCTGAAATTCACGTACGCGTACATTGGAAGGGAGTTAGCAATAGCAACCAACTATGTTTGTAAAATGATTGGAAACATACAGTTTAACTGTCGTCGGATAGAAGAGGATAAGTATTTGGTTGGCTTTCTTCATAGGCTTCTATACGCGTATGAATGTCTTGAGAGAGGTATGACTGGTTAACAAATGGACATAACAGGAGTCTAAGGAGAGAAAAGGAAAACTGGCTTTACCTTCCGTCGTTGACGTTTTAATCGCATAAATGCTACATGATTCTGGCAACACACACGTAGCCTATCGTAGTGGACCGAACCTAGAATAATTTCAAACACTGTGTTGGCATAACATTATGCACTCTACTTATACTGTTGACACAATTTGATTTGGCAAACCTTGTTTGTACTGAGTTGCAACATAATCAAAATATGCAAATTTTATGAGGTTGCTGTAGTTGATATATTATAGTTAACAACAATTTAGGGCCAATTGTAGTCCATTTCATATCGCTAGTTTTAGAATGGGTATCCATGTGTTATCCCAGTCTGGACACTAATTCGATTTGCATAATATTGATCAGCTCGCTTACTGAAAAATATCTGAAATAAATGTATGTTACCATCATATTTGCTTACAGTTTGAATTGAAAACAACGCATCTCTCAGAAACGCGCGCATCCTAAATGTACACTAAACATTCCTCGTTTGATATGGAATGAATTTTTGCGCTTCTGTTAACAAATTACACTGGTCAAATCACACAAATTCATTTTACTGGTTCATTTAACCGGAATTGCTTTGGAAAAGACGGTAAAATAGTTGACCAAAACAGCATGATTTTTGTCCCAGTCTGAGATTATGCAGCTTGCATAAGATAAATAAAACAGAATTTGTTGCCGCCCACTACTGCACATGAGAGCGGTGAGTCGAAACTGTATAATAAATCATCGGATTTAACCAATAGTAATTTTTATATTGCAGTTAGATTAAAGTATAAGCGTATGCACGCGAAGTATCGGAATCGGAGGAGATCATAACTTACTAGATACATCAACAAAAGTAGACATTGTATGATGGAAATTTGTAAGACGAATGAGAGGTTTTAGTTCATGGTACAGTTAATGAATCCTCAAAAATTTCACAATGACAAAAATGTATAGTTCTACCTAAATTACCTAAGAAGCGTTGTCCGTACCACACACAAAGTACTCTTTTTTAATGTATCTGTATTCCATTCGCCTTTGTTAAGCGAATTTTTTCTTATTTGTGTGAGTTTTGCGCCGGGGACTTTTCAACAATATTACAAGTGCACGATCAGACAACCACCATCAAAGATGCACAAGAGGTGCAACTCAAAGGCGAGGAAAAATTGCTTTACGAACGAGTGTCAAAACAAAAAAACTAGTCACTCTTTGTAATACAATCAGCAATAGCTTTCCCTTTCACGGAACTATTGGAAGAATATCATAAGTCTATTAGTGACATTTGCCATTTATGAGACCTTCAGTGTCTTCTTTACTGCCTCCAAGATTTCTGGATTTGAACCCATATCTGAATGCGCTTAATCCAAAACAACCAAAAGTCTAAGCAATGTCGAAGTATCTAGCAGTACTATTTAGCAGCTTCTGAAATCCCTCAAACCTACTGTGAGATTGGACAGTGACGGCGTTCCTTCAATAGCTTTTAAAATGGGCAGGCCATACTTATCATTACTTATATTGCATAGGTTAGCTTCAGCACAAGGAACTAGCAATTTTCTTGATCAAATAAAGACGTTATTCATCATCCAACACCATAAAATTGGTCCGAAACGAAGATTGCCAGTTGCCGGCCGATTCGTCATGCACATAGCATCTATATGCTGTTTGAAAGATAAGCCAGGAAAAACGTTAATGGAATTCCATAATTCTGTGAATATGTTTAACTCATCTCAACGTGGATTCCCTCATAGAAATTCCTACAAGACCTGCACGCTACACTACCTTAAATACACTTCAGAATCCAGATAGTCCGGTTATGCAAATAATAATTTCATTTTTCGGTGCAGAACAAGCTTTTGATCGTGTGCCAAACAAACGATGGTTGGAAAGGTCGAATACTTTTGAATCCGGAATTTGTCTTTAACTTGGCTTTCCTTGTACCTAGAAAATCGGTTTTAAATATCCACTTAAGGTGCCCACCACTCTCCTCCTCGTCAAAGTACTAGTAGTATAATCCAAGGAAATCTACTTGGTTCTTTGATTTTCTTCTTCTACATCCTTGATTTTGATATGCATCAAAAATAGCCAATGCGTTCTAGTTACTGATTAGATCAAGATTGTTTACAAACTCCGTAGTAATGCGATGCAGAGCACACTTCTTTTGTCAAAAAACTTCTCTCTCCTAAAGTATGGTCTGGGAAGGGGCTGATAAAATTCTCGACTAACAAATTAAACATTGTGTCATGTAGTTGCTCGATACCTATTGAGTCAATTAAACTTAGCAACTAAAGTATGTGGATTCACTAGTCTGCCCGTGATCTTGGAATCCGATTTGGTATATAACTTGTGTATCCTGAACAATCCCAATACAAAATACCTCGAGTCGGAAAATCCATGGCTAACCTATACCACAAAATCCATACGGCCCCTGTCAGAACAGAATTATTTAAAGCCCTCACTCGTCCCGTTCTTGACTACTACAACCTCAAATATGGCAGCACAAGGAACTTCGACAGAAAAGCCCTTTCACCAGACGTTTGTTTAGTAGCACATCTATTCTTAACTCTCGCGAACCTTGCAAGCACCCTTCTATCGAGCCTCAGTGTCTGCAAGTGTTAAAGCAAAACTTGCTGCTATTTAATATTTTTTTACCTCATAACACGTATTCTCACCTAGCTAGCTTAGACATAAAGCACCAGCACCAGCATCAACATAGACACCCCAACAAAATATGCGTTACTAACACCAGGGGTTGGAACAACCACGCTGTCCAACGCTTTCCTCATCAGAATATGCTTGCTGCTATACCGTTCACCAACCTCAATCCGAGCAGGTGAAAAGCCTATAAAATTCTACACCAAACTCAAAATAATTTCAACTCTAAACGTGTTAACTTACATGTAATAAACCGACAATTAACATGATGCAATATTCCAGAATGTTCCAACAAAATGTGAAATGCTAAAAACCAGCATCTACATATGTCATGCAAAAGCATGTTGCCTTCTGTACATGCCGATTTCCACCTAAGTTTCTTACACTTTTGTGAAATATTTATTTGGATATATGCCGTAAAACCATTTATCCAAAAAGAGCTGTATCCGTGAAGCTAGAATAGCACAACGTATATACGCTAAAATAGTTTTCTATCAATACACATATGCAGATTAAGTCAAAGCTGACGACCTTGGAAGTGCCTTTGATCTCCAAACTTAATGGTCATATGTCAATATCAGTAATCCGGCGACCGGAAGTGAATTTACCCACATCTCTCGTTTAAATCTGTCTGGTTGCTATCTACGCAACACAGAGCGAATAGTTTCGTCTGCTAACAGGAAAATACCAGCTATTACTTGAAATGACCCGAAACACTGGTAGCTTGGGTTGCATGTTGCAGATTTCAGATGATTGCCTATCTATGTACTTAGTCTGCAAACGTTTCATGATCGACAGAGGTGTTTTTATTAGTATGTTCAGTAGGGTTGAGTGCATTTCGCTGATTTTGTCGTTCACCTGTGATCCACTTGTAGTTGCCTTTTATCAGACCATAACAAGAAGTAAGAACGATGCATCAAAGGACATCGGGAAAAGAAACAGGAAGCTATGGGACAAAAGTAACAGAACAGCTCAGTTCAGAAATAGAACGCTAGGAACGAACACAAGGAAGAGAACACAAAACGCTAAAAACAAGTTTGGAACTGACCCATGAAATTTGCGAACAAATCTACGACGACTGGAACCGAAATTCCGTTAACCAACCACTTCGGTAGCAGAAAATCAAATCCTCATCAAAGGACTCAACTGCAGAATCAATGATGCTGTGACTACAGGGCTCCTGGCTAGATTTTCAAGTGCATCAAATAGATTAGGCCTGAAGGGGAGACATAGAAACAAGTACGATATTCAATTACTCGGGCTTTAGCACCAAACAAACAGTACGATTTTCTATCTCAGATGGAAGTTGATGCAGTACATACTCTGAAAATAAATGAACCTATCGTCATTTTACCTGCTGACAAGCGGGGCATGAGGGTCATGTTTTGTAAGACGGACTACACCCAAAATACAAAGCAGTGTGTATGGGACGCAACAGCCACCGTCGCATCAAAAACAACCCAACATTACAGCCAACAAACAGACTAAACATGTTGCAGGCACGTCAAATCTCCCCGAAAAAGCTCGCCACAAACGCCGACATAATAGCTGTGAAAAGCGGAGTTCAGTTCCTCCCCCGCCCCAGCGTAGTAGATTGCAGCCACTCCGAGATGCGGCACAACTGCGCACATGTGTCCAAACTGCTTTTACAACTGCCAACTTGTCGTGGTAGCTATTTTCACTAACTTAATAACCCATAGTATTTGCTGTAATTCGCCCTTTGTTGGTTGTAAAAGAGCCTTCAGAGGACCGCTTATCTTGGCTTCTCTTCGTCGTTAGTTGGAAGTCGGTTCGGTAACGTGATATTTGTGTGTCGCTATCCGGGCCGCGTTCGCGTCTAAGCCACTAGAGCGTGTCAATCTTCACCCCCTTTCGTGCGAGTAACCTCTTCCGTTACGAGGGCTCAGCGTCTATCCGAATACGTTCTCACGCTAGCGCGGTTTTTCGCCTCACCAACGCGTACCCCGAGCTGAGCTGACGTCATTACAGCGTAAATATATTCGATTGGCCAGCTTTCCAAGTCGTTATGGTAGGCATGCTCAAACCGTGCCAGTGACAATCGTATAAGGCTTAAACTCTTATCAGTAGCGTTTTCCAAATTATTAACAACACAGCAATTTAAAACTGCTCCAGAAACGAAGGCAGAGCAGAAAGGAAAAACCTGACAGCTTGCTAGCCCTCCATTCGAAGGTGGCACAAAGCTAGTGGGTTGCGCAGGTACATAAATATGTTGCATTTAAAGTAAGTATTCACGTGAGTCAAAAACCCTTTTTCACTAATTAAAAATTACGTGGAGTGACCATATAGCCACTACAATCTTTCGCGTCGCTCCTAAGCACAACCACCTGCAACCTGATGATATAATTTCGGAGACGCTACAAGCAGCTAATCATCGAATCAAAACACGCTTTACTTAGAAGGCTCCGGTAAATGGGACTAGGTCACGATGAAGTAATAGCATCGCTCGATTTGATCGCTTGCTTTACGTACTTCAGCTTACAAATGGCAAAACGCGTAATCACAAAACGTTTAAAGTTGTTAGAAAACGATCCCATGGCTGACTACCGATTTATGCTTTGCGAACCACTTTAATTTTGACGTACTATTTTATGGGTACGTGAGCTGAGCACCGCTGAGGCCCCTGTCTCAAAACTCAATGTGGATATGTTAACGAGGGAATCGGAAGAGAATCTGATGAACATAATCGATCAGAAGTTTTGTATCGGATAATTCGAGGATATGTTCGCAATGCCAAAACGCATTCAGACAGCATTAGTTTGGGGAAAATGGAATCTGTAGTTATGAGTGCTACCAACATGACTGAAATCGAATGTACCTGCCCGTTATTAACAATGACACCAAAGAATTGCTGCCCCATTCATCTTTAGATTCCTAAGTGAAGAATCTGCCAACCGTTTCCTGGATGGTCAATTCACCATGGCCCAACATACTGGGCGATAGGTTAATCGCCGTCTTAATACTGGTGGACAAATTGATTTTAACTATGAGAATTTACCTTAGATACCTCCTAAAGGTTGGAAAAGATGGTTGTCCATAGCATTGTCACAAACAGTAAACATTGTGTCAAGAACCTCAAGGACAGGTAACTTAGTGATGTAACTAGCGTGCGACCATCTATAGGCAATATGAACCCTCTAAGAATCGGAGTTAATGAGAGCTATAAAACTATGAAAAGCACGGTGGCAACCCATGAGTAGTTAATTCACGCAACTATAATCACAATACGAAGAGATAGGCTGCACTTATTTAAACCAAAAGGGTATGTCTACTGGGTACTCCTAGCCGTCAACCAGTACCAAGATTTATTCATTGGCAAGGCAGTGCAAATTGGAGGAACTTTGTCAAACGGGTGACCCCATTTCTTACTTCATTTCATAAATGTGCATCCCCTCACGCGAGCTCAATTCACAATCAATTTAAATGAACATGAGAACGGGAAGACGGTTATTCCCACTCCCCACATACTCCTACATATGCCGCATTTTTTTCTGCAATTTCCTCAAATGACCCAATTAGCTCGGTGCTAGGTCAACCACAATGTATTCTTGATACTTCCAGCGTCCGCAAGCGGTACACTACCCTTAACCCCACGATTACTAGTAACATATTCCTTTCCACTGCTCCCACACATATCTACCACTCCAATAATCCTCCATGACAGTGACACACACAACAGTGACGAGAAAAATATGAACCCCATTATTCATAGTATATCTTCAGTACTTCAGTCTAATGCCAGCTTCACTAACAACAAACTGTATTTCCTAAGCATGCTTACAAAATTCAACGAGTTGCAAGTACCACTCGTTAACGAAACGTGGTGCTGCTGGGTACATTAGACCATACTCTAATGTTCTCTAATTATCACCTTTCTCGTGGAGCTGGCTGTAAATGAAAAGGGGGAGGATGCTTGTTATACCTATATTACACATTTATAGCGGAGAAGTTGGAACATCCATAGCTACTAAATGTTCAAGCATCTCTGTGGTTATTCGTCTCAGGAGCCTCGGTTCATATTTTACTTGGATATACGCACAACCAGTCGAATTCATCAAACATGGATGTTGCCGTATCACTTTAGCTTTCGCATTTGCAGCTGCTGCACAAACAAAAGATAATTGCATGTGGTTTTAACCTACTGAGTTACACTGGTCTTCCCAGCCATCCTCGTCTATACACACAGCCCTCCTTTCTTCGTTCTGCGTTGTTGGTTGGACACATTGGGTTACTATGCCAACTAGGTCAACTAATAGACTAGAGTTGATATTTACATTAGTAATGGAAAACTCAAAGACAGGCGTATCAAAGAACCTCCCTGGTAGCGACCATCAAATGAAACGCCTCACATTAACGTTAAAATGACCACCATAGTAGTTTCTCTTTCCTACTACGCCATCCACAGACGCAAATGGAATCAATTCCTTCAAATAACCCAATCTTCTGATTGAAATGCATCCTTCACCTCCAACAACGGTCGTACAGCAGTGGAACACTACTGACATCAGGTTCAGCAGGCTATAAACCTTGTAGTTTCAATAGAAAAACGGATCAGTCAAGTTAAAATATGCAGGCAAACCTTAAATCTGTCAGGAACCCAGAAAATTGCTCGCGCGTTACAAAGACAGAAGCTTTTACATTAATCTTAAAAATGCTCTGATTATTCGTCGAAGTCAGACAGTCCCAGTTGATACGGAGATCAATTGAGGAATAAAAAGCCCTAGGAGTGCCATGCAAAGTAAGTTGACCTGACAAAATAATCTGTAGAATATCCAACAACCGCTTGTCATTGATCATTAAACTACGACGCGACAGGCCTCTCATTCCAAGACCCAGTCGCCATCTATGAAACATTTAGCTCGTTACTTGCCATCTCCATGATCCTGGCGACTGAACGTATCAGTACAAACACTGATGAAAGAACGACTAAAGTTTTAACTAGAAGTGATATTTCCTTCGCAATGTACACCAGAAAATTAATTCCGTTCAGCCGTCCTCCAGTCTGGTAGCTCATGACATCCCCTTATTCGTCATAAACCGGGAGGGCCTTATAAGTCATCGCATCTTTTGAATATCTTTATACTGCCTCTGCGACAGGGCCGCCTACAAGATCAAAGAAAAGATATGATTTACCATCCATCGCCACAAGGGTGACTTAAAACAGAAGGTTGACAACTACTGACCAATCCATCACACTCGTACAATAGCCAGCTTAGTCGAAAATTAGCAAAAACGGGTGTGATCATCATCAACACTGGAGCTGACAGACAAATACAAAAGTGGTTCCCTTGACAAGCGGACGGGCATAACTTGCCAGCTGCGTTACCTGAACCAAGGACTCGAAATGTTCGATCTTCTTTCTATTTTTGGACATTCAATAGATATTTGATCTAGTGTCTTACGGACGGTTTTGGATTAATATAGCTTTTTTTGGAGTCTAGGATCCATTACACAGTTGACTGTACTGATACCTGAATGCTCACTCTCAAAAACCCTTCTTGTGAGACCAGCGCTGTTCTCCGCTTCTAATTACCAGCAGGGTTATAAAGCAATTCTGCTAGGTCCATTGCTCTTCTTGCTTTACTTCAATGACATCAATATTGTTGTCAATCATGGCGTATCGTACTTATTTGCCGATATGAAATTGAAATTTCTGACGCTTTACCCTTCAGAATGTACTATTACTTATTTAAGGGAACTTTCTTTCCTTTGAGATAAAGTGCGGTAATTGCAAGATGAAATTCTCGCTACAGAAGTCTTATCATGTGGCACGCTTTTTTGACACCCAAAGAGCCTACCACACTTAACAACAAACACATCTGTGTACAAAGGTCTACATGTGACGTCGGAATCATTTAATATTGTATCTTTAAATTTTCTGAAAAGATTGAGTACTAGATAACACGAGCCAGACCATCTGTGACTAATATATCTCATGAAGTGTACACAATCTCAGGCAGAGTTGAACTTTTTAAATTCCTCACTTGCCCCATGCCGGAGTATTGCAGCATAAGCTGGAGTAATATGAGTACATCTGAGAGAACGGCGAAAAAAGCCTACAATGCTTATTTACGCAGTACCTATTAAACAAAACTTCTACGAAAAACAACCAGGAGCGGTGCCAGCAGCTCCGTCGCGATCCGCTTTGGCTGCGAAGACTAAGGCTTATCTTGATACTGCTGTACAATGCAATTCATGGAAAAGCCTATTGCACTACGCACATTAACACTGATACAGTTTCATGGGGGACCTTCATAACAAAGAATTTAACATGGAGTTACTACGCTGCAAGCCATTTTTGCGGTTTAACTGGATATGCCTTTCTGTGGATACCGCTCTCAATAACGATTAAATCTTGTGAGACTGCATTTATTTCGCTGTAAGCTGTATAGCTACCTGGACGTGGAGAAGGTTACGTCCTTTTATTCGTAGTGGAAAACACTCGACGGTCTATTTAATGAAGACCCAGACAAAGTCTAATGTGTGTAATCCCACAACTACGCAATATAAGCAACCCCACTGATTTTTATACACTCAAACTACAAAAGTGCCTCCTACCTTGGCATAAAACAATAACATACGTGACATGTAACTTGTCAGGAAAACTGATAAATACAAGAAGAAAACTTTAGTTTGTCAATACGAGTATAATATTACCTATACATGTATGCTTCGCGACATGTATGGACACGGCTTAGCACCTTATGCAAATATACCTTTTCTCTTTATTATTATTATTATCATCACACACCGGTTGACTAACAACACTATGAAAGAGAGTCATTATTAATGGAAGCAAAAGGCAAGCTCCCATTCTAGAATGCTTTAGTCACCATTACGATTGCTTGAGAGTTGCAAGCGTCGGTTTACAGGAAAATCACACACCGACTTAATACTGCACTATTACGGCTACCAAATGAGGTGTCACAAAATAAGCTATATGTGAACTCTACGAGGTGGACAGGAAACAAATTCTAACACTTGAAGCAAGGTTGAAAGAAGAAAGGTATAGGTTGGAGTCATTACTTCAAAACGTGTATCCCAGCCGCTTCGCCTCGCGACATTTTACCAACAATTCTACGGCCCAACACTCAGTTCAAACAACTACGAAACGATGCGTTTACCTTATATAAAGAAAATCTAAGAGATGACCGTAAGATTGTCTAAACAGCAGTCTGACATTTTCATTTACTCATCCCCATGTGCAATGGATCGGGAAGAGTTTCTTTAGACTACATGACTAATAACGGCTTAGGTCAATATAACAACTTTCTTTAATAATTTAAGTGACCGTTCTTTTACTAATAAATACGTTATAGAGACATATTTCCTTTTTTCTACACGCTCTACTTATTGTCTTAATTTTAAACACTGCATCTTACGTGACTTTCCCCTAGACTTATTTATATGGACGCCAAAATATTCATTAGTATTACCTGCGTGTTTATTTATGCGACATGATTATGCGTGCTCCTTTGCTTTTTTCTCCATCCCTATAAGGATTCATTGCCTTATTGCCTCTGTAGTGCTGACATAAAACCATAAAAAGGTGGACACCCAAGTACATAAAACTTGAACTGAATATAATAATTACAAAGGTTCATGTGTATCTACTTTCTTAACATCAACTGTGACCGTGAACTAGAGAATTTCAAAGATCATGCGCTTGTATATTATTAGCTGCATTGTTGCCTCACGCCATTTATTAATTAGCAGAAAATCTATCTGACGGGATGAATATTTACTTTAAATGCAATAGTAATGCGTCGGTCAAAAGCAGCCCATCGCTCCCGCTGTTCGGGCTATGATTCAGGTTTCTTTACTTTATAAACATACACGCTGATGTCTCTTAGATCTAAGGAAGCTCTTCATTTCATCCTTGACAACGGATGTTCTAATATTTTTGTGCTGTGTGTCCTTGTAGTAGCTTTGCAAAAAGAATCAACTTCCTGTTTTTGGTGACTACTGTATGCGGAGGATTAAATTAAATAATGATATGTTAGGTTTTGTTAAATTAAATATCATGCTCAACGAAAAACTTCCCCTTATAACAAAGGCTTTTGAAAACGCAAAGACTTCAATTTTACGCTGCACGCTTTAAAATCAATGCTGTAGAAATTGATTTTACAAAATCCGTCGTAGCATCGCTTGGCTGCAAAATGGCACCCGGCATATGTCATTTATTCTCCTGAATATTAATATGCAATGTATTAATAATAGTGACGCGTTGCTAAGTCGAAACAGGACAAGAATTCCTATATTATTTTTTTCTTTATTCACTGACAAGACCCGAAGATTTCGATGTCTCATTGAGAGTTACATCGTCACTTTTAAGTACGTCCATGAGAACTTATTGGAACGGGATCCGATATCCAGTCACCAAATACCTGCAGTAGTGGCTCTTGATCTGACCGGTTGTTCTACCACATAGACACAGAAAGTAATACCCTCAAATACGAAAAAGCACAACGGTGTTAAAAGTAGGGGCGCAATTATAGTGGTGCCTAACTGTTACAACCAGTGCAGCCATCGGCTAACTGACCGATTGTAAAACATTACACTTTCATCAACAACTTGAAAATTGACTATTTTCACCTGCTCTGAGTTGTCCGGCTGTAGTCTTTTGTAGACTACTTAAGCTGAATTGACTCGATCAAATAGAGGTCCGATGCGCCAAAACATAAACTGTGTTAAATAATTAGCCATCAGTTGATGTAACCTACGTCAAAAAAGGAAATTTAAAACATTAATATGCAGGACTGTCAGACACGAATCGATGTTGTAAGTAACATCTGTTAATGGCTAATGGACTGGGCAGAAACTATTCTCTGAGAAACGATGCGAGCTGCATTTCAGCCCGATAACTTTTGCTTGTTAGTTTCATCATCTGCTCCCCGGTCTAACGTTACTCGTCTTCGTTGCAATAAGAATAAGAGGATGGCGTTGTATAATTACTGCTCACACAACAATACGTTGCCTAAGTTTATTTGCATCCATTTTCAATATTTATTATTGCATGTATATCCTCCAGAGAGAGATAAGTATTCAGCAAATCATTCAGCGTCACCTTATAAGCCGAAGCTATATAAGTCAGAGTCAAATAACTCCACCTGCAACTGGAAGAGTTTAACACATATACTTCAACACCAATATGTTGATAATATTACAGGATGTTAGGATTCAAGGTGAACCACTGCCTAGTGTTTTCCATTCTTGGCTATAAGCAACCAAATTGGGGACAGTTCCGGCTATATAAAATCGGACACTGGAATACTGAACGGAAGCTAATGTTTTGTGTCACATAAATAATGATCGACCTTCCTACTTAACTTATGTGAAACAGCGATATCTGTAACTAATAAAATAACCTTAACAAACATCCAGATATGCGGCACAAGCTGCTCTGATGGTAGAGTTTAGGCAGTAGCATGTATATATTTTACAAAACAACTACATTTGAACTAACAAACTTCTGTATTCAGCTACTGTGCCAAAATGGCATATTAAGGTCTGTTTAGTTGTCGCTAGCCCAGACGCCAATAATGTATACTCATCCGTGATCTTTGTAACAAAACCACTGCTAAATTGTTTTCATGTTTCACTTTAATGCTGTAATTACCTTATGTCTAATTGACTAATCGGAGATTTTTATTATCTTTTGATAAACCGATATGCTGTATACACACTTGATTACATAGAATTTAATTTCGCACTTGTCCAACGGCTTACTACTAAGAGTTCTACATGGGTTATGAGCCTCCTTGGGGGATACTGTAAATCTATTTGTGAAGAAAGCTCATCAGCTGGTTTTATCCGTCTGGAGCATTCCAGCTTTAATAACAACTGGGTGCTGTGCAGACAAAACGGCTTCACGGTACAACTTGCAAACATTAGTTTGGTTGATTAAATGGCCCCTCGGCCGCTTGTTGGACATAGCAGGACCTGAAGCATACAAAACCTTTGAAGAAAGTGTATTCCACCGCCCGCGTATATACCGGCAGATGACTCAATACCATTGCGCACGAATACATCCCTCTATGGACTACGGCTGATGATCCGTTGCGATGGCGTTGTTATTACTTTCGTTAAACAAAGCTCTCGTACTATTCGGGTTATTCGGAGACCTGTTTGTAATCAATAAGTAACAGCGAAACATCCCAGATGCCCTAGTGAGTTAGCGTGATGCTTTAAACTTTAAATGATTTAGAAATATGGTAAAAGCATCGCATTTCTTCTGTGTGTCACTAGGGAAACTTGATGGTTATCAAGCAGCAAAACGCTGTGGAGGCCGTGCACTAACGTGCCTGTTCATGCAGAGTTGCGCGTACATATGCGACCTCCAAGGTAGACAAGACGATGAGGTTTATTGGAAAATTACCATGTCTTTGCTTAGAGACAAATGTTTCACATCAGGCATTGAGTGAATCTGATGTCTAGTTCCGTATACAGGAAATTCATAAGGTACAATGGAATTTCAGGCAAACAATTGTGTGTTGTGCTTCAAGCACAAAGAAGTAAATCACCCAAAACCCATCGCGTGCTCCAATGAAGTTACATGGGCAGTTAACTCATTGGTCACCTATCATTCCATGAGTAGGATAATCTCTCTTTGATTGTCTTTCGGTAATTTGGCATGTAGATGTTTACCAGGCATCGGCTATTGGGTTCGAGTCCGCCATCGCAGTGTCTCCTCGCTTTAAATTCCACTTGCTTTCACGAAGCAAAATGTTTATGATTAACTGGTAATATCTGTTAAACACTAAATCAAGCCAGCGTGGTTTATGTCGTATCTAACGCAGAAATCTTTAAGCTCAGAACCGAAGGCTGCAAGTCCTGCGATTTCCAAGGTAATAGTTATGAAGGGGTAATGTAAGTTGTAATTAAATATGAAATAATTGTCTCCGTATTATTTTCTCTTGATTTCCAAAGTGTAAAGTAGCTTTTACTGAATTTCTTGACTATCTATTTCGATATACTTGATAGTATCAAAAGCAAAATAACTTATTGTGTACAGTTGCACGGAGCTCACATTTGCTTAAGTTGATTGTCGTAAGGTTGTTACTGTTTAATGTGCTGGGATAATTTTACGTTACAAGCAGGCTTGTTGGTCTTACTGAGACAAAAAGTAAAGTTGATATTCACTCCAGCACCAAGTCCTGATTCAAGAATATGTGGACATCTGTGGTCGGTGGTACGCAGAAACTTAACTGAGTGGTCAAATCGTGGATTTTATACTGTCCATCTATGCACCCCATACAATAAAGCAAAGTTTGCATGGACTATGAGAATTTCATTACTGCCTCGTCAATTCCTGCCGCCCAATGGTAAAAGATATACGCGTATAAGATAGAAAATATATACTTCGCTGCAGCCACTTTTATTTTGTGTGCAATTTTTCGGTAATAAATTTTATAAAATTGGCAGGATGTTTTCCAGTAAGTTTTTCGTTCTGCTATCATAATATGCACGCCAAGAACTAAACATACTTCAGTGCTATGAATGGAAAGAATTCCGGATTAATTCACTAGAGGTAACTCAGAAATCCTCAGCCCAATACATGCCGCTGACAGTGAGGTGTACTGCGTTTTCTGCTTTATTTTGTCCTGTTTGTCACTGGGAAGAACACCGAAATTTCCGAACATCTTGGCTAGACCCCGTTACAAGTAACGACTAGGATTTTATACTTCACTGATTGCTCTGAATTGTGTCAAACTTATCGAATCACTTAGGTGGCATAGGTATCAGAAAAATTAGTTAAGTCCCGCATTGGAATGGCTGTGAATTAAAGCACAAAATTCACAACAGACTCAGCGAGTTCCAAGGGCTAGGTTGAATAAAAACAAGGCGGAACTGAGGCTTACAGATGCACTTATCACATCCCACCTCACTGATTACGACCACACAGACTCCGCATAAACTTCAATGCCAGCATATTGTTAACAGAACGCTACGCGCAAAGATCCGACCCATTGAGTAGGCCTATCCCTAGAGAGTTATGCATTTAGTACATTAAATCGGGAAGCAAATATACAACAACAGCAAGTATGGCCGATAATACTGCTGCGGCAAGCAGCCACGAACCGTTAAGCTTTTCCTGGGTACCGTTCCGTGAGCGGCCGTATTATTTTACCTGGACATGTGTTTAAATCTGCATTTGTTTTTATTACCGGCTTTTTAATTTCTTTAACACCTTAAATCTGCAAATTCTTTTAACCCCCGTCTTAAATCCATTGTAAATAACGTGAACAAATTGATTATTTTTCGTGATCCTGCTGAACGCATTGATCAGACCTAATAGTTGGACTGCAACTACCATCGCCGAGGAATATACCCTTTATTTTATATTTTATTTTATTTATCTGAGGAATTTTGGGACTGTTCATATTAGATGTTTTTCGTTTCGCTTAGCTTTCGATTTAAAACGCTGTTTCGAGTGAATTGTTTAGCATCTTAATCCATTGAAAAATTAATCCTTAGTTGGAACTGGTACATACTCTAGGTCCCACGAGTTTTATTTGAAACATTTTCTGTCAAATATACATTACTGAGCTAGAATATTATAGATTTAGTTGAACGGAGCTTTACCAGTCATTCACATTGTTCGTGATACGCACAGATTTATCAACTGGCTAAGTTTTACCCGCGCTTGTTCAGTCATAACTGGAGCAAATACGAGGTGACAAACTAGTGATCCAACTGGCCAAAGTGAGATTTTGTGCTAATAGTCGAAGACACATCGAAGTCGGTAGATGGTCAGTGGCCACTGTTCAATGGTATGTTGCGGTAAAAAAGCCGAAGCTTGACATGTCCTGCCGAATGCTCAGTTAGAATTGAGCAAAATGTAAACAATGAAGCCTGGCAAGTAATAGTGAACAACCACACAGTGCCAACTTACCGGTTTTCCGTCTGAGCAGTTCATACTTGGTTTTCTGTTTTATCCAAGTTATTCGTGCGCAGTTTCCAGCAATATTGGAGTGGGCTGTTGTGTATTTGTTTTGCCACTGTTTGTGGGAATCGGTTGTTAGGTAATGTGGGGTGGTACAGCCAGGGCACCGTCGACACGTGCTTCGAATACGATTAATATAGGGGTTGAAATTACACCTTGTGAGAGGACATTCCACGTGTGGAATACAGGCAATGAGAAAAGTTTCTTTGACAATCCAATTTGCTATATTGTTCTGTCCGTTTGAGATTAGGACCTCTCAACCTGTTTTTGCGACCCAGCTTCAAAGCATGGTGGCACGAGTGATCAGGAATTTTTAGAATTTAGTAAAGCACGAGTGGAACACTACGCAAAGTCCAGAAGGTCCATTGAAAATGCCCAACTATCTTAGGCGTTGTTCGTCTGCTAACTGGCGCAAGCTCTTGACATTTAAGGTCCCCTGAACTTGTACAATTTCCCAGGCAGTGAAATCGCACTTTAGCCATAGATGCCTTGCTTGGATTGCAAATCTAATGTACAGGCGCATATCAGCGAAAAGTAGTTGGTGAAAATTAGACGGTTCAAAATATCCACAAGTTCTCCGTAGAAGCTCCACGAGTTAGATCTTCTGCGTTAATATTTCGGACAGCCAAAATTTCCCTGGATCCGCACACCGAGACCCTTTTCGTGAGAACTGTGTTGCAGATCTCTGTGTCCCAGCTTATACATGTGAAACATTTGGTATCGTACATGGAGCAATAAACATATAACTACAGGGAAGAAAAAGCGGTTTTTACCGAATGTCCATTGACCTCATCGAGTTATCTTTGAACATTGTTACCCTCTCCTGAAGCTCTGATCGCTCGACAAAACTTGTGGTCCTCAGATTAGCGTAAGCAATTAACGTGATTGGCCTAAATTATCCTCAATAAAGACAGGGAATAAATAGGGCCATTTTAACGAACCCTGTGAAGCACTGCATTTGACGTAAAATGGGTCTGACATGGAGTAACTCAATTTCATCTCCAGACGCTACCGGAACAGAAACTGTCCTATCTGTCCAAAGAAACCTTTGCAACGCCACATCCTTGAAGTTTGGCGAGATAGTTACCATGATCCAACCAGCCGATTACCTTAAAGCAGTCAAGGTAATTCACATGAAAGCAAGCACCAGCATCTATCGTTTTGTTCCAGGTTTTCCGTGCTAACACTAGGTTGTTGGTCCACGACGGCTTCTGACAAAACTCATGTTGATGCTGAGCAACGTGATCAAAACTGTCCAGGTAAGACATAATTGCGTCGACACTGATAACCTCAAGGTCTTTGGAAAAAGAGGACAGCAGATACAATGATCGATAATTTGCTGGGTCGGAATGACTACCCACTTTGTAACTTGGACTGCTTTTCGCTTCTTTCCATGTTGCAGGAAAGTGCCACTTGTCAAAGCCGCTTATATGTTCAGTCAAAATCTTAGTCCTCACAAGAAGGGTCTTTGGGCGCCTGTGGTTAATTTCGTGACAGGCGTGTAGACGCAGAAATAGCCTATTTTTCACCAAAATAGCTGTCGTGAAACTTATACGCGTGAGTGCTGTCGGATGCAGAAAATATTTCAAAGGTCCCGGAGACCACAGGATACAACGGAACTTTGGTGAGCATTGTTGTCACAAAATCTTCGAAGTTCCTTTTGCAATCCGAGTTATACCATCGATTGTTTGAAGAGGGGGAATCCGTATTTTACCTTGCAAAGGCTGTTTACATGTTTGTACAGAAGACTATGATTGCAAAACTCAATCCTTCAGGGACAAGTGTTTATTCGGCAAAGACAACTCGGCAAAAATTACAGCACGTTTGGCAAGCTAAATATCTCGAGATAAGTTACGCGTCCACGTCCATAACTAACGATTCTTCTGAGACAATGGGGTTTTACATTTGACTCAGTCAAACAGACGAGGATTAACTCACATTCGGCTAATCCATGTCCAACAATCAACTCAGTTAGACCCACCTACCAATGGCTACCATTGGCCCTTCTGTTCTCTGGTATCACACACTAATCACACTTATGATTAGAAGTAAGTCGCTCTGCTACAGCCTGTTGCTATGTCACTTTTCTTCGCGCAATATATGTGTTTAGTGTTTTAGGTGGACACCATAAGCCTTCCAGATAACCTGACTCGGATCTGTTTCGTGGACATAAGACATATTTTTACGCATCGCCTTACGTTTGCGCTTCTTACTACGAACAAACGAGGCCATGTTTCTTGAAGCCAAATGCTTAGTTTTTGATTCCATACTAACCAAAGTGGTGAACTTGATGGAGAATGCGGACAGAACCAGATACTGAGAAATAAATTGCATTTGTCGGGCTCTTCATCGCGATATTCGTCGTAGCAAATAAAATCAAACATAACAATGCTGTGATTTTAGCTTTTGTTGCGTTTTTGAAAAGCCAGTTGGCCAAAACTAACTGCGTGCACCCTAGAGCTAGTCTGGGAGAAGTGGTTGAAAACCACATCACTATTTACGGAAGCATCGGAGCAAAAATCTTCCACCATCCCATGAAACAAACATAATTCATGAGAATACAAGCATGAAGAGTTCCGGCATTGGGGGAACACATAACGCCTTCACATGAACAATCCTGACGCGGAGCATGAGACAGCGTATGTAGCTCTGAGCAATTAATTTGTACAGTTGGTTTGTAAACACAAGTTATCACATCGGCTGGAGTTATCGAAACAATTTTGTTGGAACCACAAGCTTCTTTACAGGCACGTGCATGCACCTTGAAAGTTGAAGGGTGGAATCGCATCACTCAGTACGACTGGTGGTTATACACACCATAAAAAAGGCTGACAACCCCACATTGCCCAGTACTGGCTTACTTACCAAGGGGTACTAGCCTCAAACGTTATACTCGCTTCTGTTCCTACACCATCAGTGTTATCCAGCATCAAATTCATAGCAAAAAGTTTTCGGAAAAACATACTTTCCTTGCGAACACAACTTTTCTGGAGTGGATAACCTTCACCCTAAAGCACTACAGGCAGCAGCCATTCACCTAGCCCAGCCACTTGCCGGATTCCTCCAGAGGAGTCCGTCTGATCCTATCCATTACCGTCCGGTAACACTTCTTTCTGCCTTTTTCAAAGTCATGGAAGCGATCATCGCTGACGTAATGATGGGCTACTTGAAAAACGTAGGCGAGGCATTATTAGGATGGGTTGGTAATCTTCTCCGTGAACATCAGTTCTAGGTTAGAGTCGGAACATCTCTGCCCGACCCTAAACCGGTGGTGTGACGATCTTGCGAGAGCCAGCACCTCAAAACTTTTACTTTTCCGGGTGACATTGAAAGTTGGCCGGCCATCAAGGGAATGGAAGACCACAATATCCTCCATGTGCGACCCAGATGTGGCCTGACATTGAACGGTGAAAAATTTACTGCCATTTAATGTGGTCACGAGACATATTGTCCACATGCGCCATAGATACGCCTATCTCTAGATACTTAAGGCATGTGACCTGCAGACAAGTCCTCAGGAACTTGACCTTGGTGTGCTTGTACAGAACGAGTTCGGTTATTCCGGCAGTCGGAATCCGTTTCAAAAGTGGTAACCAGCACGTTGTTAGCATGACATGACGTTCCAAAATTTGCATTCATTCATCTTCTCTATGATGCTCCATGCTTTAACAAGTCGAATACGTAATCCAGGCTTGGCACGCTTGGCTAAACCGTGACCCTGCAGCGCTCAAAACTCACCATGGTCGAGCGCCAAAATGTGTCAAGCGATTGTGCAAGCTTTCGTACCAGCAGCTGCTAAAAACTCGGAGTGTTCAGTAGAATCTGCAGATGGCTACGTAGAGACCTCATATTAGCCTACCAGATACGAAACAACCCCACGTACACATGTTGCCACCTACTGCAACTCATCCCGATCACCAACTCCACAGGCAATAGCCTGCAACTGAGTCAAAAACAGACGGCTTTTCATTAAGGCCGGAGGAACCTCAGCTCATAGCGACTCAGTGATTCCGCCATAAGTAGCCATCGAACATTTCGGTGCCTACGCTGTTTATACGCTCAACGACAGCCTGGACGCTAAGATTTCTATCCGACCGGACGCCTCATTAGCACCATTTGCCAGCGGACCAGTTTAGTCGTTAACATATTTTGGAACGGGGATAATTATATTAACAGAAATGTATTAGAACGACCATTTATGCTAGGGAAGGATATGTTCCAAATGTCCGCCACCTTTCTGCATGCAGTGCAGAAACAGCTTGATGCAATTGACCAGCATTTTCTCCAGTGTAGCCCTCGTGCTCGAACGACATTCGTTCACAATATTTTCTTTCAACTGGTCCAACGTACGCGGCTTTGTTTTGTACACTCGCCGCTTCAGATAGCCCCATAGCAAAAAGTTCAAGGGGTTCAAATCTGGTGAGCGAGCAGGCTACTCCATTGGTTCACCACGTCCGATCCGATGGTGTCCACATTTGTCGGTGAGGTAAGCACGCACCGTTTTAGCAGAATGTGCAGGTGCACCATCCTGCTGCCACTAAATGCTACTGCATGTCCCTTTGGCCTCCAAATGGGGAAGCGCAACTGTCTGCAGCATTTCTTAATCCGACGATACGAGGCAAAGATAAGGCTTTAGTACTTCATTACAACAATCTACCGTTCACCTTCCCGGAAAAGCAATATGGGCCCAGTGTGTTCTAGCTTGTTAATCCTGCCCAAACCATCAGTTTCACACTGTGGTGCAAACATGATGGGGTAAATTTTCGCCGGTTGCTAGTAACCCAAGTGTAATGTTTCATTTTTCCATGCAGATGAAACCATGCCTCGTCTGTAAAGATAAGGAACGAATATCCCCGTGATCCAGAAACCAGCGGCAAAATTCATGCCACTTCTCCAGATCTCCTTGGTTCAAACCTACGCTGAAAGTGTACGGAATCTCCGAAACGTTCGTTCCAGTAATATTCGGTGTACCGCATATCTGGTCGAGTCACAGTGCTGTGCGATCCGACGAATGCTGATATCGGGACTTTTTGACCATTTCTTGACTACAGCGCAAACTGAACATTCGTTCGTGGTGAAGCGAGGCGGTCCGGTTCTCTTCATGTTACATACACTTCCAGTTTGCTCTAAATTCTTTACTAGTTAAAGCACGTACCAAGCGATGACGTGCCGTAGTCCCGCGTTCATTGCATTGTATTTTTTTGAAGCTGATGCGGCGTTTAAACCGCATTCGCCGTACAGCCGAATAATCAGCGCGTGCTGAGGAACAGGAACGTTACGTGATCCCGACTGCATTGTCTGCTCGTACTCAATTACCTGTGATTCAATAACGTTGACAAGCGTTGCAAGGCCAAAGCTTGTCCTCAGCTGGGCTGCCATCACATGCACACATTCCCGCCGACCTTTTGGTTGCCTAGGAAGACTTCACTGCGTAACCAGCGAGACACGCAGCTAACCATCGATCGCTCCAACGCCTACGATTGGCCATGACGTTCAGAACTCAGCGCGAAGTTAGCTGACAGCTAGCGAACGCCGGAAACACGTGGCGGCTGTCTGTATTCGTCTAGCTAGATGATCAAAACAGACTCATGTCGGTGCGCTTTTAAGCTTTTTCGCAGTTGAGCACTGCACCAAATCACTCGTCTGCCGAGAATTGCAGACGTCCTCACCACTAAGGTGAGAGAGGAATTCAGGACTCTGCCGGCGCAGTAGAATGTTGCTAATTTCGCCAAAAATTGGATGGCTAGCGGATGTTGGGGACGTTAACTCTAAATGATTGGCGTTCACCATAAGCAAGGCACGATAGGTAAATGAACACGCTCATTGGTCTGTTTCCGTCAGGCTAAATGTACTTCCTGTTTATTACAGGCTTTAAAGTGACCACCAAGTTGAAGTCCACCTCAGTCGTAACCGATGGGGGGCAGTAAACAACAGCCACTAGGTCAATGTCTTTTCTTCTCAGCTGTAATTAACATCAAATTGAGTCTCGCACTTTGGATCCCGAGTAATGCATGGGTTCGCACTGGAGGTTCGTGCAAACTTTAGAGGCCACCCCACCACCAATGCTGGCTCAATCAATCCGGACGACGTACATAACTGTAAGCGCGAGTTCAGTATCCGTTTAAGTACGGCACAACCATGTTTCATATTAGTGGTAAAATCACACACTTTTTATTCATGTCGAACTATAGATTCAGCTAGGCCTTGTGCCTTATATGCGTTCAAGCTTCTCAAAAACCGGAAGCGCGTGGAATATGGCGAATGAAACGAGTGAGTTTATGCCGACCGATAAGGGTCGGCGGCTGATCGTTTTTGGACTAGTCGCAGGCCCGAGACAAATTTGGGATATATTCTTGCATCAGATACTCCGGATTCTGGTGATCGCCTGTGTTCTGCTTTACCCTTCCAAGCTTTCGACGATTGTTGAAACTGTCATCCCAATTGATCCAGCAATTAGTATTTTCATGGAGATTGGCGCTCCCACACGCTTGTCAGTAGAACACGGTTGTGTTCAGGCAGCTCCCAGTCGAATTTCTGTTGACCGCATGCTAAAGAACTTAGCTTTAATTTCATGAATAGTTGGTGTAGTTACTTCAGACGTTAACACCAGTTACAGCAGCCTGGGTCCAGACTTATTGAGGTTGTGACACAAAGATCTTTATCAAGGTGCGGCGATGAGTTGATTTTGAGAATAGGCCTCACCGATGTGTCGCCTTTGCTCCCGGTCGGGTACATGAACCTCGTCGGAGGTGACTGTAAGCTAAGAACACCGTGAGCAATCACAGTTCGGTTACCTTTATTTTTCGGTTGGTGGGATTCGATGAACGTTCTTTCCATGTAGCATATGGAATTCACCTTAGACGTTACGAAGTCGATTCCCAGAGGGCAGAAAGACCTTTGTCCCATAAACAAGGTTATTGTTACTTAAATTAATCAGGGCCTACCGTAAGATGGTGCGTTTAAGGCGACTCGCAATGTAATTTATCTCATGGAAATAAGCTTAGACACTGGTGCTGTGGCAATGGGAATCCTCTGATATATTTGGCTGCCAGCCTGTGCTAAACTGTATCGGATTTTCATTCGGGATACTAGTGCACCTGAGATTTAAGTGACAGTGGCTACTCCTGGTGGCCACCGGTTTTGAAGCCTTAGTTTCCCGTGCTTTTGGTGGTTTTGTGGACGGCACTAGTGGAGTCCATCCATGCTGCGACAGTTCGGTTTTCCACAGTTTGGTAAGCAAACGTACCGGTTCTCATCCCAGTGTTTGTTTAGTTGCAACCGACGCGCCTAGTCCACTGTTTCGCTCTATGGTGGGATGACTGTAGATTTCACTATCCTGTCTGGCTAACGAACTATTGGGTGCAACACACTTTGTGAAGTTAAAGCAAGCACGCTGCGGGCGATGAATCTAGTGTGAAAGAGAGAGAAGTGTCTCGAGACTGCTGAGAATGAGACTTTGACGAGGTTAAGACGACTGCTTCTATTCTTTGGCGTGAGTGGGGAGGTTTGAGTGGTTATTTTCACACAAGTGCAGGTTTGTTTCCTCACATAGTTGTATTCCTGGCACTCACCAGTTTCTCGGTTGCCTCAGTTAATCGTTCACACTTCATATGTAGCACCGTTAGTCAGCTAACGACTGGGATAGCACTGCACAGAAAGCGGAACCAAAGAGCGTTTGTCGCGCCACTTTACCTTTTCGTTTCTTGCAGCTCTATCCCGAGTGCGATATGGCTTAGGGAAATTGGGGCACGTAAGCCCAGTCTTCCCCACCGCACGTTAGCTGTACGCTTGACGTGAGCATGTTCTTTTAAGGACACGCGTTTGTCCCATGTTTAGTCAGTGCAGTTTTCTAGGGTCCATGTCGACCGTAACTTGTGTCAGCGTTTGTGTGAGCGCTGTCTGTCAGTCACATGCAATCAATTGTAAACACGCGCAGCAGTGCTGCTTGGTTTATCGATAGAGGTTAGGCCCAGTCGGTTTATGATCTAGTAGATGGATACACACGCAACGCTGAACACAGGTTTGGTGATCACAAATAATGTCAAAGCTACGCAGAGAAGAACCGGATTGGACGGCTTCCAGAATTCTGTAACATATGCTGTTATGCTGAAAGACCATCGGCCCAAAGTGATCGAATTATCCGTTTGGGCTTATTCACGGGTGACTGGTAAAATAGTTAGTGATGGTGGGAACTTTAATCACTAAAGATAATTTAAGTTTTATGGGTACAGCTGCTAAATCCGGTTCGAATGAGCACACGATGAATTCGTTGACTACGCTGCGAGAAGGAATCCGTAAGACATAGAAGCACACGCGTCACACGTGTAATAAAGCACCATCTTGCATATTACGATACCGTTTAAAGTTTCCCGAAAAACTGTAGAAGCAGTAGATGTAGGAATAGTTACTCAGCTCACAGTTTATGTGAGCACATAGTTATCTACTCTTTACATGCAAATTTCTTGTAGCTGCAAATACTAAGTCTAAACGTTCAATTGTTCACCCCAGCGGAAACATCGAACATCGGAATCTGTCGGAATACAATGTTTTCACAGGGAAAATCCTAGCCCTCAACGCTTAGAATAGACAGTTCAAGACCAGTCCAGTCAAAGAAACAATGACTCGGAGGCCCATTATGTAGTAAGTAAAATTAGAAAGCAGAGTAAAACAGTGGGTCCCGTTCAGCCATTTCGTTAAGGCAGAGAGATGACAGAGGTTGCGATATGTCAACATTTCGATTGTTCTCTTCACTCGCAAACACAAGACGAGCAGAAACACACAAAGGATTATAAACATGGGAAAAATAAGCATCACTAATCAAATGTCACAGTCAAGACTGTGGCAACCGATCTGACTGCCTCAAGAGTTTCTTTGCACATAGCACAAATTAACTAGCATTAACTAACAAGGCCTCACTAATTGCCATCATTATCGGGTTTTGGTTACGGAAGAACATTTTGTACGCTGTCTCGGGGTTCACGCAAATACGGGTAGCCATGAGGCGCTTGGTGATAGATGACGCTGGGCTCCGATTAATTCGTAGATCCGTCCCATTTTGTTGTGTAATCACTTATCCCAACCACCTTGGTAAAAGTTCAGCTACCCTCTGAGCTAAATGCCGGTTGTTCTGCCGATGTACATGTCACCGGAACCGCAAGTAAACTGATAAACAACGTGAGAGGCTGAAATACCCGAAAACATTCTGTGACGGTTATGAAGAACAAGTCCTCACGTGATATGCCTGCGTCGCAATTGGTCTGTCGTCTAGGTTCGCGTTAGGGCGCACCGGAGCTTGCGTCCTATATCATTTGCCACACGATCCCCCTTGAACGGCAAGAACAAATAAATATCTTTTTTCGCAGCCGTCAACACCGGCGTTTTAACGCTGGGAGGTCTGCTGTTTACTTGAATAAGCTTCTCAGTATATCCATTAGAAATTAAGGTTTTGCGTAGAATTTCTTCTTGGGCTTTTAGCGTTTCGAGACTGCAAATAAGTCTAGCCCGGTAGAAGCGAGTTTTCCCTAAGCAGCGTTTGTATGCGACCGGGGCGAAGCTTGAAAAATGATGGTACTGTCCACTCTAAATCGATATGCGGCGAACACTGCGCTGCAACATACCTCCAGGCTGTCTCCTAATGAGTGTATGCAAAAACGCCGGGCAATTATGTTGTTCCACTTCATGGGATACCGACAGATTTGGGTGAATCGAATTCAGGATGCCCAGCAGCCGGGTAAAATGTTCTTCGCCGGTAAAGACTAAAATGTCGTCCACATAACGCTTGTACAATTTCGCCACACCAATGCTGGCAGCAACTGGCCTTTCTCTCAGCAAGCAGAGTGATAAACATAGTTATCAAACGACTGTTCTGCAATTCCCTCTTAGCAGTGTACATTGTCTTGAGAAATTACTGGATTTATCCCAAGAGCAACGGAAAATTGTGCTCAACAGGATAGGTTATCATACAAAAGAATGTAAGTGACGCGCCTGCAGTAATCGAATCTAACGCAAGGGGGTTGGATGTACTTAATTAATGAACTGGATTACCTTTAATGCAAAACCACTGAAGCTGACTGGCACAGTACTCGCAAGGCTTACACTTAATTAAACTAACCAGGTATTGAAGTCATCATAGACAGCTTTGAACTAAGTGACACGCCAAAAACTTATTAAGTTTTTTCACATGGTGAACAAAGCTTGACAAAAAGATCAAAAATATGGTTCGTCTACTGGATCTGTGTGTAAACTGTGGCAAGGCATCTCAAGCTGAACACGAATTTTTCATGGTTAGACTATAATTCTCATTAAATTACGTAGTGTCCGAAGTTACAAACGCGCCGTTACCTTCAAGGATATTTCAATATGATTATTTGCCTAGGAAATTTCTGGCTGTGATTTGCACCAATAAAATGCACATCATTAAGCTGATGCATAACCAAAGCATACAACGAGTCCACATTCCTAAAAAGTACAGGATTGAAACGGTCGTAGCTGCAAAAGAAGAATTGGAATATAATGAGATATAGTACATGAGTCTGCTTGTGTTATTCACGTCTCTGTGGAATTTTGATTTAGGTAGCTTTCTATTCTCAGTTACACTTTCCTTATTTTGGTCATCCTGTAAACATTTGATGTAATAAGACCATTTTCCGCTAACCGCTTATACACCTAAGATGGCCAAGGTATGTTACAGTTTGCTCCCTCTACTGTACTGTAACAATGGAAAGGGACTGATTGACAGAGCAAACTGTGCATTGTAAACTTCCAGTCTACAACCACAAAAATATACTATGCTCACCATACCTTGTCTACGAGTATATGAAATTTAGATTACAACTTTCAAACTTTTGGCTCCTAGGCTAGACGTAAAGAATCGGGGATCGCCCCTTAATTCTACTTAGATGAAAGTGCGTAGCTGTAGTTTTATCATGGGCTTTTTCCATGTCATTGATGGGGCTGTAACCTTACAAACTACAAGTGCTGTCTAGAGAAAGAGGGTATGGACAAGTAAATCAGTCGACAACAGCGACAAGCTATCTGGACTACAACACCACAACCCATCACCTAGCTCCAACTGATAGCATAGACAATATATTTGTTCAATTACAAAGTTTGTGTACAGTAAGATCAGTACTTTTCACCTTACCTACAGCGACTGCGATGTAATATTCATGTTTGTAATGAAATGGAGTATGAGGATCTGTGGACAAGCTAAATGTGCGCTTAATGTTTTGGTTTTGTTTCTTAGTTGTTCTTTTAGTGAACCCCATATTCATCATCTGGGGATTTGGAACAACTAATCACAACGGCTTATGTTAAGTACTTTCCTTTTTAATCGTATTTTTCGGGTTATTTAGAAAGGGGCCTACTACATCCTGAGCATGGATGAGCTTGATACTCAGAGTGATGCAGCCAAGTTGTTCAAACAAAAGGCCATTGTGCAAGAGCTCTTTTTGCCATGGCTATGCAGCAACGGCTGCCGAGTGCGATCATTTTCATGCAATCGGCTGCTGTAACACCTGTTACAAATAATCGACCAGAACATAGATCGACCACACCCAAGTCATTCATTCTCAGTATGATATTCACAAGCTTGTCATCTTGTTTGCACAAGTCTATGACTTTAGTTGCTTAATGAAAGTGTTGAAAGCACACATCTTGGAAAGATTTAGTTCTTAGTTTCAGATGACACAGAAGAAGCAGATGAAGTAGGGCAGGTTTATATAGAAGTGATCTAAATAAAATATACTTTAGCAGCCAATTGCAAACCAGCAGCAATCTACGAACCTAACTCGGTTTCCACGGATATGTGCTCAACTAACATCACAAAAAATAAAGAAGCTGACCATATTGGTCCTAAAACAAGTTAACGTATAAACATTACGCAATGCACTCATGGAAATATGAGGGTTTCATTTCGAGAAGTTTATTTTTAACAATACTTCTCAGCCAAATAAATAGATTAGAAACATTGAAGTATTCGAAAAGGCTAAAGCAGCTACAAGTGATTCTACCGTTTGGCTAAACCCTACTTCACATTATCGAATAATATGCTATTTGTTATTATGTTTGTTTATTTAATAGCTTGCATTAGAAGCCAATCGCCTACAAGCGCATTGACACACGCACATGCAATAACTAAAATGGATAGTACAGCAGTAGCATATGAAGCACGCTATGAAATCAACGAACGAAATCGTGAAAACCAATAAAAGACAGTTTGAACACGGTATCAGTATCATGGCACATTAAGTGCATGTTAGCAACACACTTCGTCTATTGTGCCGCAATAAAAGAAAAAACGGAGCATTTTTTGCTGTTTTTCACATACCACGTTTTTTAGCTTTTTGTCGTTTTTAATCGTTAAGCAACAAGCCACCAAATTTATGCAATTATGTACACAGATCCTCTACTGGTTCCGATTACAAGCCACATCGTGACTTCTTTCCTGCCATCAGCACTCTTCGTGCCTTGATCCCCAAACCACGCAGACGTGTGGATCCAATGGTAGCAAGACGTGAAATCAAGGATTTTATTTGATGTGGATGGTAGGCCACCGTTTGGTCTCTTCCACTTGTTTCCTACAGGAGCAAACAGATCACAATGAGGCAAATGCTCAGCTGACATACGCAGGATGTGACCGCACCACTTTAGCTTTCGCAGCGAAACCAACTTGTTGAAAGGAATAAACGTATTCACTACGACATGAAGTCCGACCTCACTGCTGCAGATATATTTCTGCCACCACACAAGAGCAATCTTCCACTTTCAATGGTGCCTTCTGTTTTCAAAGTTCAGGTTGCGATAGGCTGATCACAAGGGCTGCGGTCGTCATACTAGGATTTTACTAAATCATAGTGTTAGAGTTTATGTCCTACATAGAAAGCTCTGAAATATCGCGTGGTCCCAGTCCGACGCTTGCGTTTACTACTTGCTTCAAAATGTAGCTGCTGATAGTTCGAACCGACTTCTTCTACCATGCTGTTAGTCAGTGCTCTGCTATTTCTTTCACCAAGCGTCTGATAAGCTGCCCAAGGTATTTCACAACAAACTTTAAGCCTAATTGCTATCCAATATATTAGTAGACTTAATCTTCACTATGTTGGTTTTCTTCTAGGCGCCTAGGTAATTAAACTGCTAGCTCTAGCGTAGCCATGCGAGTAAGAAAATGGAAACGTTTGGGCTAATGCAGTTGCAAATATTCTGTTCACTAACTGATAGGAACCTAACATTTGAAAGGTACTGTACGACAAATAAAAATTTCTAAACGGTCGTAGATTATAGGTAACTCCAAATAACAGAAAATAGGTAAGCATTATTTCGTAGGGCCCGGAAGACACAATTCATTTCTATTTTCAACAGTACTGTGCTTTAACTTCTTTTCGCACGGGATTCTTGCAAGGAATTTTATTTAGGTGGAACAAAGCTTTTTATCAAAAACAAGGGACAGAAGGTAAGCAATTGTTTTCAATGAATCCATAATCAGACTTTACAATCATATTGCTAAAATGGCAATGGGTGTAACAGTGGAGTTGATCAATTCCAATGAAATTAGATCCCTTGCCGACCGGAGGCATAAACCAGTAATAAACATGAACCATAAGCGCAAACAAAGACAAAGATTTGGTTGAACGATTGTTCTTTCAGAATTGACGATGGCTTGCATGAGCAGCTGTGGTACTTGATCCATATCAGGGGCGAAGAGCTGCGCATGGGTGCATTTCATCGCCGTCCCTGAGTCGATCTTTCGATTGGCCGTAGCATTACCGGGCCATATGAATGAACACCATTTTTACTAATGGGTGCTTGCAATCGTCCTCGAGTACTTTGGCCGTAAATCCAACTTATGCCCCGACCTTTTGAGGTAGAAGCAAAGTAAGTAGCCTTAGTACTTGAAAGTGTATCAGCCCAACACATATGCCAACCGACGCATATAAAGCAGCAAGCAACACAGCCTTGCACATATTCGATGTTAGCAAGCTGTGCACAATATGCGTGTGACTTTCAGATCTTATAGACCTAGCAGTTAGTGACCACACTGTGCTCATAGTCATCATGTATCTATCTTTACCGTACCCCTGTTCTTTGGGACCAGCTTACAACTATTGGAAAACTGACTTTTATGGTCTATCTCAAGTTGCGAGCTAAGTGTATTGGCTTATACCGCTAGGTACATCAGTGGTAGAAGGTTGGACCTTTTTAAGATGGGGGCGACATCCTTGTTTCTTTGTTTGTTCCACTGAAATATCGGAACTTTGATCCAGTTAAGTCATATTGGTTCAACAGAAAGTGTGCGAAGTTGGCAAGACGGCGGCGTAAATTGTGGGAATAATTCCTTTTGTTCAGGTCTTCCAGAGGCTATAGCGGGTAATAAAGCTCGCGAAATATTTTTACAAAAATACAAACTCGAGAAATGTACCGCATTTCGCTAAACAGATCACAACCACCACAGAGCCCACCCCGAAGAGAATATTTGTTTACGTACAGTGGTGCATGAAATTTCGCTGGTGATCCACCAGTGTTAGAAGGCGCGGGCGGATGCTTGCTAACCTCAAGAACTGAGAATATGTCTGCGTTGGCGAAGCACCACACTTGCGTATTTTCAATTGAGCAGGTGTCTGTACTGAGTTTGACGTATATCGCACTTACCAAACTAGACGGTCTGGTTGGCGGCGTTGAAGTGATGCGTCAACTACTTAGCAACCTTTATAGCACCAAACCTGCTAGCTCATCTAAAATACTCACTGATGTTAGCCATCCACTCCACAGGGTGTTGTACAAATGCGTATCAACCCGTAGACCAGACAGATCTACAACACACTATACGACCACATAAGAGCCTATGCTTTATCAACAGTTCCTTGCCTGTCCAGTTTTTGAACGATGGAAATTCAATCATTCAGGAACTGGTCAGTAAATTACTCTGGTGATATTCACCGTCAAGTGTTTTATCGATTGTGGTTTTTAGAGAATCACCGGTAATGCTAGTCTTCAGCTTTAATATGAATCAACATCGGAAATCAGTTCAGGGTAAAGAAGTTTTTGGTCAACTCTTATCAAACAAGTGTTTACTGAAGCGGATTCTTTAAATGTGGACTAATTTCTGATTAGAGTTTTATGGCTATCTTCGTGTACTCTGCGTTTCGTTTATTTATTCCTGTCCCGGAAATATATATTAGAGCTGAATATTCACCCTTAATTAACGTATAAAAGCATCTTGTTGACTTAATTTCTCTATTCACTGTCGGCTATCATTTTACTTGCCGTGACTGACTTGTTCAAATGGCCAAATTCCGAACGTTCGTTACCGAGCGACAGGAAACGTTATTAGTAGAAGTGATTCCGAACGGCGATGACTCCAGCAAAGTGGACAATACAAACATTTTGGCCAAATCTACCGATAAGGTCTTGACGAAGGATCCACTACAGCTGATGCAATCCGTAATAGCTACTGACGCACGCACAGCGCGGTTTTGCGCCAAAATGCTCATGCGTTACCAACCTGATCTCAAGGAGGCATTAATGGTTGCAGACAGTGAATTAGTGGAAGTCTGTCGGCGAGAATTACATCGATTTCGGCAAAGCATTTGATAAGGTTAACCACGTAATCCTCTTCAACAAAGCAAGTTTGTGTTGTTGATGTATCATTACATTAGTAGGTCTGGGAAATTTTTGTACTAAACTGGAGAGTATATATCGGCGAGCAACTAACCGACTAGTATTTCCCTATCATTGGGGTCCACTCTATTCCTTAACTACATCAATTACCTACCTCACCTTCTTCGGTCGCCGCGCGCTTTGTTTTCGGACGACCTAAAGATTTGGAAAGTAATGGTCACCTTAGATGACTGTGGTCTGCTTCAGCTAGACCCAAACCGTCTTTCCACATTGTCTGCAGAAGTCCACCTCCCGACTGATCTAAGCGAGTCGGTATCTATTAGCCTGAAAAAGAGCAGTGACAGCCCAACTTACCCCATTGGTGGCTAACTACTACGTCTCACGCTTTGCTCGAAGGATACAGATGTACTTTCGCGCTGCGGATTGTGGTCTGGAAAACACGAACGAGTTGCATTGTAACGGACAGCGCAAGGTTTAGTCGATCAAGCACAGCTTATGTACTTGGTTAGAAGAGGTCGCCACTTGGTTGTTCTTTTCCATCATAAGGCTAGTGCTCCAGTAAGGCTCATTTGCCTACTGTCCAGTCATTCAAGGCGTGGCACAGGACATAAAACCGTCCAGCAGGTGTCTGCCAGGCTGAATCCGATTTTACGAGGAGTACCGTAAGAAGATCGGTGCGAGACACTTGTCCAGTGCACCTTGTCCTATCTTCGGGATCGAGTCGATCACATTGTTACCTACCACATATTAGTTCCAGGTGATGTTCCCATTTTGAGGTTGCTGCCTTACTAGCTAATGTCCTGAATATTTAGGTACAATATACTTTGCTAGGGGGTATATATATACATTGAAACTGCTTTAAGAATAGCAGCCTGTATATGGTTACCAACCGTTGATTTAGATGAAGTAAGAGGCAACCAATAATAATACGCATTGAATAGTTTGGATGTGGATATTTGTCCTTATTGAGCAAATAATAAGGATAACCCACTGCTTTATAGCTGGGCAAATTATAAGTGCACAGCGCATTCTGTAGATTGTATAAAACTGTAGTTTAAGCATCCAGTGTAGAATCTCTACCAGGAAAGGTTTCTTAACTGCTCCGTGCTAGCCCTGTTTTAAGACATTAATCAAAATTAGCTTGATAATTTCCAAAAGCTAGTACTTTCCAAGCTCAGAGGTATCCTCGAAAAGTAAACTTAGTTTTAGGTCCCGTTTGCGGACGATTTTTCTGAAAGCTTTATTCAACGCACAGTCGCATTTTCGTCCGATCTTTTTGTCCTGCATCTAAAATACCAAAAGCGCATACAACTTGGGAGCCGGTTCGCTTCTATGTGAACCACAGTCTACATTGAGGTTACAAGTCCAAATCCAAACGCACAAAGTGTAATACAAAACAGTTCTCCAGTCAATCGACAAAAGCGTAATTTATGCGAGTAAAACAAGCAACGGTAATAACATTACGACCCATGACTACCGAAAGTATTTCTTTTTAATTGACTATGCATTTACTTATCCACAGTCGTCCAAATTGCTGATGCTGATATTGGTAAGCAATTAGTAATCAGCTCTTTAGACTAGCTTTGATACGCATATTAGTCCTTAGTAAAGCTTAAGTGGGATGGGAAGATCTCAGATGAATATTTTGTCTTTTTCAGATAGAAATCAAAACATATAGGTCATTCCAATTCCTAAATTATTCACTGAAATAGTTTACCTCCCATAAATTTTATTTCGTCATTTCTGCGATATTTCACTACTTTTAAATATCCTTTACTTGCTTCTCCATTATGTGTAACCTGAAGTGTATCGATGCATTTTTCCTTTGATTGAGCCTCTACGCTCTCATCCATAACTATTTCATCTCACCATTTCTGTTCTTCTGCTTCCGGTAGCGTCTGATTTACTGTTTGCGCTACTAGGCAAGCCATTCATAGAACGCAAAAGATCCTGATCCCATCTACTCTCGATCACTTATTAAGAAGCAATCTGGAAACATGCATGCTGAATGTGAACTTACTCCTCAAACCGTGAGTCGATTGATATCGACAGATAACTATCCTCATCAAAGCTGTCCAAACGAAAACAATTCCATAGCACTAAGAGCTACTGTGCTGTAAAGCTAAGGAGAGAATTGATTGAACTGTTTTTGAATATATTTGGTACCGACCTAAAAGTTAAACGTATACGCGACCTGTTAGTACCTTTTTGCATTTATATTCAAACAGATGAGTATGTATTCGAATCGCACTTTGAATCATTTGACCAGCGTGTTAACTAGCCAGGCTAGCAATAACTGTTGTTTGGTAGATCATAATGAAGTTAGGTGCACCTGAGAAAGCTTTTCATTTGGTGTATGAACCCAAAGAGTTTCAGCCTATCAGTCTTTCATGTTTATTTATAGCAATACCCATGCTGTCTATCTAAGTTTATCTAACTATGCTACTTGTTGATGTGCATGAGTTGCGTTTGCTGTTACGTGTCAACCGATTTGGGTAGCCGTTCTAAATGGTCCTGATCTGGTGTCAGTCTGTATTGGAACAGTGGAAAACTGTGGGTAATAGCTAAAAAGTTAACGTCTTGTAGGATAACACAACAAAAGAGCAGTTTAAAATAATAGCGCATCGTGGGATGTGCACGCGTTCTGGTGGACTCACCAAGAAGTTATCCTGATAAATATTACAATCCTATCCATTACACATTTTTGGAAGGTAAACTTTGGCTAAAGTGAAGTGGATTGTATTGGCAGTATTCGCGTTCCGATTTGCTTAACAATGTGGCCTCCATCGGGACAGTCACAGGAAGCTTGAGCATACACAGGAACCATGGGTGGCTCGTAATGCAACACCCATAGCTCCATCCACACACATCATATCCAGTGTAAACCCGTAGGAACGAGACCGGGAGGCATGTGTATGGGAACTAGGGTTCACGAATGGGGTCTGCCCACAATCCTTCATCATGCACAGCAACGTTCCTTTCTCATTTGAAAGTCATGCGCAACACATACCTAATGCGGTGTCTGGGTCTTATCCTGCTACAAAATGGATGAAAACGCTCTATAAGCCTAACGCCGCTGCTCGACGGCATGAAATTTCATTTGCTATGGAGATAAGTTTTAGTCAACCTTGTTAAGCCGGAGTAGCAATTTCAGTAAAGGATGCATGCAAGTATAGTGTACCTGAGATAAGGCGGAATCTCGACTCTTGTGCACTCCCTTGCGAGCGACTAACACGCGGGTTGTTATTTCTTCAATCCGATTCAGGCTGTTTGGAACGACGTAGTTCGTCCTTTTTGAACTCACTTAAGTCACACAATTGGTGCACTAAGCGCGCAGACATCAGAGCATCTATTGCGAAGCTGAAGCCGTGAATGATAGCGGATTCCGCAGCAGTCAGTTTGAAAGACTTACGTAGTTCTCAAATGAAAAGCGATGTTTGTTCAAGCACTTGATCGCTGACAAAATCTTAGCTCCATCAGTGGAGAGCCGAAGCACTGAGATGACACAACTCAATATATCATCAAAGATAGCTAACAGTAGTCAATGTCCTGGTAGCCGACCCGAAAACAGTCTCATCCTACTAAAATTGAAGAAAACAAATCGTTTGGAATAATATCCAACTTGTCGTTCAAAGTGCAAGTTACCAATTCATCCTTACATTGGGTCACTAATACCGTGTGTCTTGAGGCGTGTAGAGTAAAATTTGTTAATTAAAGTGATCGAGCGCTGCTGAAAGATCGAGTAGATAACATTACCTCCTGCCTCTTTATCAGCGATTTCACTCCGAATGTCGCGCGCCATCACCAGGTTTATGGTACATGATAGATGCAGATAAAACCGTCTACTACGGACTTTGATGAGTACGCAGTTTTCCAGTTTCCCCGCCTGTGTTTGCAGTGACCATTTCTATTACCTTGGAGAATACTAGGCGAAGCTGTTGTTTGGTAAATGCACGGACAATATATCGTTTTCATTTGGAAAGACCAGTTTATCGCGCACAGATAGTCGAGCAAATCGTGCCATCGGTTTTGATAATCGCACAGCTGTAAACGGCAAGTATTGTAGAGGCTGATTTTCGATCTAGGCTAGTTTTGTGTGTGCCTGAGGATGATAGATACGTTAGCACGGTTTCTGAAGCGTAGCAATGAATAACTCCGAAGGTTTTATCACAGCGACAGGAATAGTGCTAAAACTTAATACCTAATGTAAGATAAACCAGCGATAAACATGTAAGATATTGGCCACTTTTCTCTGCATACATATATCTCAACGGTGGTAGGTAGTGTGTTGCTGCGTCTTACTTTACCAAGGATACTGATGCATCCTTAAACAGGTTTGTAGTATCAGAAAGTATTTCAACTGCTCGTTTTGTCAACTTGTCTTCACGAAACAAGTGCACACGGCATTTGCGTTGAACTACGCATACGATCCAGTTTTCCGAGCTAGAACAGCGCTTCTTATCCCGGCCTAACAAATTTGTTTGATCTCTTAACTTTTGTGTTTTTATTCTCATGAAGAACTCTGATTGTGGAGACATGGTGAAGTTTTCAGTGCTGTTACCTTTGCAATTATGGAACTGATGGCTGTTAAACGCCGTTCGAGGCTATCTCTGAATTGCCAGCAGTTATGCATGACAATCGCATTTTTGCTTACTAAAACGGACTACGCTTTTTGTTTTACAATAGAATGCATTCTGTCCAACTCCGCATCTCGAATTTTGACCCAGCTACTATAACAATGTGGAACAAAATTCGACCAACGTTCCGTTACCAAAATTAAATTGGTCTATTCCGACCAATGCTCACACAAAACGGAAAGTGGAAATGCAAAATCGGTCCGTTTTTTGGAATCTGTAGTAATAACTGCGACACAAAACGTACGACATTAGTTTTCCTGTACTTCAATTTATACCTGTAAAAAGGAATTTATAAACCAGTTCTTAAAGTTCTTTTCTTTTTTGTACATTTGTTCTGCAGCATAACTGGCGAGTGTTTTACAGTAGTAAGCCATCATGATAAGGAACCATTTCCTTGTTAGCGTTATTCTATTGTTGGAATCCTTTAAAGAAAACCTTTTCTATGTTCGCCAACAACCCTGCTTCTTTTGTCGGCGAAGAATTCCGGATGAATATTTAGAAGGTGGATCCTTGGAGATACACTGTTGCTGGGTTTCTTACAGTGCTTTAGCATGACATCTACTGACTCCTTATAGTTTTGTGCCACCATATCACCATGCAACTATTAAACAGTAGGCGAACTCATAACCAGCTTGTTTCTTATTAACCTGCAGCTAGTTGTTAAAGTTAAGTTTAACTAGCCGTCGAATCTGTGGATAAAAGCTACCTCTTTGATCTTTGCCTCTTTGAATCGAGGGAACATTTCATACAAGAATCTGAACACTGCTGAATTCCCGCCCATATGTTTCACGAATTTCATCAAACCTGCTTTCATGTGTGCGGGGATAAGCAGCCCTGTGCTAGCTTTGACAAGAATTTTGTGATAAAGATAGTTCGTTCCAGTTGTTAAAATTTGTCTGCTTACACAATCCTTCCACATGTAGTACACATTTATTACTCCGCCATCTTCTCATTCAAAATCAGCAGGAGGTTGCGTATCTTAGCTACAGTCTGATGTAAATGGCAATAATCTTCAAATATCCACAGAGATGCCATCTATACCTGTTATACTCAATGGAATTCAACAGCTGATTAAAGATATCACACTCCTCTTACAAGCGGACAGTATGTCCTGTTGTAAAAGATGAAAGATGGTCTCCATTATGCCAAAGCAAAGTAAATATAATTTTTGTAGGGTTCACAAATAATCTCTAGACTTGTGAACAAGGAGTCTTGTCTAAAGCATTCACGAGGGCTCCGAAGTCGTAAAAGGATAGCAAATCAGCTTCCTTGTTGGGGACTTGCCCCAAACGATCGTTGCACTCACGATATATAGTAAATTTGGCTGCTTCAAGAATATTCCATTATTGGAGTCTTAAACCTAGCAATGCGGCCTTTTTTCCTGGATAAATCCAAATCAGGAACAAAATAATTTAGCTCATCCCGTGCTATTCTGTGTTAGGTTGAAGTTAAACGGCCGTGAATAACCATTCTCTGCTGACCATCCAGAAGAAGAAATAATCGGCGTACCTTTGTCCACATCAGCTGAGTGCGGTGAATGTTCTTGCTAAATAATATGTAGTGTGAATTCATCAACAGTCTGGTAGCAGTACTACAATGCATCAGACATGTTCGCAATAAAATCTGTATTGCGTGCTCATGATCGCATTATGCAGTGTGTCACAAAACTGTGTCAATCTACAACCCAGTAACACTCCGCCCCTATTCAGGACGCGGTTACAGCACTACTAGCTGAAATTACACGGTGAACCATTGAAAATGAAATATAGAAAATTTTTTCAAAACGAGAGCCAATGTACATTTTTCATGGTTCTATTCATTTTCGCCCCACCAGCTTACCACACGTCAGAAAATTTTTATGTACCTATCCATTTCTTTGTTAACTAGTGTTATGGAACCGTAGAACCACATGATCCATAAGGCTTACATAAACCCGCAACAAGCCCATCAGTAATGAGTTCCCAGCTGGTGAGCACTAGGTCCTACTCTGCGCTTATTCACTGTTCTGCATCTGGTGGTAGCAGTGACCTGATTGCATACGCTATGCATGTGGCTATTATTTGTAGTTACGCGTTGAACTTTTCATTAGCGGTTGCTGGGTTTTCCAAATCATGCGTATTGAAATCTCCTGTAATTCCGATCTATAACAACACTCAGGCTGATACTTGTCTGCAGTCTATTAATGGAATAGACTTGGAAGGTTATACTACTAGGGATACTCGGTATGTTTCATCATTATTCATTCGTAGCCAAGGCCAAACATCTAGAAATTCATTTCGTAGGATGGTTTGGTGAAAATGATTCACCCTTCCCTTTCAGCCATATCGTCCCAGAGGAGCTACCTGCATTTTTGGAGCAATGTCAGAGTTAGTAATTACACATAAAGTCCCGTCTTGGTTATCAGTATGATACCTCGCGTCTCTGAAGTCGGACTATGGCAGCATTCAGCTAACTTAATAAAAAAGGTTTATGCATTGGTGCCCTAGAATGACTTACTTGATAACCAAAATATGATAAATCCAATTTATACAGGTCGCCTTCTCGTGTGTTCTGTAGTGGGAAATTAATATCGTAGCATGTATATCTTTCGGAGTGAGTGGTGGTTGTCTCCCCTGATTTAGGAGGACTCAGTGAGACAACACTAACCTCTAGCTCTCTTGCCCGTCACTTACGTGTTCGGTATGCCAACCCCTAGAGAAACATCCAAGGTTATCAACAATCTGGACAGGAGATGGTGCAGACCACTGAGAGGACACCGCTATGCGTTTATATTTGGGATAGTTAATCTCTGAGTTCTGGTAGAGTTACAAGGCTTCACGCAAATTTCCGGACGCTGATGGTCTGTCATCAAATGCTGTGGATTCCAATAGATCGAATCCTTCGCAGAACAACAAAAGAGAAATATTCACTGTTTTGACTAAGTGAGCAATGCGTTAGTCACACTTTTCCGCGTTCCTACTGTCTTTAACCGAATTTCGGTCATCAGACTCTTGTGGAATTTAAACAGGATTTCCTAAAACCCTAGTGGTATTAGCCCAGGCTGAGACATTTTCATAAGCGCATAATCACACCCCTTGTTGTCGGATTAAACTAGAGTTGAAACTTGAAATTCCGTCTATAATTCTGGTATATATGGTGACAGAACTACTCTCATTCCGCATGAAATGGATTAAGAACTTGGGGAATAATGCTGCGATTCTCGCCCGCCCGAGTTTTGTTCATAATCGGGCTGTCTTTGAAAATTTAACCGGCTGGTGAGACTGATGGGGTAAAGCTCATCATTTTAAACGGCCGCTTTTAGACTCGGCATAGAATACCCGATAACTAGTCTGTACTTATGCGTGTTGGATGGGACTGAAAGCTTAGAGTTGGGCGTGAACAAGAGCCGAAACAAGCCAGTAGTGGAACTAGGATGTAATTAAAAACAGTACACGTTTTTAACGAACAGTCTATTGTGGATATATTATTGAAACCCACATACAGCTATTGATACAAGAAAAACCCGTTCAACGTAAAAACTAGTGAATCAGTAGAGTCAAAAATCCGGAAACAAACATACTTGTTATACAGTGTACGTCTATTGGTATCTTCTTGCAACTTTTAAACTGATTGTGGAAGGTAATTCGTGTTAACCAGGTGCTAGATTTCTTGCTAATATTATTTATCTACTAAAGCTAATCGGTGCCCAGCGCTTACAATTATCTTCTGATTTGGTAACTGCGGTCATTTTACAGTTAAATAAATTTACGGAATCCCTAGGCACAAGCTCAGTTTGGAAACTCATTAGTTTGGAGAATCGAGTCCTACGATACATGACTATATTAAGCAAATTAATTTCGAACGGAAAGATAGCTTTTAAAACCGCCTTAAAATAATTAATTGTATAAAGGAAAAGCAAATCTCAAAGATGCGGATGGTTGCTAGTCAAACTAAACACAAATTAGTGTAAATATTTCTCAAGACAAGGTTAAAGTTCCATAACCAAAACATTGCAATCGTTGCCTTCTTGGCTGCTGTCAGAAACATCTTCCACCTCACTCTATTGATTACTTAGCTGAGTGGACATCTACCTCGCCAATGCACTGGCGCGCATTTCCCGTTCACTACCATGGTTTGTTTTCGTTGGCCGACAAATCAGAACGCAATTTTCTCTATCGACCACCTGGGCAAGGTCTTCCGTTCACTACCCGGTAACATCCTCACAGCAAGATAACTAATACAAGGTTTTGATTGACAGTCCCAAGGGTCCTGTACCAGATAGGTGATATTTGGCACGAGTTATGAGATGTGATATTTTAGTCTAACTTGATATCTAAACGACTTCATAGGCTAGTAAATAGATCTTTAATTTTGGCGGAAAACACACAGACTTCATTGGATTTAGCCACTTCACGTCAGAAAGCAAACGTGGGCTAGTTGTTGCTAAGAAGAAAACTTCACCAAAATGGATGTTCCTCAAGGGAAACGAAACCAGCAGAGCACGACATTGCGCATTGCCTTGCCAGTACCAAATAATACCCATACAATAAACATAACTATACAAGAGCTAAGACAGACAACTAGCAATGAAAAGACTATGAATACTGTCAGCATCAACCCGTATTTATATCCAAGCTGCTTTATTCAAAGTTTTGCGTTGATCTTAATACCTCAAATAAATGAATAAATGAATGAATGGTGCATAAAATTACTTTCGCCTTGTGCACCTGGTTGGCAGCGTATCTGGGAAGAATATGGATTCCTCCTTATGCACAAGTAAGTTAGGTGATTAAGCACATTCAGTGCCAGTGGTTGTAAACGAAGTTCAGTCATTGCCACCGAAGACTTGCAATCCTTAGTAAAGTGCACTATAAAATAACGCATAAATAACTAATGCTTTGATCACTTACAGTAAGGAAAATCATTAAATGTGCCTTGAAAATAATTCTTTTCCCCAGCTAGTAGATTTGCGCAGCAATGTAATTAGTTATTTCTGCTTTGATAGAGTTAGTCTACAATTCAAGCACTGACGGTCAGGGTTAGCTTTTTATTTCTTTTCGATTTACCTATTACCTGAATTGATTGCACAAACAGGCAATTTTTAGATAAGAATTGGCTAAATAATTAAATAACGGAGTCTCTAACAGTAGAACCTAACTTCTGAGGGAATTCACTGCAGTAGTGTAACCTAATAGGTTGTTGCAATTGTGCATAAATGTTACTATCAATTATTAGAATATTCTAGTAATGAAGAGTAGTTTGTGAGAACTGAAGTAGGGTCTCCTTTGATAAGTTCAAAGGCTGCCGATTCCTATTAATTATGCGCACTGTGTTTACGAAAGTCGTTGGGAAAGAAATTTTTAACGGCATCTGTTTTGCCTGCACTAACAATGGACCAACGTAGAGAATTTATGAACATGCATGCATTTCAACGACTCAATATAAATGTGTATACTTCTAACACACTGACTGCCATTTCTAGACTATTGCAGGTATGCTGCCAGACAGAAATACTACAGGTACCAATAATTAAAATAAACTTAAAATAAACTTTATGCATCCCTACAAATAGATTAAAATCTCAAGTATCCCCAAAGAGAAAGACATCCCTACTTCTCTGCTTTTCGAATGAAAACCCAGCCCAAGTGTCCTATTCTTACCATGTCTAGATTACACTTAATGCGGATTTGCCAAGCTTGCGTACTGACGTCCGTATATATGTGAAATGTACAGAGATTATAAGCAAATCTAGAGCCTATGCCATCTGCACTTTATTTGCCCATTCTTCTAGCGTCTTGTGCAGTCGCATGTGTGCTGAATAATCCAAAGATTAGTTCGAAGCAGTCTATTGAGAAAATTAATCCTGATGCTACTTAGCATGTACTTAATTCGACTGCTACTTTTCGTACGTAACCACTGAGGCCACCACAGAATCTTCGTTTATATATTAAAGAATAAAATTTCCACAATTGCTTGCTATGATGTAGTATATCAACTCTAAACTGCCATGCGCAATTAAGAACTGGAGTGTATCATGTGGTTTAACGTGACGCGCAGTTGATATTAAGTTCAGAGTGGTCATCTCAGATGCTTAACTAATCTGCATTATTTGCCTAAAACGACCGCTAATATCCGAGTGGGAAGTAATGACGAATTTTAAGGCCAGCGCGCTTTTAAATCTTCGCATTGCTAGCCGACGCATATGATAATTCCCGTGAATGAGCCCAATGAAAATGGGAGCCAACTGATACGACATCCTTGGATCAAACGCGTTTCTTTTCATTCACAGTGTGTAGAAAAGATAAGCAATCAGCTTTTGTGGGAAAGTTCCTTAGGGTTCGCTAGTGCCTTCAACCTGCACGTCATTACTGTTAAAGGCCCCATTCGTTTTCTCTGTACAGCCAATAATATCAATATAAATGTATCCGTGCAGTTAGGCTACAGCTTTTTGTCATACGAAAGGCTTACATGAAGCGAACATACGTAGCTTTCGGGCTAATTGAGGTGGTTGTTTTGGATCACTGGGAAACATTGGTATATTACTAACACAAAGTTATCAAAACATGGGTCAATTCTGAGTTATACGATAACTACCAAAACAAGATGCATCGATACAAGTCTAATTGACACGAATATCTGCATCTGTCTAGTGGTACGGATAAATTTAATTGAACACTCGCAAGATGCCAACGCCTGGAGGATCTTTGCATCAACTAGATGGACATCGATTCACACGCAAAAAATATTTTGTCACGGAATACCATGTATTACATTAATTATTTCCAGGAGTATTCTTTACTTTGGGGTTTATCGTTTCATTTATAACTATTTTGTAATATAACCTTTTCCTTTGGAAAGCTTTCTTCTACCGAAGCAGATATAATTTTGTCAGCTGCGCATTTGAGGCCTGGAGTCAAATCAGGAAACAGTGGGCCTATCGCAATATGGTTGGAACGCAGACCGAGAGCTAAATGGGAATTCCAGTCTTTCTCATCTATTTTGACTTGAACAGCGAATCGTTCATTCTTGGTTAACACAAACCTTACATACGGTTTTCTCATTATCGACAAATGCGGAGGAATCCATTGAGGCATCATTCCTCGCACAACCGTTGTTCTAATGTGCTTGTTTTGACGTGTTTATAGTATAACTCCTCAGAACCTGCCCACTTCTTCTGTTTGAACAGGCGAAAAATGACTTCAACATTCCCATCTCTTCACCTGCGCCTGTTGTGTTGTGCTTTTACAGAAAATGCAAGGGTCATACTCTGAGAAGGAGTGTATAAGTTAATCTTTAGTATCCGCTGCTAAGATACTCCGTTGTAGAGCATGTTCCAGCAGCAAAATTTCAACAACTTCGCTATGTGCATTTACAACAACTTTTCATATAAAATGTTTGGTACATTGAAAATGTACGAGTAAAAGTTGCGTCCTATTTGGTCCAATCGGAGGTGTTATTTTATACATCTACAAACGGCTGGTTAACATTTTACTAAACTTCGTGTTAACATCTAACAGTACGTTAGTTTGGTCAGAAATTATTAACCGTAGCGATGAAAACTATTGAGATCTGTATTTGGGGCACTTAATGAACGATTGTTGCTATCAAAACCCCTCGCCTTTCGCTGGATAGCTGACAAAGAGCCCTGTGAGTTATTATTAACTGAGTTCGCTCAAGCGTTCTGTTGTTGAAACAGAATATGCAGGTGCATAGACCTGTTGTCAAAAAGCAACCTAACTGCATGGTACAAATGACATAGTTTATCAATGCAAACTGCGTATTGGGCGGTTGATTCAGGTACTCCAGAATTCTTAATGTACCAAAATGAGGCTGCTTGTGGTATCCCTGTATTAATACTACTAATACTAAAATAATCCTGCTGCGTTTATCCCCCCTCATGCAAGAGACTGTGCCCTTGGCAAAACACTTGAATATGTACAGTTTGCGTCAGGCTTTTGCACAGCTTAACAGCTGTTATATGATCGAATTTGTTTCGTCGCATTACTGGCAAAATGCATGGGTCATAAGATTGTGTTTTATTAAGGATTTAATCCCTGGGATTGCTGTTCCGCTTGTCCATGTTCATGTCTTCTTGAACAGATACTAAGTTGCTGGTTGATGTCTGGAGTAGGTAGGTCAGTTCGCTTATGCTTAAAGTAATAGTTCATGTTTCCAGTTCCTGGTAGGAAGTCCTGGTGCGCTTTCAGGGCAATGTTACCATACGGAGTCACTTGCAATGTAGGAATATCCAATCTCAACCGCTATTCGATATCTAGTCCTCCATGAAATATTTTATCGTGTGATTTTTCAGTTTAGAGCAACCATTAATATGCTTACCATTAATTAAATATTTGGGCTTGATCCAAATTGGTATTGCTATGTCACACGGCGTAATTGTGACTGATAGTGTGTTTCGCAGGACTTCATCTTTGATTAAAGAGACAATTACAGGCATAGCTGTTCTGTACCTCTATATAACCAGAGAACAATTGTCATGAAGTGCGCAGAGCAAGGTTTGCTCCATTTTCGGTATCAGCAAATTGTTGTAAGGTATTGGTTATTTAGCCGGTGCAATCAGAGTAAGTTATGCTTTAAGTTCGGGGTTAAATGCGGTTTGGACTGAAGTTGCTTGCACCGTGCTTGATAGTTTCGGGTGATAATTTGCTCTAGTAGACTTATAGCGGATTACTTCTTTAGGTTTTCTAGAACTATACCGTCAATTTTTCTCCGTATTCCGATGGGTTTTGCACTGATCTCCTAGAATTCGACTAGTGAGGTTTCACACTATGCTTGTTGCACATACCAACTACAGATTGCCTTGCCCTTGTTATCCGCTAATCAAGATACTTATACTTGTTAAGGACACAGAAGCCCCTTATTCCGCAGATAGCAACGCATGAAGGCGTTCGTTGTGGTGTATGATTTATGACCATGGTATCGAAAATCCACGAGACCCTATGCTTGAGGTTTTCGTTAAGAACATTCTACAAGTACGATAGGAGACAATTAGGCTTGGGGGCAGAAATAAAATATACATCAACTTGGTTTCAACACCTAAATCAAGCGAGGGTTAAAGTATTAAGGCTGAGGAGATTTTTTAATTATACTAGTAAGCAAATAAAGTCTAACCAACGGAGACTCCGACCGAACTTAACAAGAAATCTAAGGACTAATTCCTAAAATACTTGTCATGGGGGCCCAGGATGACGAGCCTTCAGCAGTTTCGCATCAGTGTGATTTCGGAGACTGGAATTCACGGTAAGAAATTCAAACAGAGCTTGATTACATTGCAATATCGTTGACAAGATAATCCCACATTGCGACAACTGCAAAGTTCTGCTTCCAGTTTATAACAGCGTTAATGTTTACCCGAAAATTACAGCATCTAACAAACCGAGGTAGCTTAAAGCAATGTACCCTTAACACTGCAAAACTTTCGAAAAATTTTACCCAGTTGACTAGAAGCGATAACTGGTAGTTCAGATTGTTCAGATGGCAGTTGAACTACTCGCTGAGCTTGGCAATTTTGTTGCCTCTGAAGGAACGTGCAGCCAGGGAGCACAAAGCACAGGCTTACATTAAACCATCCATGCAAAATTAGCCATGCTCAGTGAACCTTTCAACCAAAGTTTTAGACAGTCTTGTGGTTTACTAAAGAGAGCAGTTGGAAGATAACTTAGTGTCACTTGTTCTTGCATGTTCATTGTTTGAAAACCCATGTGAGCCAGTACAACGCTTATTTATTGGTCACGGCTGTCCGCTTTTTAACGCCTAAATGGTTTTTGCATTTGGTGGTAGCAGCACAACACATAACCTGTTTTTACTTGCTTGTTCGTGGTGGCAAGCCAGAGGGATTTTGCTGCATAGGCTGAACTCACATGCACAGGAAATTGAGGCTTAACTTAGTCATTGTTGATAGCATGCTGTCAGTTCGTTTTTGCTTATGGATCTCAGGTAAACCGACATGTATTTTCCCACTAAAATGCAGTTACACGTTGGAATAAGTTGACAAATCTGTGGTTCAACTCTTGCGTGCAAATTTACACAACCATAATCGTTTAATTAATGCTTAGGCATTTGAGTCGCTAAATCGCTACATATGCTGCCGTACTGGCGATCCGATATTCGGCATGGTAGTTTAGGTATGCAGCACTTTTCCTCACATAAAGAGACTTTGCGATGCTAATATTTCGGCTTTGAAATGTGAATGCACCATCATTTGAAGGGTGACCGAACACTGCTGCAGGTCAGCTAAAGCAAAATGGCAGCCAACCAACATTCCAAGATGTATCGGTTTACTTAATTTTCTACCATCAGCAATAAAAATTGCAGCTATTGGTTAGGTTCACAAACTAGGCCGATAGTGTCACAGCTAAAGTTTAGCCAGAAAGGAGGCATAGAGGCTTCACTAATTTGTTTTATCGCTTCCTTAACCCGAGCAATAGTGGATGCTCACGCGCTAGTATTCCAAGTGCCGTCTGGGTAGCAGAACTGATACGGCTAAGCGAAGTGAGTGAGTCTTCTATCCTGAAACCTTGTGCGGTGAGCACTGTCGTATAGCTCCCCCTATCGAAAAGTGAATGAAATCGAACAATTGGTCCTACAATGTTTCCGACTTAATAGCTCACAAAATAAAAAACGCCAAGATACACTGAGGAATCTAATCACTTTCCAATTGACACTGCATGTTTTGAGCCGTAATTGTCTAATCAGGTGAGATATTCTGAAGTTTGTAACCCTAGGGTCCATGATTTCGAAAAGCCACTGGGTGTTTCTATGCACAATGCTTTACTTACCTTAAGTAGTGATAGTATTGTTGAGGTGCTCTGATAATGGTTTGTTCGTCGTTATTCCGCTCCACTGCAAGCCGCATAAAAATCCACGATAAATTCGCTACACCTTTTAACAGAAATAAAAAGTTTACTGACTCATCCCAGTATCTCACACGACAAATAGTTTGCCCGCCAGTCCTGAGGAACTCCAGGTCGAAGTTTAGCGCTATTAAAGTTCATCGGTAGCGAGCATCCTCCGGCTCCACCCCATAACCGCTAACAACTTGCCCCACTAGTCAGAAACTTTAGCCACCGAACCATGGGAAACGATGTGTACCATCATTACTTGCATTTTGATGGTATGAATCGATATGCTTCAGCAAAAACTTTTATCGTTAGTAATTCGTCGTGTGCCTTAACAGCAATTAAATGGTACGCGTACGTAACAGCTGTTGGTAGAATTCGTGAACTCTGAAGACCAGCAGTTGTCCTCTACGTGATACTAGAATATGAGATATGGAAACGCCCAGTTACTTTGTAATATGTGACAGATTGCCCTCATGCCATGCCCCAGTGGCATAAAACGCTGGTTAGCGAAACGTGTTTTATTTAGCCATTTATTCGGTTCCTGATGAAGCCAAGGGTTGCACAACAATCAGGAGCCAAACAGAACGAAAACGCCACCTGGTGCTTTTCCGCACCGATGGTTAGACAAGCCGGTCTGTAAACTTTCGGAACAAATCAGTAAAATTTCATCAGAACTATTACCACATTATAATAACTAAAAATATTTTAAATCCACACTAGACGGTTCACTGGCTGCAACATACAGCAAATTACACCAGAATTGGTGCAGTTACTTCTGCCAACTCGGGATGTTTCCAACTGGGCACTTGATATTAGACATGATCCCAGCACAAGGCTAATATTTAGAATGGAGCGAATCGAGACGACCAGTAGGACGATTGGAACCAAATAAAGATAGTAATAAAAAGCCACAGACCAATGTGGTAGTTTCAACTCAGCTGAATTTGGTTACGGATTTGGTGTGACTACTTGTTCTTCTGAACAACGGAACACTTGTGTGTTACGAGTAGAAATACAGGTGCTTGACACGTCCCTTGACTTGAATATGGTCCATAATTTAACGCAAACATGGTTCTAAAGAACCATGATTCATTGATATCATTACGATGTACTTGTTTAGGTATTCGTAAAACAGTCTTACTCGACTGTGTAAGGTAATGCTGTCTGGTGTAGCGTTTGCCGCATAAATACCGTCTCTCGTTGTACAGGGCCTATGACCCCCATGTAGCTAAATTTGGGCAATAGAATGGCCATTTTGAAATACAGTTAAGGGGTTCGGAAGCGGCATAATTAAGAAGGGCGTGCTATAGGGGACATACAAGAAGGGTTAAGCTTCCGGTGATGTTCTAGCCGGCTGTATTGCTTAGTCAAACATAACTGGTGGCTTGGCAGGTTTATGTGTTATAGCTTAGTTGCAGTAGATGATAGCAGACGCGGTTGCACTTTTTCAGAATCTGTTAGGCCATTATTAGATTATACATACACACCGCTGTTGATCGCTTTTTTGTTCCGAGGGTCCTCAGCGGAAATTGATATGGAAGGTGGAACAACTTTTGACATGCTTCTTTGACTTTTCGTTGTGGAATCTCTAGTGCTACGATGTGCTGTCTGTGTCGGGGCTGTCAGGCTTGGAAAGCCTATTCCACATAATGCTGCACGCATATGTTAAGCCGCTTCAGACAGACAGCTCGATGGACCAAGCGGACCGAATGATCTCCGTAGCGTAACAACTTGTTAGTTACCGCTTTTTGAAGCTTTATCGGATGGTTCTGAAAAAGGCAGATCACTTGAAACCGAAACCTAACATCGCGCTTCTGTGTGACTGCCTGCATGCCGTGGTCTCTAAGCTTATATGTCCTGTTCAGCAGATGATTAATGTTGACCAACTCATATATTGAGGAATTAAACTGGAGCAAATTCTGGAAGGACCACACATACGCACTAATAGGATCTCGTTGAAATGTGTCCTGATCTCTGTGATGGACGATCGCCAGCTAAATTTAACGTGATCAATTAAAAGCGAGAAATTGGAGGCTTGCAAACTTGTAAGTTTCTTTATGAACACGGAAGGCAGACGCCGCTTAGCAACACTTCTTTTGATTTTCCATATTCAACATGAATCAGATCGGACAGCGCAGCCGGTACTCTAACTTGCAGTTGCCGTTGTTTCCAGAAATTGCTGATCCACTCAAGGTCAAGGCCTCCGACCGTGACTTCCGATACTATGAAGCCAAATGTGACGTTCCAGGCCATTGAAGACGTTGGAGAAGTCGAGGTAAATGACATTGGCCTCATTTATCTGTCTGCTGCCTCTGTCTTGCTATCACGTGCTATCAGTGAACGGTATTGCAGTAAACTATGCTGCTTTGGTGCTGTAATATATATCGAGGCGTTTAAATTTGTTGACTAATGCATCAGCGATGTTTGCCATCAGAAACTTTGAGACTACCGGGATAAGAAGTACAGAACAGCAGTCTGTGGGTTTTAAAGGAAGGCCAGATCAAAAAATGACAGGATTGTATTATGTTTGCACATGGTTTTTATCAACGACTTGACAAGATTTAGCACCTAAATTCCCTGCATATGACACGTCGGGCGATTAATAACAGACAAAATTGCATTTTCCTCTAACATGATCTAGATTGCCTTTATCAGTGCTTACAAGAAAATCTGCTCCAGTTTAAGCCACATGCAAGATGATTTACTTTGTCAACAGCCGGTGACTGTGTGCACACTTGAAGAAAACAATTTGGGGAGAGCTACTCATGAGCTTGACTTTCGGGCACTTCAGCAAATGGATCTAGACTACTCGAAAAGATTCGAGAAGACTTCGAGAATCTATAAGCAAGAAGTTGGTCTACTTCACAGAACGTTTGGTTGGTTTCATTCCCAAATCTTCCCACAAATGATCAACGCCTACGTGCAACCACACGCAGAATGCACCATCCAGGCTTCGCACTATGGCAGAAACGCGATCTTACTAGTCTCGAGATCCCCAACGTAGGACCTTCAAGTATGTTAGAGGCCTCTCCTATCCACCAGACCAGCTCACATTGAAGTATTTTGGAAACTACAGCAGACGATTTGGCCGTTTGCAAGGGAATTCACATTATGGTTTACCATATCCTGCATAACACAAACAATGTTATTTTCGCTATTGGTGTTAAGCCGCAACATCCACCTGAGGTCATCAATAAAAGCTGATTATATACTGCAGCCGGCTGGGATAACTTCGGCATTACTTCCCGTCTCGAGTTTGTCAGCTGTCCAGAGATCTCCCAAACAGTGTTGTGTTCGCCTTTAACTGACCATACTTAATGAAGTGGCTTATGTAAGCATTGTCACGTTCGCAATCCATTTCATGATTTGTGTTGCCCAGAGGCTAAATAACCTAAACAAACGGTGCGTTTCCAAAAAACTAACTAGCTGGATTTAGATATATTTTGCATGTATCTGTGAGAATACCATCGTGGGTTTAAAAAATGCTTTCCATTAGGCCATCTGGTTTATGTACTAAAATTTTTCAGCCCCACAGTACCTGAAAAACGCAGCTTTTTCACCGGTAATAAACCACTGTTGTATTGTTGGATTGGATATGGCGCAAATAAAGCTCTGCCGGCATTGTTGCAACGTTCCGTCCCCTCAGATGGATGCCATTGATTCCAGGAGAACTATAAGCGCACAGAAAGAGCAGTTTTTAGCACTTATTTGGCAGTAGAAGCAAAGTTAGTAATTTCTGAAAGTAGTCTTTTAGATAAGGGTAACAGTGGCAAAAGTCACGTTGGATTCTCGCGCATAGCGCATCCGCAGAGCGTCAGCTGCTTCTTCAGCGCTCTATGCTACTTCAACTGTCGCGATGAGTGTAAGATACTGTGCCTCACTTTTAGGAAAACGTAACAGGCCTAAATTAGCGCTTACTGCTTTTGGTACATTAAAATACCGAATATTTTTGGTGAGCAAACTGGTCACCACGAACAAGCGTTTTGCAAGGGTTGCGCTGGGTCAAGTAGTCTACCCATGTTTCTGGTCCAAGACTAGCACTGTAAGCGTACAAAGCCGCATTGGTTATTGGCCTGCTTCTAATGATCGACCGTGGGTTAGTAGAAGGTGCACGACTAGTTTCTGAGGCAGCTGCAATTAGAATGCTGAAGCATTCAGCAAAATGACTCCAAGCGCTGCCATCGCAGCATCCGTACAGGAACCCGATTCATCATCACAACCTGATCGGTCAGGATGCCGGTGCGTTTGATAATACGTGTTTGTTCAGTGTGTTAACCCGAGTATTCAGTGTTAGGCACGTCCTCGTTTAGCACTAGTTGTTTGTCTTTTAATCGTTTCTTTATCGTAAGTTCCTTATTTGTAAATACGAGCTTTAGCAATGTTGGTTTATTATCAACTATCCACCTAGTGGATGCGGTAATGTTAAGGTACAGTGAAATACTTGAGATAAGCTTTTAAATTTGGGTGTTGAATTTTTCGCTTAGGAATGTCGTGGTGTCCAAATCGTGTACAATGAAACTTCCTGAGATAAGAACGTGGCTGTACTTTCGCAGTAGGCTTTCTGGTAATATTCATGTTGGGCTAATCTATCTCTGAAGTGGACCATGGGGGAGATAAATGACTCCCACGAAGCCATTGTCCTTTTATCTACGATGCAAACAGCACCATAGCGACTCAGTAACACTCGTCTCCAGATCATCCAATAGTTTGCATTGTAAGTCCTGGCGATAGCATATGAGTAAACCACCTATCTTGCTGGGACCATCATCTCGGAACAGTGACATTCCATGAATGGCGACCTCGGCATCCGTAACCTCTGAGGGAAAACAATTATTGGCTATGCCAGACGCAACCGAACTATGGTAGTTTTATTGAGCATGCTCAGGGTCTTGGTTTACATGCAGGAATGAGTTTTTTCTCAACAGTGGAACACAATACTCGTGGTTTAAAGGAAATATTGTTGCGATCATTGCATGTCCGGGCACTGGCCGTTTTTGATGGTTTTATCGGTGAATCACTTGGAGTCGCACTCAACGGCATCGTAATTAACCTTTAGGAACTTATTTTATACAGTGCATGGACTGTAATTACCGGATTGTATAGGATAATCATTACATTTTCAGACAGCTACCGGCGTGCATTGCGAATACTTCCCTGATTCCTTAGCCTACTGAGGTACCGCTTTGAATCGGGTGACAGTTTTGCTCACCAATTTGAACCCGAACATGATTGGCAGTCTGTGCTGTGGTAACTGCCATCATTCTAGTAGCCTAAGTGCCATCTGCTAAGTGTGATGCACAAATTTTATTACCTTTAGACCGCACGTTTTGTAGCTTGTTGATTTTGGCAGTCTGAAGGAAGAAGCCGCTTCAATATCTCACGAATAGAGCATCCCTACGTATAATCATAAGCCTCTGATTTGTCTTCATCGGCCCACAAAACTGGGAGACGCCATGGACAAAACGGTTCTTGCCACTCTGTAAAGGCGAAACTTTTCTAGGCTTCGCTTCGCTCGCTTTCGCTTACCCAATGAAACGTTCGGAAAGACATGAACCAAACAGCATCTGTTCTGAAGACCAGCTGTCGAAAACAAGAAGCATCCATCTCATAATCAGAGTTTAGCACAACTCGAAGTAGTCTGGCTTCTCCAGAGTGCTTAAGGTTCGGGTGGCGGATTGTACACGTGATGTTGCGAATTTAAAGCGGGATGCCGAGTACATTTCTTGGTTAAGTAGCCCATCTGCTTTTTTCAGTAAATAAGACTATTCGTCAATATTGGTACATATTACGGGTAAGCAATCCCGTGGATTCTGATGGTCTTTCCTAGGCGCATAGGTTGGTATTACCAGTCTCTGCAATGGGCTATGTATCACTGTAGCATTAGCCATCGGCTGCCGCTATAGCCTAGATGCGATTGGTATTGACTTGCTTATTGAGTTTCTAGTGAGTCCGTTGCAGGAAATGGGCACAGTGGCATTGTTCCCAAGGTACTAAAGGTGAAGATTTCGGCAAACGTTAGGCGGATTGAGTGAGTGACTAATTGGTTTCATACCGAGTTTGCGTGCGCATTCGCTAGTAAAACGTCCAGCTTGTAGCGCTGATTTACAGTCGAGTTCAGCAAAGACGTCTGGGTTATACAATTTGCCATGCAAGTGCCTATTGAAGCTAGTGTTTTGTTCACTATTTGCCCAATCATTGCTGCTAACATTTTATATTCTGGAACAGTAAACTGGCGGTATAAACTAATGGGATGGTCACACACGTGTAACACCAAATGTAAGCTTTTCTTTTTTATTGTAGCCTTACCTTGCGTTGGTTGATGATTCCGCGTTTATGATGGAAATAACCGGAGTGGTTAGAACATGAATATCCCATTAGTGATATTTTAGTAAACACATACCGCACGTGTTTTGCTCCAGCAAATTTACTCTCTACCATTTCAGGTACCTATAAGATTGGTTTTGACGATTAATCCACACTTGAAACTTAGTCAGTGGTTAGGTTTTTGCTCCGGCATCTAGCTCAATTTAACAAGACAGGTAGCTGTCTCATTCTAAACAGCGGTGCACAAACTGGCGGATTAAGCGATCAGTCATTTCTTTCGTACACGTGAGCCCACCCACACAAATGCAAGGTGTGCAATGATTAGTTTTCTATATGTTTCAATAAAGCACAGTGCTGATTGGTTGCTTTTAACGCTGACTTTAGCTCGGCTCGAGCTTCACTCGTTATGGTTAATCCAGTTCTCCGCACACATTCTTGTACGTGTGCTCGTTCGAATCAGTTCGAGGAGCGCTACTTAGTGCTATCCTTCTCTTGGATCTAACTTGTGTGACTCATACTGTCATCCTCTTTCTCAGTTTCGGCAAATTCTTCGTCGAGTTCTGCTTGTGAAACGGCATCGCTCCCGAGCTTTTCAATGATAATTTTGGTCTCATTTGGTAGAAAAAGCTGACGACGCTCAAAGGACTCTGCAGACCCTACAGACGGTAGCATAACATAGTTACGGGACATTTTGCACCATTCACCTACTAAAAATTGCGTCCAAGGCACTTAGGGTTCTTTGCCAAAGTCATTATTGCGTCGTAATTTAACGCGACCCCATCAATACACGCTGCGCCTTCGTGTGCATGTGTGCGCACCGCTGAATCCCACTTTCTGCGCGCGGCCGCAACAGTGAGACACTGAGACAGCCACTGTCTTGGAGTGCTGACCTTGAAGCTGGATCAAGCAATCCAAGATCCTGGGTCGGACCAACCATCACACGTTCACCTGCCCTAATGAGTGCACATAACCGAGCCGCGGTGCCTAAAGGCTCTTGGGTAAAGTGCAATAAGGTGGACAAAATAGGAATTTTCTGTGGAAATTATCAAATCTACTTCCACAGGAAGGCAAGAAAACCATACCAAGCGAGTCTAGGCTGGTCAGCAGCAGGCCTAACACATTTTGGTTCTGTGCGAAGTGTAATGCTGTCCCACTAGTTAAAATCGTAATTGCACTGTCCCAGAAGTATGAAAGACTTACAGACGTAGTTGAGAAGATGCTGGGCACTAAAATAGTTTCGATAGGAACAAGTATAGCCGATTTTCTGACAAAGGCACCTCCGCACAACTTCATGGCAAGTCGCCTCACCAAGGCCGAATACCCCACTAGTAACGTTACATTTGCAAACAATGCCAATAATCCACATCTTCTGGGTTTTTCCGAACACACAACCCCCCGCCCAAATACAACAATTTCCCCCAAACCCACTTCCTCCCACCGGACATTGCCGAAACACAGGAAACATGCGAATTCCAGTGGCAGCTGGGCCGTTGTTGCATCAAACTACACTTCAAAATTAGACGCTCCTATTTCTATAACTACACATTTAACTAATGTGAAAGGCCACGATACACTTCTGCACAGCAACACGCTGAGTCTTCCAACCGCGGTCCACACTTCCAAGAAGGACACTCAGGAATAAGTGGATGCCCTATCTACAATACGTACGAACATTCCAGAGTCAATCTCGAATTTATTGTAGGGTAACCAGGTGGATGACCTGAACTAACGGAATGTCATAAGTAACCTTCTCGGTATTCTGACTAAAACCTCCAACTTGAGGAGGATCATCCGCCACCCGAAGCCAGGCTGCTTCAGATCGTGAAAAAACTCTGTCGATGAAGTGAAACAGTGTTGTTTTCGACTGCTCGTTTCCAGAACGAAATCGGTCTGGTCCGCATCTTTTCAGACTTTCCCTGGAGCGAGGGCAAGCGAGCAAGGAAGAGCTTAGAAGAGTTCCGGCTAAACGCCGCAGCCAGAACCGTTTTTGTTTACGGCCTCCCCCAGTCTCACGATGACGATGAATTTATGGCAGAGGCACACGATCAAGTGCAGTGGCGCTATATTCGTGAGACTCTTCTCTTGAATAATGTCGTTGCTACTTCTCTCTCGGGACTTCAAAGATCAGAAATTTACCAAGCGTTCGGCCCAAAGATAATTCAATTTGTATGACAAACTAGGCATATGGCACTTACGCTACTACTACGCTGGTGTTTACTTCGTAACAGACTGACAACCGAGCTCCGGTTCAAAGCACAGAGAGAAACTGCCGTCCGGCTTAAAGCTCCACCACATCAAGTAAACGAATTAGGGATCTTATCCGAAGTTCACACCGGAAGCAAGTTTGAAAGAAGTGGGGATCTTCCTGTGCAATCTTGCAGCCACTATCCATGCACTGTGCAAACCGAGTTGTCAGAGGGGCTAATCCCAATGCTGCCGAACCCAACTTCAAGCTACTCGCCAATAATGCCCCAAAAAAGCGGCTAGTGGCCGACCATACAACGTTCGGCACAACGTATCAGCCTAGCCACAAGTGCCTCGGCTCGTTACTTAGAACCACAACCCTTTCCTGCATGTACACGAATGCTTAAGGCCTCCTCAGCGAAATCGCCCAGTTTCGGTTGCGCCAGGCAACAGACGCTTGAGACTTCATGTCCATAATCAAGACTTGTTTGCACTTCAGGATAACAGATGCTGAGGTCGCGATTCAGGGTATGCCTTTGTTCCGACACGATCGTTCCAGCAGGACAGCTGGTGCTATCCTATACTATGGTAATGACTTAAAATTCGAACCACTGGATGATGCGGCGACTCGGGTCACCGATTTGCTATGGTGCCGTTTGTGTCTTAGAAACCAAAACAACTGTTTCTTGTCAGTCGTATATCGCACCCCCATCGTCCACTGCAAAAATGGATTCCCGCCTAATATCATCACTGATTAAATGCTTACTCTTAGCTTACAGCTACGTTCTTATTTCCGGCCATTTCAACCTGCACGACTTGGTAAGCTGGGCATCCCCCAGCGCAACATACAAGGCCGAACTGCAGGACCTTATGGAAAGTATTTAGCTCCACAATCACCTCAGCTCACCTACCAGGTACAGAGCTGACAACAAACTATCGGTACTTGACCTCGTCCTTACAAATGAGGAACTCATGATCCACAATCCATTTATAGACACCCCACTGGGGTTTAAAGAACATGTCCCCGTATTCATAACTATGGGAGTAATGATGAATATCCTAAAGAACACAGAACTAACACGTACTGTCACATACTACATCTTGAACAATCTAGTTGAAACGACCAGTTGGAATTTCTTAAGATGTGGCTCATGTGATAGCGCCTGGATTAAGTTTGGTGGACGCTTCGGCAACAGAATCACAACTGCTTCGAAAACAAAGAAAGTTTGCTTCACCAACCCTTTGTCCTTCAATAGAAGTAGAGCTCATCAGTTCATGTCAATAAGGAAGGAAGCATGGCACAGTTAAAGAGCTCGTCCACGTCCAGAAACTTAAATCGATTAGGCAACCCAGCGCAACCACTGTAATATGCTTGTCCGTGAAGACAAATTGACTCATCAACAACATTTCTCCTGTAAATTAGTCAACAAGTATAAGCTTCTATACAATCAGGTTAACGCCATCCGGAAAGTGAAGCTCGGTTTTCCCCCACTTAGCCCGCCAGTTGGAGTGGCACAGTGTCTTGAAGAGGCAGCCAACGTCCCACGGATAGACTACGCCCCAACCTCCCAAAGAGATGTCCGCAGTGTTACATACCCAGAGCCCTATCCCCAACTTCAACACTCACTAACATCGACGTTGCTGCCAGAGCTGTGTTGATAAAAACTGCTTTCTCTATGCACCTACAGCTCTCTCGGAATCAAATATATGCACCCAATGGCGCTGAACGTAGCAGCAACCATGCTGACCGGACCATTATCGCATTGCTTCCAAGCGTATTTTGAGAAACAAATTGTGCCTACCATGTGAAAACATAGATTTTTCACGCTAATTTTCGAAAGCGGTAATTGCTCGGAACCCGTCCAACTATCGCCCAGTCGTCCTACTCCCTGTGCTCTCAAAGTTGATGAACGCAAACATCGCTGATATTTTAGCAGACCGTCTAGAAAGCCACAACACCGTAACACCTGAACAACTCGGTTTCCGCCAGTACCTTTCATGCACTACCAACCTACTGATTGCACGCAGTAGTTGGACGGGAGCGGCCGATACAGCCAGAGGGACAGATGTCCTTTTCCTTGACTTCTCCAAAGCCCCCGACCGACTGGACCACCGCATAATGCTTCACAGGCTGGGAAGCTATGACGTTGGTGATCCTGTCCTTGGGTGGATCAGGAAGTTCCTGCAGTATCGACATCTGCAGGTCAGAGTTTGAAGTGAGCTGTCCGATCCGATTTATGCCAAATGCGGAGTTCCACAAGGAGCAGTTCTGAGACCGCGTCTGTTTCTCGTGTTTATTGACAAGCTTACGCGTTCGCTGAATTCAGATTACTTGTTGTTCGCTGATGAAGTTAAGATGTGGCGGAGGTCGCCGAACCAGCAGATCACGATGCACTTCAACGAGACCTGAACAGAGTGTATGTGTGGTCACGCCACAATCTGCTCCAGTTCAATTCGGAGAAGTGTAAGTTGTTTCACATTCGCCGACAGCCGAACATCACATACAACTTTAGAGATCATGTCTTGCAAGCAGTCACCCAGGAGGGCGACCATAGGAAACTACCTCAGGCTGCTCTGGTCTACTCAGAACACTATCAGAAGGGGTCAGATTCCGGGAACCAACATGTTGGCATGCTGCGAAGAGCATATTTGAGGTTTGATTCTTCTGTCTGTTGGCTGTTACTTAACGCATACGTGCGGCATCATGTGCGATACGCGATTAAAGCGTAGTAGCCCTGGCACAAACAAGACCTTGCAGCGCTCGAGACGCTACAGTGACGAGCCACGAAGCACGTCAAAGGGTTGTCAAACCTTCCTCATAAACTTTGACTGTGGAGCCTAAAATTATGCAGTGAGCGGTACCGGGGCCTACTTGGCGACTTATGATGACCTACTAGGTTATAAGGTACCTCAATCATGTCTGCCGTCACTTACTACAACTGCGACACAACAGGAATTTGAGGTGCCACCAGTTTACGTTAGGCATGCAATGCCGTCGGCTAGAGTGTCGACGGAACTTTTACTCTCTTTGTGTGTGTCAGACTTGAAACGCCCTCCCAAATTAGGTTGTTTCCACCGGCACTTTGCCTGCGTTTAAAAAAGACCTTGATGTTGCCCTGTCCCCTCTTCACTACGAGATATAGCCAGTGTCTCGACAGATGAGATAATGCGACGAATGTTGCACCGCCAGAATTAACATACACAGCTGTAGTTGTCTGTTGCTGCATGCCTCTGTGTTAACACTGTGGTGAGTCCACCAAAGTGATGTTTATTTTATCCTTCTGTTTTTCTATCCATGATGTTATGGCTCTCTTTTCGTCTATCCTACGGGAGTTGCTAAGCAGCTGCTTGTTTGCTCGTAATATGACATTTTTCCACTAAGTTTACAGGCATAGCCAATGGAAGACCAAATTAAACTATCCAGTGGCATTTTACGCTACAGCCAACAGAGAGGTTGCAGGAGCGTAACGCTATATTTAGGTTCTTCGTACGTACCAGTCCAAAAGTAATTCGAACAGTGCAGGATTAAGGAAGTTACAAGCGTAAGTTTTGACAAAGAAGTTGCCAAGAGAGTGAACCCGAACAATGAGCTGATCAATACATGTTAGATACTAGATTTGGTACTTCCCGAACTGCCCTGGTCGAACTGTTTAGTATAAACGTACTCACAAGTATATGTAACTGACATCCTAATAGTAACTGCAGGTGAGGCGGGCGCGCAAACAATGTGCACAAGTACGCCGCGACAATGTCAAATTATGTTTACTATGAAACTGATCAATTTTTATTTACTTGAGCAATTTTAGCCGTCTACAGTTTTAAGAGGACACTCTTACTTTACATCCAGCCTTTTCTCTGTTGTTAAACCGTTGAGCAAATCTATTTTCTAATCTAGGGTCAAGTTTCCTTCCAGGGACATTTTGTGCAACAGTATGATTCCGAGCCAAGTGATTCGTGTGGCCCTTCAGAATAAATGGAGAAAACCAATCATAGCGTTTTCAGGTCTTGGTGTGTCTGGATTAACGTATTGTGCAATTGGGTAGTATTCTCTTGTGGTAATGAGCCTGTAGGACACTGATAGTGTGCGCATGATGATTCAGGATATGCGTCACTGATGGGACAAAATTATTTGTGATTTAATTCTTTAATTCCATGTCAGCATTCTTGTCGTAGCGATTAACATTACTTAGTCGTTACGAAATCCGTCGAAAACTTTGTAATAGCTTTACCGAATCGTTCAGGCATATGCATTAATGCGCTCTTTATTAAAGTAGATTGTTACTTAACTAAAATACGATCTTTACTTGTAAAGCTGTCTTGGATAATGTGTAGAGAATATACCCTGTCAAGAAAGATATACACAGCTTTTCTTAGAGATTAAAGTAAAAGTTCAGCTAAAACGTCGTTTGTGCACAAAATATTTCTTAGTTAAATTTGTTTGAGTGAATTCTTCGAATTCAGAAGATTTCACAGCTCACGCTATGTTTAGATAAAGAAATTTTCGCAACTAGCGGTTATATAGGTAAAGGAAAATAGCTTAACGGTAGAAAACTCTGTACAGGCAAATGGCACTGGATGTTGACATGAATTGTCTTTTGGATATAAACAAGTATCAAGGCACAGGTTGTCTTTAATCTAGGGAGATCTTTCACCGGATTCTGTGGACGGAGAGTTGTAGGGAAAATTGTGACAAATTCTATGGAACGAAAATCAAGTATGCTTGAGATGGTCGTAAACTCATTGTATAATCTACCTGTATCTGAGATGCAACAGCTGGATTTACATAAATATTTGTCAAAAAATTCGTGTCGTATCCTCTAACATATTGTTGGTTTCACATAAAGACAAGGTAGTATTACATCACTATTAGTTGTAATACCTATCGGGTCTTGGTGTGTTTGGATTAATGTATTACGCAATCGAGTAGGGTAAACCTGCATTAACGAGCCTGTGAGTCGCTGTTACTAAGCGCATACGTCTTCACGGAAATTACTAAAAGTGTTCACGAAGGCGATGGCATCAGTGCGATGTTGCCGGCACGTTTATTGGTGATCAACAAAATGGCGAATACAACCGCCAACTGCTACAGCCTTATCTTCAACATGTAATTTTGTGCCAGGTCTTCTGTGCCATAATGACATTTAGGTAAGCTTGCTGCGACATCTTGTGATACTCACTGACATTTGTATTCTTCTGAAAAGCAAGCTGAAGGTGATGATGATTACAACCGTTTTACGCAAATTGCCGGAGTCATTATCTGGAGAACAGCTTTCCACAAAGAACGATGCGGCTTTTACGGATTTGTTATTTTCCCCTGTACATTGACTTTCTCGATGATATAGCAAACCGCGTCGCTAACAGGCGCGGAAGTGCATAATGATGTCAAAATGTCAAATGTTTAACTTGTCTTGAAATTACAAGGCTAAAAGTAAAAGAGTAATATCATATGTTCTATAAACGCCATGGTCCTATGCGTTTTGGACGGTAATCTCATGGAACCAGAAAGACTAAGTACATCCAAACTTGAAAGCGAACTCCCTATCTTTGTATGCAGTCGGATGCAGGGCAGCCCACTCACTCACTCTGGTTCGACTTGTGGGTAGATTAACTTGGCTCTGTTTGTTTGTTTTTTACGCGACTTGTAATCAGAAATCTGTTTTGTGTTCCTAAACCCATTTAATCGTCTGCTTTGAGTGGGCCATTACGCATCTCTCCTTATTAGGCCGGTAATTTTAAAGACGTTTTGGATCATGACAGTCCTTTTGTCTTGTAGAAAGCACTTGTAGTTATGATGCCACCATCTATATCCATCGCCTTGTGATCCCCGTTTCTTCGCGTAGCCAAGGTCAATAATGCTAAAGGGATTTGCATGTTCACTTATTTTGTTGTGGTTAAACCGTAATTGAATACCCATTAGTATGCACCCTCGAGTGATATGTTCTAAGTAATGTAAAGGAGGTATCCTAATGTACAAAAAGTATTTGAGCCTTCAACATACCTCAACTGAAACACGGAATGGAATAATTGCTTCGAATGCAAGTACCTAACTCATGTCATCATTATCCGATACCAACTAAAATGGTGCTTAACGGGTCCTTATTGCAGGAGGGATTTCGTGGACAGCAACTTCAGAAATATAGCTATGCAGATGTGAGTATTTGTATTAACCGTACACCAAGTAGGCACATTTATACTATTAGAAAAACACTGGACAGGACTCCTTTAAGCGTTTGGAAATCTGACACGTCTTACTGATCCAATAAACTTCAAATTTTACCGAAGGTTTCAGAATACTTCAGTGTAGTCAGCAGAAAGATTTATTAATCAAACTGAGGTAACCGGGAGCTTACACAAAATATTCAACCATTTATCACGCCAATTGTTGAGGAACCATAAGCCTCAGTATATTGCGGAGGTGCATGTATTGACGGTCTTTTAATCTCAAAGTAATTATGTGAAATGTGGTCAAATAACTGTACATTCCGTTTACCAAACAGAAACGCGTCGCATCCTTTTAATAGGAACATCCGGAGAATAGCACATCGTTTCCTGTGTTCCATTTCGACATTAACTTATGCAATTTCGCAATAAGTTGGATAAAGCAATCAGCATATATATACTGAGACTAACTTGGAGGACAAAATGCATGATCTGAGTAAATATCGTGTACAGTTTCGCAAACCGCTTTAGTCGATCAATCTGAGTGTGTTCCTCATATCTGTAAAAATTTTTAGAAGGCTTATTCGCAAGAATGGTAATATCCGGAAAGCTACTGGAGTCAGAGTGCTGAATTAAATAACACATATTAGTTATTTCGCATGAACTCAGCGGCTAAATAGGTAGATATTATCAAAGGAAGTTAATGCTATAACCAAATCTGTCAAATCCGTTGATCTTTGGTCCTTGTGCATATTGACGAAGAGGAATACTCCCTCTGAGAATTTGTGAAGCTTCGTTGTACTTACACTAAACCAAACAGAAGCCATACATCAACCAAAGCGCTAGCTATCCGTTGCGTCCTATTGGAACTCGTCATCAGCGCGCGCCCGCCGAATGCTGCCGGACTCGAAATCACTACCTTAATTTGAGAGTAAGCGACCAATGTCCCTGAGCCATAATCGACGGCAGCGGACCGCCATATCTGATATCTAACCACAATATAGTGCGGCTTATCCTGCAATTTCGTGCATAATATGAACCTGCTAAGCGCTGGCCTGGCCCCAGAGCAACAACTTCCATTACAAACCGCCACCAATTGTGATGGCATTCAAGCTGCTAAGGCGACTACTGATTATTCGGAATCAGCTGCGGAGTTTATTTGATTTTGCGAAAATTCTTTGCAATTAGACTCAGGCAGACAATCACCACACATACAGGAAAGCTCTAGAGGGCCATCTTCTTCTATTGGGACTAGTCAGTAGCTCGCACCCGGAGAGTGCTGCCGGATTCGAACCTACGACCTTACTTTCGCCAGCGTGTGACTTATGTCACTGAGCTATGGGCGACGGCAGCTGACTGCCATGACTGCTATTTAACTTCGATATAGCGCGGCTCATCCTCTACTACTATGCATACTAGAAACTGCAGAAGACAGGGCTGGGCAAACCCGGGTGTGTCCATCAAAAATACCAAAGTAAAGGAAGCATATGAGCTTAAAACTTTCACTTGAAACCGCTTAATAAAATGATTGGGTAGTACTCATAACATGCTTTGTAACCACACCCCGTGGTTAACATGGCTAGTTCCTCAGTTAGTATACAAGCATTCACACCACGTTGAAACACTGTAACCTTGTTTACGATGACCTTGTGGGTATAAAGCAAAAAGTAACCATTACGAATGAAATGGGGATGCAGAAGTCTGCGAAACGTAATGCTCAGCATGGCAACCTGAAAAATGGGAAGCATAAGTTGCAGGAAAATCGATAAGCACCAAAGAGACATTTCTCGTAACACGATTGATTTGTTATCCTGATTGATAGAAAAACGTCTCCAAAATAGATGGTCAGCTCGGTGAAAAATTTAGCAACAAAGCAAGCAAATACAGGCACTAGTGTTTCGAGTACTGAGTTCTTTTATTTCTTTTGCTTATTTGGATTGTTTGTATAACAAAAACTGTTGTGATAAATGTTTGAGTTTAACTACTCGCCGTATGGTTGTATGGACAAATTACTATGAATTAAAAGCACCTCCTTATGTCTCCTGACTTTCCAGTTCTAAAGCAGCTTGGGAGTTTACAAAGGTGATCATGGTCTCCAGCATCCATCTACTCTAACTCCCAAAACCGGAGATAAAACAACTCATGCACGCTCAAGAGATTTCTTTCGCTCATGTTAGCACTATTCAACTGGCAAAGATGGCAACTGCTGAGAGAAAAGAGTAGGCAAGACTTGTTCGGTTGTATGCATTTGAGACCAAACATACAACTCGTTTTCATACTGCAACAAGTTCCTTCTCTCAGAATAACGAATAGTTAAGCATGAATACGTTCGACCATAGCGTTTCGGTAAACATTTACCAGGTCGCTGCAACGATGGATCAGAGTCTTCGTTCGTGGACGAAATTAGAGAGCACAAGTGGATGAAAATCTAACTCACTGTTATCTTTCCACTAGCAGCGCACTGCAAAACACAGTCCCGGACCCAGTTTGTTCCTGATCCACATCAACGAAGTACCTCAGGTTATTTGGTCGCCTTGTATTTTTTTCGTAGATTTTAAAACTTGATGATTTCTGTGACTGTAGCCTACTTTAGTATAGATTCGATCACCTGTCCATGTAGTTTATAAGTGTTCATCTGCCGATAAACCCAGCCAAATGTTTGTTTCTTAGTCTAGAAAAAGATGGTAATTTGCGTACGTACAATCTGACCGACTAACCGCAGCAGCTCACATCTTCCGTAAAGAATCTACGCGTACTTTTACGCGGCGACGTTAAGTCTAAATGCACATGGTTTCTGCGCTCAGACGCGGCTTTTGCAGTTGGATTGATATGATGATAATATTATTATTGTACGGGTACGTCTCATTTGCCTATTGTGCGATCACCAACAGAGAGGTGCAGGGCCTGGGAGATGTCCAGAGTGTAGCTGCAAAGCCCTTCCCCAGTGTGCAGAGAGGGCTTACACACACCAACGCAGGGGACGGGTCTGTACACGCTATCTTATCGTACGGGATATTGCATATGGTTGACTTTCTGTGTGGATACCGCCGCTTTTACTGCGCGCACCAAGCGACATTTGCGGTCCCTGGTACCAGCTTATTGTATCGGACCAGATGCGCAAAACTCACGTTCGACGTTTCTACCGATGAGCGGTAAAATAAGATAGCAGAAATTCAAAAAATAGGCTAAGTGAAAGCAATATCGGTTAAAAAAATTCTCACATAAATAATGCAAATTACGAATTTCGAGCGAGCATTACGCCGGAATAGCATGTCGCACAACTGAAACATGTTGCAAATGCGTGGCAACAAAAGGTCTTATTCCACATGTATTCCCAATACTATGTCAAAAGAGTGACACAAATGCGTATCTTCTATCTATATTTTCGACTTTAATAAGCATTATCCACAAAATCTCATAAAAAGCAAGCGGCCCATAACCAATAGCACAATTACAAGAAAAACCAAAATTGTTTAGACAAATCCAACCTCCCTACTACCATTTTTCATGGCTTACCATGACGACTGGTATTACTGTGTGATAATCCGTGCATGCCACATTTCTCTATCAAATGTCAACCGGAAAATGATTGGAGTGTGATGGCCCCGTGTGACATTTAGTTTTGAATCAGGTCTATATATTGGTATACCTTTGGACACTACAAATACCAAAATTACTCCACTTTTGCCTACACTTTCAGTAAGCAAACCAATCGTGTGGCCACATTGTTTTGACGTATTGTCGAAAGCTTTAGTGTCTACAAAAACAACAGTAAGCAAAGGATGAAAAGCAGCCGCCCTTAAACTATTTTGTTCTTGCAGTAGTTAATAAGCTACGCAGTAATCGCAGTAACAGTGTTTCAAGAAGAGAAACCACATATACTGACGCTAGCAACGATTTGAAAAAGTTTATGATGTTCCGTTCAAATATTAAACTTTAGCAAAATATACATCATAATACCCTAGTTATCTTGGTATAATCTAAACTAGGTGAGCTGCGGCCCAGCTACCATGGTCTGATCATGAAGTACAAAGGAAATGCACACTGATTTTACAGGACTTCTGATAGCGAACAAATAAAATTCCTTCCATTGACTCTTGCAACATTGATTCCGTTTCACAAGTTTTTGGAATGAACGAGCGCTACTAATCGTTCTGATACTTTTAGGCGTAATGTAGGGAACATTAGGATGAATAACCATGAGTTGGGAATGAGTGACAATATGAACACGAAAGCGTTGCCTAGAAAAATTCATAACTTTTGTATATAACAATAATGCTAAAAATAGTGATAGTTTATGACAAGACCATTTAAGGGTAAAAAATGAAGCTGAGTGCACTCACTATTCTGAACCTTATAATCAATTAGAAGGAAGGACACGCCTCATACAGGTGGTGAGATATGATGTAAAATGGCAAACGGAATTACATATATGAATTAGGTGCATTAGTCGCAGGACCTAAGTAGTTCAAGCTTTCAGTAGGTCTATGTTTTGCAGGAACGCATGTCCTGCGTCTGGCCGGGTACGTGGTGTTTAGCAGTAAAAGGCCAAAAAGGCTAGTTTATTCCACCCCCCAATGCGCGCATAATTGCCATATGCCATCCGATTATCTTCAAGCTAAATGAGAGCAAAGGCAGTTTAGATGGAGAAAAGTTCATGAATAACGTGCACCCACCAAACTCAGCGCTCTGTTCACGTTTTCCTAGGTCATCGTTTTGTCATCAATTTGCGTTATATCGTAGCATTTGACAATGTAGGAGGAAGGAATGAGAGACAGCTAGTTTACCTAGCAAAACAATACTCATGATAAGAGAACCATATGCTTCATGTTGTGTCGACAAGCTTTTCACCCCGTCTATTTCTGTACCTTTGTACTGCGAAATCCACAATTTATAAAAATTTTCAAGACTATTCTTATACACCTTTGTCTATGCAACTAAAGCTAAATATTTCTATAATCATATTAACAGTAAAGCGACATCGAAAATACTCTTTTATTTTCATCTTAAATGTCCGAAGCGAAAGTGAATTTCCGATATCCTGTGGCTGTCGGTTCCACACAATGCGGGATATTTATATGTAGAGTTCTTGTACCGTACATGTGTGCGGTAACGCGTTAGCTTAAACACTAGTTTTTATTTTTAGGTCATACGGTGGGGATTCTTGGAACACCGGTCGATATTGTCTGGTGTGTCAGTAGATGGGCACCTTTGAATATTAGACATAAATTCAGCTTAGTCATTAAAGCCATAGCGGTTCGATTATCAACAAACCGCACCCATCTTTTAAGCGAGCTCTGAGATGCGACCCACAATTATTTTCCTAATAGACACGTGTAGCTTTGATTGCACGCATGTCTCGTCTTCTAGCACTGCCAAAAGCGGTAACACTGAATTGTGGTGCTGCTCTGGCGTATATTTTTAAGGACAGGATTTTAAAGTAGCTTTTTCTAGACAAGCGGCAAATCATTTCAACCGTCCGTCGTGTTTTTGCTACCGTACACTCAAACTTTTCTTTGAAATTCAAAATACCTGAGTAAGACCCATATGAAGTCTCATAATTTGAGTGGAATTTCATGCAGAAACATGCGTTCCTTTGAAACGCTACAAACATAGCATATGGTGCTGAAGTTATATGTTAAACAGTTCATGAAAGATACGACACACCGCCCTTTCAGTGAAACAGGATTACCTTGGATGTCAAATAGAATAGACCGATGTTAAGACACTGCGGCATACAAAGATGTTATTTTTGCTGCAAACAAATAATGTGTACCGTACCTAATTGCAGGGCAAATGTCATCTGCCTATATCAAGAAAAGAAGAGGACCGAGTGCACTACCTTGTAGCACTTCACTAATAATCCCTGTTGTCCCTGATAGTACTCACTTATCTTGACTGCACGCTTTCGACCAGTGAGGTAAGCTTTTAACCAGGATAGTTGTGAGCTACCAATCCATTACTGAAAATTTTATGTGTAAGCGTTCTATTCAAATCTGCCGAGGGCTTTTTGAGTGACTAAGTGAAGTACCATACAGGGCTTGTCAGATTCCTTCGATTTCGCTAAGGGATCAGACAGATATAGTTTGCAAGTGACACCTGAAAGCTTTTAAAGAATTCCATACTGTAAATGTATAGAATTCGACGTTTTCACTTTTATTGTGGCGGTCCATGATTCCGGAAATTAAATCAGTATGTTTTATTGGGCTTTAGTTCTTATGTGATGTCTAGACAAGGTTTTGTAGCAGCGTGTCACTGTCATCAGCTGACAAAAACCAGGATGAAAGCCAAATCTCATTGATGTGGTAAAGCAGTTCAGCAATAAGTAGAGGATTTCTTTTCCACCTTACCTTAAAAATACTAGGGGGATCCCATCTGAAACTGGATGAAATGTACTATTTAAATCCTTAATCTGGCATTTGATAAAATCATTTTCGAAACCAACCTTAGAGATACATGGCTAAAAGTGCTGTGTGAGGTCAACTTAAATCGTATTCTTTAAAGAATCGGCAAACTAATTGTTGTAAGCCTTAGTTACAGTTGTAGCAGCATCGACAAGGACACCCTCACTTTAACAAGATGTAGCTGTGGGTTTTGTTGTTTGCGGCACTGCGTTTTATTAATCCTGCTATTGCAAGTACTGTAGTAGCTCCTTTTGTAATTTTAGTTTCCTCTTTCTTGAGGCAAAGGATTCTCTTGGCTTCTATGTTTATTATCAGTTTGTAAAGTCTAAAGAGCACTGTAAAGTGATTGTTGTAATTGTTTGGAAAGAACTTTTAGGTCACATTCGTGCTGTTTTTCCTGAACCTGTGACTTATTTCCAGTTCAAGTTAGAATAGATGCCTTTCAGCAAACAGTGCTACAGCTAGATACAACAAGTGGAGAAATGGTAGAGAAAGACCGGCCACTGAACAGATAAGCTTGGTAATTTGAATACTGAACAAACTGACAGGAAAACATCATAACCAACTGGTCAGGTTATGTTCAATGACGTGCAGCGAATCAACCGTTATCAGCCTGCATTAAACAGCGCCGGAATGGTTAGTGTGGTGTAACTGACTTTGACAATTTTCGAAACTAAATAACCGAGTTTCTAAATAAGAATATACAGATTGTAGTACCACACAGCAGTTGAGCATTGTGCGACCATGCAATTGTTCTATTCGTTTAGCCCTTATAATCACGTATGCCGTCGCTTGTTGAAACTCAGCCATAACACCAAACTCAGATGTAACCTTCTGAAAGTGTGTGCACAGTTTAGCCGCCTGGACTGCCGACGGAATTATTGTTCACTTCAGGTTTGCCAACCCTGGAACTCTCTCCCAAACTTCGTTGTTTCCTCCACCACCTTGGATATCTTCAAAAAATGATTACATTTTGCCATTGGCCCCCATCACTTCATTGCTTTAACTACGCTAGTTTGGAAAATATTACTTACCCCTCCAAACCGGATTAGCTTGCAGCATAAAGCTGAGGAGGTGGTACAAAATTGAGTATGCTCGTTTTTCTTTTCTCACGGAGTCCATCAACCCTGACTGTCCCAATGTTGCCTCGTCGTTCGCATTGAATTCTCCATTTCACTACGATTATTCAGCAGCTTATTTGCTAGATAAACTGTCAAACGGACAACTCACCTATCTTTGGATAATTGTATGTTTAACCCAACCATCCTGCATGACTTGTCAATCAACTGCCTTTGTTACCCACATAAATTAGGGTGAATTGTTCATTACTCATTGAAAGAAGGTGTGAAGCCCATGGATATAGCGCTTGATGTAGAGCGAACCGGGTCATGGGCTCCGTGTCCGTTGACAAGACTGTTGACCTCTGGTTTCTTTAACTGAAATTTTGGATATTGTTAACACAACTAAACGTGACACTTTCTACTGTAATTCAGTAAAGAAGTGCACTAATTCTTATGAATCTTGCTCAATCACTATCAGACCAGTTCACAAACCATTCAAGTATTTTGGCCAAACAAAATAGTTAGACAGATATCAAAACATGGAAAAAAGGGGCACCACCAATCAAAATGTCACAGTCAAGACCATGGCAACCGAATTGATTGCCTCAAGAGTTTCTGTGCACATAGCACAGATTGATAAGCCTTAATTAACAACGCCTCACTAATTGCTAGCATTATCAGGTTTTTTGTTACGTAATAACATTTTGAACGCTGTCTAGGGGTTCACGTGATGACGGGGTGTCATGAGGTGCTTGGTAATAGACGATGCAGGGCTCCGATTGATTCTCAGATTCGTCCCATGTTGTTGCGTAATCACTTGTCCCAACCACTTTGGCAGGTGTTCAGCTACCCTCTGAGATAACTGACGGTTTGTTCTGCCTATGTAAATGTCACCGCAACCGCAGGTGAACTGATAAACAACGTGAGAGGCCAAACTAACCGACGAAATGCTCTGACGGTTATGAAGAACAACTGCTCGCGTGGTATGTCTGAGTCGCAACTGGGCTGTCGTGTAGGTTCGCGTTAGGGCGGACCGGAGCTTTCGTCCGATGTCATTTGCCGCATGATCCCCTTTGAATGGCACGAACAAATAAACATTCTTTTTCTCAGCCGTCCACACCGGTGTTTTTACGCTGGGAAGTCTGCTGTGTACCTGAATAAACTTCTCAGGATATCCATTAGAAATTAAGGTCTTGCGTAGCAATTCTTCTTCGGCTTGTAACGTTTCGGGGCTGCAAATACGTCTAGCCCGGTAGAAGAGAGTTCTCACTAACCCGCGTTTGTATGCGATCGGGGCGAAGCGTAAAAAAATGAAGGTACTGTCCAGTCCAAGTCGATTTGCGGTAAACAGTCTCCTAATAAGTATATCCAAAAACGACAGGCAATGGTGCTGTTCCACTTCATGGGATACCGACAGATTAGGGTGAATCGAATTTAGGATGATCAGCAGCCGATTAAAATGTTCTCCGCTGGTGAAGACTAAAATGTCATCCACATATCGTCTGTACTATTTCGCTTCACCAATGCTCTCAGCAACTTGTCTTCCTATCAGGCCGAGGAAGATGTCCGCTAAAACTGGTCCCAGCGGGCTGCCCGTAGCGACCCCGTCCATCTGTTTGTATGCGGTCCCCTCAAATTCAAACTGTATGTTCTCGGTGCACAATAGAATCATATCCTTTAAATACTGTAGAGTATTTTGGCATGTAAACCGTTTCACGATCAGACATACTGAGGTGCGTATATAAATATATATATATATATGCCCCATGATGAGGTTGATGTTTCGTTCATGATACTTCTTCACCACATTTGAGCCAAACCAACTTTCACTTAAACTAGGTCTTTTTAATGTGGATAAAATTCATTACATTTTATTTGGTTTGTTCTGCGTACTTGATAATGTTCTCCCAACGTGCACACGTCGCTTATGCAAATTGTGGTAAACTTGCATAATTTTATCGCATGGTATTTTTGTAATAAATTTCAGACATTTTGTACTTATCAAGTAATCACCTTTAACCAATTGCTTCTATATGCTCATTTAGCGAGCATTTATACCCTCATATGCGTTTAGTTTATTCGATGTCGGCATTTTGAATGATTGGCTACCGTTTGACATCTCAGATGTGGTTGCGCTTGATTTGCATGTTGACAAGGAGCTTACCTGTCTATTACCGTCTACCTCGTCCATCTGGCCCCAAGAGACATTTGCTCGTTGCTTGAGAGGAGGGGTGCACGGTCCTTGTGGTGGTGCTAGGATGGAAGAGCGGTTCCATGCACTCAGTGTGGAGCGGACTACGGTCCAGCCACCGCCTTGTGTGCGCTTGATTCCCCAAATACAGCGTGCTTGTGTTTGCCTGTGAAGGAGTGTGGGCCGGCTCCGTTGATGAAACGTGGCTCCCATCCACATGCCTCCCGGTCTTATTCCTTCGGGTTTACACTGGATATGGGGTATGTGGTTGGAGCTGTGGGTGGTGCAGCGCAAGCCATCCATGGTCCCTCTGTAGGCGCAGGCGTCCTGTGGCTTGCCACAGTGACAGGCAAATCCGAAACCGAATGCCGCTAACCATGGAAACATTTAATGCTTATCACTAGTGGCAGTCGAACTGGTTGCTCAGCATGGTAATTTGTTTACAGAAGTTTCGTCACTGGATTAGACTGTGCCTAATTAACCGTGGTCTTAACATGTGGTGCATAATTGCAGCAAAGGTAAATGTATAAATCTTTAAATATCCTCGGAACTGTAACACTGAGGGAGTTTGGAAAAAAGGAGATCTCAGTTACTACTTCACATGCAAATGACATTTCCTATTCATGCACTTTAGTTACTTCATTTCCGCGGTAAGCACGACGCTAATTTTTCTAATGTTATATATTAAAACTCATTTAATTTTGTATTGCATTTCTTTCTACCTACTCATCATTTACCACTAAGTGAATCAGTCACGTAGTAATGACCGGTTATGCAATTCGACTAAGAGTACTGATACCGATTGCAGTATGTCCAAGTTTCCACATTGAACCTCTGAAGTGTTTTCTATTCCCACATGCAGTGTTGAATATCCTTGTATCTGCGAGTAATCACAAAGAGAGATCGTGCAGGGATTGAACACACTACTCTTGACGGTTGTGAATCGAACGGATAAGAAGGTAGTTGAAAGTAGAGATGGGGTTTCTCCGAACCTGTTAACATGACTAGAGCAAGCACAGCGTTCATGAGATACAACATTTTCTCGAATACTGACAGAGCAATAACAACCATAGCAGACGGCCGTAGCAGCGTTAACCGTAGCGAAACTCATAAATTCTGTTAGCATTCGCTTCATGATCGATCCGTCATTTTTGGCCATCACATGACGGGCAATTGTGAAAAACCCATAGACCGGATAAACCCCGGAGAAAATAATGAGCAGCAGTCTGTCTGGTGAATTTAGCCATGCCGAAAAAACCGCGTTCTACATTCTGATAGCAAAGGTTATTTGTATCGCAAAGCATGTAAGTTTATCAGATTATCGGACATATTGCTAGCGTTTGCTTGTTTCTTAGCCATGCCAGACACACAGCATGCGGGTAGACCCAAACGTGTTAACGTCAATGGTCTGTGTTTCATGCTTGAAGAAACCGATCGAAAAATTCACACGCATCGTCAATTCAGCTGTTGCGTGTAGACAGAAATCTTCACGCTCTGCAACGGTAAAATAACAGAATTGTTACATGATTTGTATACTTTTGGTTTCAAATTTGGAGAGTGGTGGTTCCGTTGAAACGCTAACAGTGTACAAAGCAAAGAACGCTTGCTGATTCCTGGCGTAGTAGGACGTGCATTATTAAACATGTATGCTCGTGGATATAATGGTTTAGATAGATGAGGATATGGTCGGGTGACATAGCAGAAACGGAAGAAAGATAGGAGAAGCAATTGCACTAACTGATGGGTAACATACAGCGTGAGACAGGTTAGAATCTATGGCGTAAATTGGATTTCTGCTGTGAACAACTTGTAGTCCATCTTTTCATCTACTTTTCTCCGTCGCTAAGTTGACCAAATATTTTCACTGTTGACAAAATTATTGGGGTTTTTGATATTAAAGTGAAAATACATATAAATCTTGTCTTACCTTTTGCATATTAAATGAAATAAAAGCCTGATATTTGGGCTTATTATGTCAACAGAAAACAAAGTTACTTATCCTGGATGAATAAAATATCGGGGTTCTAGTGACGAGGAACACAATGAATGCGGTTTCAACATCGTTTTGAATTTTAGAGCGTTTCTTTGGGTGAAATTATTTAGGCGCTTAAAAAGTGGTAATTAATAGGCGAGATATCAGCGGAGCTTGGTTAGAAAAGAAACCCTTTTTTTACTCAGGTTGGGTTGCTTCGCATATTTTTGTTTGAAATGCACTTGAGCGTTTTCGTAGAGAATTGTCGGGTACACGCTATGAATGTTTCAGATAATTACGGCACTTTGTTGACTGCAATTTGTACAATGCTGTAGGCTTCAAACCGTTTAGAAGCATTCAGCAAACTCGTTTCCACCGGAAGCAACATAAACGATGAGAGTACTCGAATTCGGTTCTAACTGCTAACACCTAGAAGAAAAATTTAAGTAGCTACAATAATCTATACTTCCAGCACAAGTATATCAAACATATTAATTTACTCCTAGTCAAACGTGCAAGAAATAATCATTTTATTGCACAGGATTACATACGACAAACGGATTCAGGTAGTAACCAATAAAAAGTGTGGCTACCTCGAGTCGTGATCACTGTGAACCTGTGTGTTGCGCACACAGTTATGACATTGTAAGTGGCTTACTTTTAGCAATGAAAGCGAACATAGCTATAGACTACACGGACCATCTGCTTTCCATTTCTGTGTCCTCCACCCACATGATAATTGTGAGGTCACTACAGCAATGCGACATAACCTGAGCCGTAATGTAACTGTTCAAACGCCTCAACTGGCAGAGGTTGAAACAGAAGGCGCCGATAACACATCGGGCATCACTAGGTGAGGATAGGGAGCCTATTCAAAGGTTTGAAGTAGGTCAATGTATGCCCGATTGGATGCGATTTTGATGATGGTCAAAGTACAAACTGAATAAGAACTGAAATTAACGTCGTATTGCAGTATGAGGAATGTGAGCCAGAGCATGAAAAATTTTAGCTGGGAAAAGGACAAAATTTGGATAAACGGCAGCAGGCGTTATAGGCAGTAAATCATTGAACAGGGTAGATTGTATTACTGAATAGCACATTCGGGATTGGAAAAGTCTGTGAAGCCTGATGGATTTTCAGCCGCTGAGCAGAGCCTAACCAGTACTCTGGAACTATCCCATTTTCCTAACATATCCGGCCAAGAAACTGGTCATTTTTACCTCGTAGAACAAGGGTGGACTGCACTACCATAAAGGGGTTTATTTGGTTATTTTGCAACTCTGTTATCTCTTTTTCAAGCTTGTTCGACATTCTAGTCTTTCGTAAGTGGTTGCAAACGGCACATTGTTTATCGCTATTCAAAGACAAGATCTCATATATTTGTAAACGGAATCGTTTTACCTAAATTTCTTAATCGATCGTTGTCTACTTTTCCTGACCCTCTATATCGTTCTACAGTTTCAAGGCTATAGTTGATTTTTCGAATTTATTGAAACCACCATTTTTCAATGCAGCTAATAGTGGTCCCGTAACGCCTGCACTTTTGACATCACATGCAACCATTTCTGATATGTGAACGGGTCTAAGTACTATAATCTGTACAAATTGGCAATTTGTCCATGGTGCATTCAATGCTCAGTACAGTAGTTAAAAGATACTATTAAGGTAGCTTTTTACTACTAGACCGATTACAATTCAGAAAGATACAACACGCAAAGGCAAGTTGTTAACATTTCACTCAAAAGTACAGCCGCTAAGAGTAAAGTGAGGAAAACTGCTATAACTTTAGTAACAACCTAATAATTATACTACATTACCTTACTGAGAATGGCACAATGGTAAAACAAGTTCTTTTTCGTATAACGGCTGGCTGCATTTCCTTATACTTCGCTGCCACATACAAACAGCAGCATAGAGGATATTCTACGTTTTGAATCGGACGTTCTGAGCCCATCTGGTATAACAAAGCAATCAAGGATCATGCGGTTATCCGTTGTTGAAAACGGTAGAGTTCATGTGCAAAACGACTCAACAAATACAAATATAGGCAGCTTTTGCGAAATGTATCGTAAGACTTATGCATTGATAACAGGCACTCTATTGAATATGACGATGGCCAGTACCTTTTTGAAAAAGCTATTACATGACCCACCTAAAACACAGATCGGCGAGACTAAAAGTATATGTGTTATGTTAAGGACATTTTCGTGCGTTGCTAATTGGCAAAGCATGCGGTACAGTCATTGAACTCTGTTAAAGAAGCCCATGCGAAACTCCATTTTGCCTACGATAATGAGTTCAGAAACCAACCAACATTGCTGGATGTTGATGTTATCCGTATCTTTGGCGAATCTTGCAATGGAAAGGTGCATATTAAGCGCACTTGGAATTGAGGTTATTTGAACTTCCACAATGCAATACTAGTACATTTTAAGATGAGTTTAATTCGATCTCTTTCATACAGGGAGTGCAGTATTTGCACAGTTTGGGCACCATGAAAGATAAATTGTAGTAATGCATCGAAGACATGGGAGCAAATGCTAACCTAGAAAAATTTATCGCTATTTTAAACGTTCCACCAAACGCTGTCACCATTGAAAACCAGCAGACAATCGGCATATCTCCAACCATGCAGCATTTGAATATGCGACCTGTGCGCTCCATAACTTGTGAGCCACTTGTTAGGGAACTTCAAGTAGCTGAGAGAAATTGGCCCAACCAAAATCCTCTCAAACTACCTCAACATGTAAATAATCTTAACTGGCACGTAAATTATGTGCAACAGCCAGAAAATTGTAATCTCCCAGTGGGTCGCCATTTTCCCAGTATTTCACCCTTCCAAACTTTTTTGGGGGTCCAGTGGCGTTCTACCCGCCACACCCCCAAATGACACTATTTACGCAAATTATATGTCCTCCGTATCCACCACCCCCACTCCACCCTCTCCAAATACCACCTCGTTGGGGTTCTGTACCTGGATTCCTGTAGACAACCCAACGGATAACAAGACACTGCACTTACTTTTAATTAATTCCCGTTCACTGTTAAATAAAATGCACTTCCTGCGTAATATCCTTCACCTTTCCTCTCCTGATATAGTACTAATTACGGAAACATGGTGTTCAGCAGAGATGTCTGACACATTGTTCAGGATACTGGGTTATAACATCTTTCGTAATGACCGTCTTTATGGTAGAGGTGGTGGCTGTATAATCTACGTCAAAGACAAATACTTGGTTCTGCCTTTGAATGAACCATTCCTCCAGAGACTTCCTGATTCGGTGTGGATTACAATTTCTATTAATCCAACAAATCTCTTAGCAGGTTGTATTTACAGACCCCCATCGTCTACACTCACCGTGACCGATGACTTGTTGGACACTTTCTCTCTTAATGCTGACCTCTCATACACTAACAAAATAATCGCTGGGGATTTTAATATGCCCGAAATCCCATGGTCCCTTAACAATAAACCACAAAAACACAATCCTTTTATGTCTACTCTTGATCGACTGGGATGGGTACAGCACGTCACAGAACCTACACGGCTTGGAAACACACTTGATCTAATCTTTACGATGGGATGTTCGCATGTGTCCACATACATCAGTGATAAGTTGCCGGGTAGTGATCATAACATTGTTGGTTTTTCATTCCAAATTCTTTCTAAACCGACAGAATCAGTGATAAATTATCGCCCATTCTCTTCTGTGAATTGGTCAATTTTCTCGGATCTTATAAGGTCTTCATATTGGGATCCATTCTTCTTAGCACAGAATGTACGAATTGCTTGTAATGAATTCTACCACCGCATTCAGCTTTGTGTTGAAGCTGTGGCTCCAGAACGTACTAAGAAGATGAAAAGGACTGCTGCTCCTGCAGGCCTCTCAAGAAAGGTAGCCACTAAACTTTATAAAATAAAGAAAAAATTTAGGAAAACTAACGATTTTACCCTGCTGATGCTCCACACCAGAATGCTTACAGCGTTATACCGAGACCACCACAAAATGCTATGCTCTGAGGAAGTAATGGCACTGAAGGGCGCAAATGTGGTAGGCTGCATCTCAAAACTTTTGGACCGTAGGCAGAATAGAAAATCAAGTTGTATAAACACCATTGTAAACTCTGATGGAACTGCCATAACCGACCGTGCAATCATTTGTTCGATCTTCAATGACTACTTTATGTCTACTTATGGCGCTAATGCGAAAGATGATCCTCAGCTCAAGCTGATACACAGAGGGAGTAATACACTCCAAACTGTTGAATTTACGCTTAGTGACATATGTCGCCAACTCAGATTAGTTCGGCCATCATGCTCACCAGGCCCTGACAACATCCCTTCAATACTGGTAAAGCACGGAGGTCCAGACATCTCCCTGTTTTTGCTTAATGTATTTACACTTTCCATGCTCAATGGGGAGTATCCTATACACTGGAAACAATCAACTCTAATACCAAGACACAAAAGCGGATCTATGCAAGATGTAAAAAATTACCGCCCAATCCACCACACATCTATTATTTCCAGAATCATGGAGAGGATAGTTAAAGAACGCATAATAGAATATTTGAGTTCTATGAGCCTATTCAGTAAACATCAACACGGTTTTTTGAAAGGTAGGTCGTGCACTAACTGCCAGTTAGATTACCTCGATTATGTGACTAGAGCAAGAGACGCCGGAAGTGCTATCATCGTAATATTTCTTGATATCCAAAAGGCTTTTGACCGTGTCCCACACAATTTATTGCTGCTGAAGCTTATGTCCTATGGTATCACTAATTCACTTCTAGACTGGTTGTCTTCCTACCTCGAGGGTAGAAAGCAATAGTCAAAATCGGTCACTATACATCTGAAGCCACTACAATCTCTAGTGGAGTGATTCAAGGTAGCGTGCTGGGCCCGCTTTTATTCTTAATCTATTTCAACGATCTCCTCGACGAAATCTCGTATGGAAAACCGTACCTTTTCGCAGATGATGTTAAAATTGTGTACTGTTCCACCCCTGGGCAACGTAGTCCTAACTTAGCCTATATTCAGTCTGACTTGTCCGCACTGGAGCTCTGGAGTAACTCCTGGAAGCTGCACTTTGCCACGGACAAGAGTCATCTATTATACTACGGCTGTGCCCCTTCTCTGAACATCCTTACATTAAACGATACCCCTATTCCTGTGTGTGGCGCAGTCCGAGACCTTGGTCTAAGATATTCTGCCTCATTTAACTTTTTAGAGCATGTTATATTCTTGCAGACTTCTGCCAGAAAAGTGATCGCCTATATAAGTCTAACTCTTGTTTTGAGGAATTCCAGGCTTCAAGCCTTTAAAATATGTGTTAGGCCGAAACTTGAGTACTGTACGATAGTGCATAGTAATCTGAGAAAAGTGGATATTATGGCACTAGAAATCATTCAGCGATCATTCACAATAAGGTTTCTGAACATGCCTAATACTATGACATACCGTGAGCGTTGCGAGGCGCTAAATCCGGAGCCGCTATGGCTACGCAGACTCAAACTTAATCTGTGCCTTTTATACCGCTTACTATTCGGATTGGCCTTCACTACTCAGCCACAACTCGAGTTTCAGACTCGTATGCGCTATGAACTAAGAAACAGCGAGCGCACAGTGAAAATACCAAAGTCTCGCACAATGCTCCGCTCAAAATTTTTCTCTGTAAAATACGCATTAATATGGAACAAACTTCCATCGAGTGTTAGAAACTGCACTACCTATGCACAATTCAGACGCATGATTAATATTCACCTGACTGTTGCAAACATCTGGTCAACACTAAGCCAAACGGTGACTCTAGATGATTTGTATGAGAAAGGTCCTGGATACGTATGAAAGTCACCATATCCTCTATTCGTTGCAATAATATAAGATTACCTACATATAATTGCATTCTTGAGTATATATTTGAGAACGATTTTACTCCTATTAATCCGTTTAACCAATTCTGTTTTCTCCTTTGACGCACTGGTTCGTTGATGCACTACGCCTTCCAAGCTGACGTCTCTGTACCATCGTCGTCACTCGCCAAGATTTTCCATCAAATTGTGACTGGCCTATTGACTGCTAATCATTTCAAAACCCATATGGGAACCATTGATCAAAAGACGAATAATTAACTATATTATGCGATCACGTTGTACATGTTGATAAGACCACCCAATTGGTCTTTGCCTCGCACTGCTGAGGAATAAAACGTTTATATTTAGTTGACGAAATATATCAAGCTGACATGAAAGGATTGTTCATGCACATAAGAGTTAAGACAGATTCCACTGATAATATCCAATATGGATGTCTGAAAGACGTTGTTAACTAAGCGTATTCCGCGGTTAGGTCGGAAACTGATTATCGCAACATGGATGTACTTGCAAAACACTTGAATGAATGAAGGCAGTTGTTAACTCAATACTTGTTTATCAACACTTCGATGCAGCGCGATAAGTGGGTTACACTACCAGGCGCGAGACATTACGACTTGATTAGGGAAAAGATGTAATGCGATCCTCCAACAATTCTATTATGTCCCACCGTGATTTTGGCTATACCGTCCCTTAGAATGACCTAAATGTCAAATACTCACTGCTTGCATGTCTATCGAAAGGCTACCACAAGCACGTACACTAAATTACCGAGACTATGTACATCCGCTATTTGAAGTCGGAATTGTGTGTACAAAAACGGTACATACATCCACTACTGGTACCTTGACAGACAGACATTGTTATCTAACAGCGTGCATACTACCTGGGCTACCTACTTGGATTACTAAAGTCTGTTTTACTAGTTGTTTCTTATTCACCTTGCCTGCCATCTATATGCAAGGTCTGAGTTATATCTTTGGCTGTTCAAACAACTGAAACAACTTTTTTAACAGTTTGACAATTACAGCACGTTATTTTGCCTCATATGGAGGGTTAACTGCGAGATATCGCAAATACTTATTCGTCCTGATGGTCCGCTGCTGTCAACCATGGCTCAGTGACATTATTCACTGATTCGCAAGTGTAAGGTCGTGGATATGAATCCGGAAGGAATCGGGGGATGCGCGTTACTGACGAGTTCTTAATAGGCCGAAACCGCCATCTAGCGCTTCCCTGGATGTGCAATGAATGTCTAGATGCGTTTAGACGCGACGAATAGTCACAGTAATTGATATGTTAGAAGTTAGACTAAGGCATATGGTTAAACTGAGTAATCATGTTACTAGTATAAACCAAGCATTAAACTTTTACCGACAAACTCCATGGTAGAAAGAGTACACAATCTTGTGCGAACAAACTGCGTAAGGTAATGTTGCTTTATCAAGCCAAAAATAAGAATCATTCTGCTTTAAAGTTCAGCCTCGGCGCTGGGCGCAAAACCACAGTATAACTCACCTGGTACAGTAGTGCAACTACGCATTACGTTTTTCAGCTGAGGAGTGTTATTGAAGTGGTAAAGCAACATTTCTTCTTCTTCTTCATAATTCAGGGCCCTTGATGAGCAAAAGTAAGCCATTTGAAGTACTTTTGTTGTACAGCGTTTAGCCATTGTAGGAATACTTGAACAATACGCAACTGGGAAAAGCAAACAGCGCGAAGCAGAAGTATTCTTGCAACTAGTAAAGGGTACGGAAGTAACCATCCGAACCAGTGTCCGAACCTTATCGTCACAGACAGAAAGCCCTAAATGTACAATGCTAGGTTTAGAGGATAAACGTGTAGGCTAGACAGCGACTTTTGGCCTTATGGTGATCAAATTAAGGAATCTACTTGGTATATAAGTATCTCTTAGGTAAGGACATAAATTTTCATATTTGACGTCTATCTGCAATTTAGAGGTTACTTCAACATAAGACAAAGCTTGCCTAACCAAACTCCACAGGTTATTTACTTCTGGACATCGTATGCGTAAGGAAAGTTTCGATTACCCAAACTTGTTAATGTTACCGTCCTTACCCTGCTTTTCGCTTTCTAGACTAACACCCCAAAGCAGAGTAACAACCACACTGACATAATCCCGTTTAATTGCATTCCTATCATGTCCCCCCCCGCCATGGACTTGTTCAATGTCACGTCACAGGCAGTGAGCTTGAGAGCTTATACATTGCTTTTTCAGTTGAGACTGGTGCTTCATTGAGTTCCGCATGCCCTCTGGTTCGACAAGTACATATTGCCAAACACATACACTTGCGTCTGGCAAATAAGTCGAATTGCCTTGCTTCCACATTTGCCGTACAAGCCCTAGTTGACTGCCCTTTCTCAAGTTTGGCGCCTTGCCGCTTGGTAGCTCAGTCGCCTGTCCTCACTGATTGAGCCTGCTTGATGACTGGTTGTATTTTTTTCGTCGTGCAATTGTATATGTTTATGATCCGGATTGGATTGAGGTTTGTCGTAGTTTTAGTTTTCCAAACCCTTGTAAAACACCCTCGCAGTGCATGCCCGGCTTTGAGTTCTGAATTGATCAGGGTGGTTGCGCCTTGCTCAATATGTGACACGCTTCGTCGTTTACAGACAGCCTATCTTATATACACGTTGCTTGACTAGTGAATAGCTAGGCTCCTTGTTGTAAGAACTGGAAGTACAATTCGTGCAACCGTTTGTAGAGAGAAAATCTCTAGCTACCAACAACGCACTTCCATGCTGTGCTAATCAATTATCCACTTAGGGATATAAAACTGTTCTTGATAAGTAAGAATAGTGTTCTGGGTTTAACGATAGAAACGAATGCAGTCATAATAGTTAATAATTGATGCTAAGAAAGTGATCAGGTTTCAACCATTATTTAGGGTCTTCGGCGTATACAGATATAATCTAGAAGCTTTTTGCGGAGGAAAAATATGTGGGGGGGTCCTTAGCCTGATGACTATTTGGACGTCCAAACTTATCATCTCAACATGTGGAGGTCTCAATAGGATATCATTTAAACCACCTCGCATTAACTCTCGTTTCTTCCTAAGTTTGGAAGTTTACTAAAAATCAGGGGTTACTAAACTTAAATGCAAAAAAATCTGTCGTCACTGTTAGGGTCGAACTGATTTTCAGCTAATATCCATGTTATTCAAGGCAGTTATTAATTCCTTTCACTGTAAACTATAGCAGTAGACATGAAACTTAGCCCAGTGGCGTAGCAACTAAGTTAACCACAGGGGCGTACGTGAAATTGCCGCCCCAAATGGTAGATGTAAACCACCACAATTGCGAACAGCCCTTAAATATTTCCTTTCACATAGCAACAAGCAAAGATCTAATTGTGAAGTGCTATCGTAAATGCAGACCTTCGTTTTGTTACATAATGGTAAACAAAACTTACAGGTACACCCTTCGTGCATTACTAGAGGCAGTAGTATTTAGGACACTATCAAACTTCAGTTCAGTGGTAATTTCCCTCACTATGGAGAGAACTGTCAATCCGTGAACATTTTCTGTTCCACAGCTGATTAAAGGTTGTTCATTATAGGCTTGCGTATTAGTTGAGTTGGCAATGCTATTAGCTCAGGTAAGAAATATGCGCAGCTGATTCCTCAAGGTGATATATTATTATGAAGTTTAGAAGGGCCATTAATTTTTTCGTTTCCTGAAGTTTTCACAAAGCACTGCAAGGTTCTTTCTACAAGGAATTCATACTACTAAACCTTCCACAACTTCGTCATTCGGATAACAACAGTTGTAATCAAGTAGATTTGACGGTGTAAGAATGGCATAATTTTTGCAAGAAGAACTTACTGAAATCTATGGCGTTTCATCAGTCAAGTGTCTATGACAGACAGCATTTCACGTTTTAATTCAGCAGCAACTTCCGTCGAAATATTAAACAATGCGTCACCGTCCATCCGTCATTGGAGGATTCGACGCTTCATGCTCATCCCAATTCAACGTAATGTTGTTGGATTCATCCGTTGCCATGTCAAACATTTTCCCTCTTTTCTGAAGAAAGAAAACTTAACGTTGTAAGCTTGACGGAACTTTGTTGTGAATCCATCTCTTTGCTTTAGACAAATCTACACATCCTTGATTTCTATGAGAATAGATCTCCAAAAGCGCAGAAACAAAATAAACGGAAACGACGATACCGAGCTTGGATTAAAGATGCCTCTTAACTTGTGATTGTATTTCCCCTTATTCTGTGAAATGTTTCCGAAAAATGACGTTTCGAATCTTTTTCACAGTGTTTACAGCGCTTGGTCCACTATTCGGTCTAGATTTTACAGCCAATTGATAGTTATACTGGGGATTTCAATCAGGACATTCCAGCAAAGCAGGTGAGAAAAGAATGAGAATATCAGATACATTGTACCAAAAATGTAACAGAATGTACCGTCGCAGAAAATTGATATATACAATACAGCTTCATGAATTGTTTGTGTATGACGCAGATGAAGCTTTGGATTGTTTCGCAAATGTCTCTGCACACCCGATAGGTTGCTGCCATAACAGTAGCATTGTCAACTACTGGGCCAAGGCAGTCATCAACTGGAATTCCATTCTTCTCCGCTTCTCTCACAATCGGTCCAGAAATGTCCCCTGCATTTGTGCTGTATGTCTCTATGATGCCGTGAAACGACTCTTCTGCCGTCATTTTATTTGCAATCATTGGATTTGTGTGAGATATATCGACAGTGCTATCCAAAATAGCAAATATAGTTGCCTTCCTTGATCTGCACCATGATTTGCTTTCTGAGCAGCCTTGCCAAAAGGCCAGCTAATTAATTTTAGACGTGTGGCGACAAAAATATGCTACTTTTCCTTCCCTACTGAACTGCCATCAAACGTTCACAAACAATAGGTTCATGTATGGCGAAAAGCTGTGCAAATTCTTCCAAATTCCGCTTATTTTCTCTGTTTGTTCTGTCATGCTCTATGTCATTTAGGTGACAACGCTGGGTCATATTTTGCCTGGTAAGGAAACCTGACGATAACAAGCAATCTAGTCAGCATTTCAAGCCACCTATTTTGTACCCGTGCTGACTCAATTTTATCTATTTCCTTTCCATCAAATAGCCGGATCACCAGCTCCTTGCGGTTAAGAATGACTGAGCACGCGATTTACTAGATTGATGTTAACATGCATTTGGATTGAATTTCCACCAGTACCTGAAACCCACCTCATTCGAAAACCTAGACTTTTCCGCTGGAAACATTCTACGGAGGAAACCAAACAGGCGCTGTTTTGAAAGAGAATATGCCATCTGTGTTGGTAATACTTGCTCACAGCTTCGCTAGTATCGAGAAAAAAAACAGTTCGTGGTTAGCTTCTTGGCTCGGATTTGAATTTGTTCCAGGCAGCACTACTTATTGAATTCACGATCGAGGTGCTGCACGACAGTAGATTTGGGCGTGACAAACAGTAAGAATTTCATGGCCAATCTTATCAGACCACTGAAAGACATCCATAAAATCGTTTGAGGTGGGCATTATCGTGCCAAAGTGTGGTTGCATTTTCAATGCTTTAACTTCGCGGCATCTAGTGATTAGCAATACAAACATTTCTCGTTGACTTTATGACGACCATGTCGCTTTCGATTGCCTGGGTATCACCGGTTGTAGTAATTATTCCATATTTGGTCCTTTGTCCTTGGTTTGTACCACTCTGATAATGGAATTACTTTTGATGAATTTGCACTCGTTATCAAACAATATCTGTACTAAAATTGCTGCCCCTTTTCACATGCCACTCGGGGCTCACCCCCCCTCTCTGCCACACCTCTGCCCTAGCCTAACAGCCGCAAGGAAATTACATTTCCAACTCCAAAATTTCAAGTTGTTGCACATGCAAAGATAACTAGTGAACGATAATCAAAGCAAACTTCCTCTGCCTGCTGCATTTTCTTAGTAAATAACAATGAATTGCTCGCACATAGGGATGTACCTCAAAATGTAACCAAGCATTTTCTCCAAAGTTTAAGGCAGCAGCTAACTTTTACCATGCATAGTGGTATTAATAACAACCATACGAAAGTAATTTTAAATGGGTGTTACATTCAGTTAGTATACCTACTTGCTCTTCAGTGTACTGATGGCATTTCAAAAATTCCCCATATTGTATTCTGAGCTAGATAATTCGCAGCGGACTAGGATGGCTTATCGGCTACAGCTGAGTTAATTACCTATTCATACAAAGGCCTTCTGATTGTAACATGCTTAGGCATGATGTCAAAGTGTGGCTAGGGAGTTTGTTGAATGAAAATAAATATGGTCTACCAGTGCATTACGCGTACAATTGGATGGCAAGATAAAAATCTGCATCTACTTGATGCATGACGAACTACCTGTGGCTGGCGGCATCCGGTTCCAGATGTGTCCGTCACTGTAACCTCCAATGGAGCGCAACAGAACCCCTGCGCCTATAGAAGGAACATTGGTGGCTTGTGCAATACCACACACAGCTCCATCCACACACTACATATCCAGTACAAAACCCAAAGGAATAAGACCTGGAGGCATTTGGATGTTAGCCAACTTTTGGCAATTGTGCCGGCCCATACTCCTTCACAGACAAATATAAACACGTTATATTTCGGGACTCAAGTGTACACAATGCGGTAACTGGACCGTAGTTCGCTCCACACTGATGCATGGAATCACTCTTCGGGAATAGCAAGGATGAAAATCCATTCCGTCCCCTCCAACAACGAGCAACTGTCCTGGAGCTAGTATGGACGAGGTAGTAGGTAATAGACAGGTACGCACCATGTCGCAATTTACATCTAGCACAGTCACACCAGGGATGTCAACAATGAACAATGAACAATGAATTTATACGGGTTAAGAAGCGTTGCTTTACAAGCCCCGTTGGATAGTTGGTGGGGATATCAACATAACAATTATGATGAAAAGGATAGTAAAATAGTTAATACTTTAAATACGAAAATAAGGACTTATCGTTTGCTTCGCTGCAGTCCTGCGATCCACTTAGATTCACAACACCCACAGTTAACAACAAATAATTCCAGGGTAAACTCCAGGTGTAGGATAGAAATGTAGTGTTAAGTAACAAAGTGTAAGTGGATAAGTGCATCGTCCAACCGTCTTTTAAATATTGTTAGTGTCGGTGCAGAGACGACCGATTCTGGGAGAGCATTCCACGGGTGACAGACACGGATGGAAAAGAAATTTCTGCGGCACTCCAGACGACTGTATTGTTCGGCTAGTTTTAGTGAGTGGCCCCTCAGGTTTGTATTGCTGCTGAGTTGCAGTAAAGGGCGGCACATATGATGTGGGTCTCGCAGAATCAAGTATGTCATAATCAGGTCGCCTCGTAGCCTGCGATAGCTTCCACTGAACAATCCTAGTCGTCGCAGCCTCTCCTGGTAGGACAGATTGCGCATTCCAGTTACGTTCTTAGATGCCCGGCGTTGAGGCTGCTCCAGTGCATTAAGGTCGTGTTTCAGCCATGGATGCCAGGCTTGAATTGCGTATTCGACATGGGGGCGAACATACGCACTGAGCATTTGTCGAAATATGGAGCTGTTTATTTGTCCAAACGCCCGCCTCAACAGCCCAACGTGTTGATTCCCGGTCTTCGAGGCCTTTTCCGATTGCCTGGAGCAACCCAAGTCATCTTGAACCAGGACACCCAAGTCACGTTCGAGAGTTGATTGTTGCAGTACATCCGTTCCGAGTCGGTATGAGTAGCTGCCCTGATGTCGGATGGAAAGCACCTTGCATTTACTGACGTTGAAATGCACTAAGTTGTGGATCGACCATTGATACACTGTATCTAAGTCACTTTGGAGCCCATGTTGGTCGGCGTTCGCCTGGATCCTGCGCCAGATCTTGATATCGTCGGCAAACATTAGGAAGTTTGAAGCGATTCCCTGTGCAAGGTCATTAATAAACACCAGAAACAAACGTGGACCTAGAACCGAGCCTTGCGGCACACCACACTCGACTTGTATGGGGTCCGATAAAGAGCTCCGAACTCTGACCACTAATTGCCTTTGAAATAGAAAGTTGGCGATCCAGCTTAATAGAGGGTCGCCGATCCCGTAATGCTGTAGCTTGGATAGTAGTATCCGATGGTCTAGACGATCGAAAGCCTTGGAAAAATCCAGGTATATCACATCAACACCTTCTCCAGCGTCGGCTGCCTCGGTCCAACTACTGCGTGCAATGAGTAAATTAGTTGTACATGACCGCTGTCGACGGAAACCGTGCTGTTCAGGAGTGATGAGGTTGCAGTTTTCCAGATAACACACCAGTGCATCGACAACTATGGATTCCATGACCTTGGAGAGTACAGGAAGAAGGGTTACTGGGCGGTAGTTGGAGGGATCAGATCTGCTTCCACCTTTGTGAATCGGGCTTATTATTCCAAGCTTCCACATGGCGGGAACTTGGTTCTGGTCTAAGCAGTGCTGGAAAAACTGAGCTAAATATCCTGCCAGTTGGTTTGCTGCTACTCCCAATGCCTCAGGACGAATGGCGTCGACACCCGGCGAGCTGTGTTTGCGTAGAGAGGTCAGCTTTTGCAATACAGCCTCTGCGGTAAAATTGATGTGGGTTAGTCCTGGTGAGCAGAAGACAAAGCTTGGTAGATCGCTTGGTGGCAAGACTCCTTGAAACGTGGGGACGTATTGCATCTGCAGCGCGTTTGCAGCTTCCATAGACGTTCTTGTTGGGCCATCAGCCGTCTTGAGTGGAGGAAATCCTTGCCTCACCCTTCGTAGGCTATTAACGTGCTTGTACAGCAGTTTGTGGTTAGCACTGAAGGTTTTTGCGATGTTCTGCTGATAGGCGGCTTTGTCTTAACAGTTGAGTGCAGTGGTTACGTTGGGCTACGTAGTTGTCCCACGTTTCTGGTGCTGGAGCTTCTCTGTACACTCGCCATGCTGCATTGCGTACTGCCATCCATTTTCGGGTTCTGCTCCTAACGAAAGAAACGGATTTGCACTTATTGTAAGCTTTTATCTCTGAAGCCTGTGCAATCAGCTGACTGAATGTGTTGACGAACTCGAGCCAGGCGAGTTCCGGGGGTTCTTCTTCGAGGAAAGACCATGTTGTGGCGCTGACTAGCTGGGCGAGTCGGTCGTACCTTGTGATGGTTCGCACAGTATCATCGTTATCATTCAGATATTCTGCATAGCAGACGAAGTTGAAACTGATGACTGCGTGATCACTGCGACCCAACGGGCAGTCTAAAACCAACTCATCAATCATATGCTCCTCGTTGGTAAGCACAAGATCCAACACAGATGGCCTGTTACCAGTTCTGAACCGAGTGGGCAAAGTGATGTGGTTGTAAAGAGGAGCAGTAGTTACTAGATCTTGTAAATCAGTTTTGAATTGTTCGCCGGTTGTGGCAGGGGCTTCTAAACAATGTACGTTGAAGTCACCCATGATAAGAATGTGAGTGTACTTTTGTTGTAAACTGCACCTTAAAGCAGCCATTAGGTGGTAGTCGGTTTCGGGTGTTGAGTTAGGGGCGCGGTACACCAAGATAATAAGGCAAGCGTCCCTGCCTTTTAACTGCAACCGGCACCAAAGAGAGTCGGGGAACTGCGAATCTGAATCCTCCACGGCTTCGCACTGTAAGTCGTTTCGGTAGTACAGGATTACCCCTCCTCCTTTTGTGAGCCTGTCGTTCCGGATCAGCGACATGCCGGGTAGCGACACTTCAGCGTCTGTCATTCCCGTGTGCAACCATGTCTCGGTGATACCAATGACATCATACGAGCCGGAAGCTTGGCGATCTTTCAGTTCAGCCAATTTGTTAGAAAGTCCCTGAGCATTTGTATACAAGCAGGCCAGTTTCTCGGTCTCTAGGAGCCCGCAGAGAGATGAAGCTGTCAAGTGTGGGAGAATGCCGACCGATGGGAGGTCGGCAGTTATTCGTTTTTTTGATGGGTCAATGATACCTCGTTTACAACTTGATTCGGCCAAGGTGCTTCCCAGCCTTCGTTTAGACCTACTTCAGAGTCAATTAAAGCAGCACTCAAGTTACACTTCTGTACATTCGTCGGTATGCTTGCTGCTTCAGTTGCTTTAATACTTGAGCTGTGCAAAGTGTTTGCGACCTTTAACCGAATTTCGGAAGGAAGATGTTTCCGATTTCTTCGCCATCGATCCAAAACCTCCTTTGCTTGTTGCTCTGACTGAACCACAGGTTTTAGGATTCTAGGGCCGCATCCTCTATAATTCGATGAGAGAGGTATCCTAGTGAGCGATAGTGCCACAACATCATCCAAAGAAAGTGTTTCACGAATGAACCGCCACTGTTCTAAATCGTGCTTTCCGGCCTCTTGAACATCGTTAGAAGGATGTTCTGGCACTCCATGTATGAAGGCTGTGTTTAGGCGGTCTTGCTTGCTGTGCCCCTCTTCGGTGTTTCTTTTTGATTGTCGCGCGCTCCAAGGGACATCAGGATAGATACGTATCGCACAGGATTCGTGTTTTAGCGCGCTTGCGGAGAGCAAAACATTTTCCACGTCGGTTGAGGATTCTAGAGTTACTCGAATAAGTCTGGGTTCACCATAGTGTGGCGAGTTCGGATGACGAGTAATTCAAACCATAGCAGATCACATGCAAAGGCACTATCAAATAATATAGATCGAAAAGACCATGCTGATTTGCCGACATAACTCTTCGTTAAATCAGCAGATGAAATAAATAGGTTGGCCACATATCGACGGTAAATTCAAAATGGCAGAACAAAAGCCTAGGAAAATAAATGTACCAAACGAGAAAACTAAACAAACTTAACCAACTTCTGTTTAAGCGACATGTGCAATGTAACAGGTTATTCAGGAAAACATTAAAATGTGATAACACAATAGGCATTAAGACAATATTGCAAACCAATCACCTGAAATAAAGAAACTCAGCACGCCAGCACGTGGTTAATAAGTCATATGACAGCGCATGCAGCGTACCTATTCCTGTTGCGCCGGTTCTGCTTGCGTTCTACTCATGACCCGACATCGTTTCGATGCTGGACCCGAGTGGCCTCGCTCGAGGCTCACTGAACCTGCCTGACTCGGGAACACATGTGGTAAAGCAGCATGCATTTGACCTCGATGGAGTACAGTCAATCGGGGCCTGTCGCTTTCGCACCTGTTGCTTCTTCTCTGCACCTCAACAAATGCCTTCGTGATCAGATTGCGCCAAGCATGACGATCAAAATGTGTATCTGAAAAAGACGCTAAATCTATCTAAAGCCAATTGCCTTAATATGTTCAAATAAAATGCAGTGACATTCCTTTACTTCCGCCATGCTCGTCACGGCTACTTGTTACTCCGATAAACCAAATTCCCTCACTAAGCTGGTATACATCACCGCATCTTTTACCTTGCCTAATGTAGAATAACCCTACTCTCCTCTATCGGCTTGATCGCTGTTGATTTTAGTAAACATTGTCTTCCCCGTTGTAGATCACTTTTATTGTTTCATGTAGACATTTTGCCTTTTTGTATTAGCATGTTAACAGCGCATGGTATAGCTCCCCGATAATAAGTATACTGTACGTTTTGAGGTGGATGTCTAGTTATATTCACAAACCAAGCGACAGTGAACTCACAAACAGCCTGTGCTGGCCGTCAGCTTATGGTCCATCTACTTGGTGGGAGAGCTACCAAGATAGGTGAGAAGTTCAAATTCCATAGATCAGGGAATTGTCGTGTTGCATATTTGGGACGACTTTAAAATATCGGAGTGATTAATACTTGTCATCTAAGCGCTTCAGACTGATCCTTTACAAAGTGAGCAAAGGCACAATGTGAGTAAAACCATCAAATTGTAGAGGCTGCCTACCTAGACGCATGATAAGCATAACCGCTGCGTACTCGGTGACGCATCCTTGCAAGCACCTGCTGACCGCACAACCCTCTATCGTTTCTGAGAAGCTAATATAGATTGGTTGCCTATTTTCGTTTTTTGCTGGCAATAGATGGCGAATTGAACACTGGAAATAATGAATAATATAAACTTTTAGGTTGAACAGTAAACCTTCTCGGCAGGGAGCCCACAGATTTATTTTCAATAGGAAATATCGCAGCAGTTTTGGTAATGTTCGACATGGTTCACGCAGGGTCTGAAAGCCCATAGATAATTGGTAGTTTAACTACGAACTTATTGGAACTTTTGTTTTAGTTGTACTGACAGAGTCTGGCGGTAATCTGTAAACGGTTTGCTGAGTACGTAGAAAGCGCTTTTGAAGCATCGGTTATGCACTTGGATTGTGATCTTCCGTCACCTTGAACTGTATCATATTCTTTAGGAACGATTTAAAGCAGATGAACACGAAGTGTCGCACACTTGCAGAATTTCGCTCATGAGCTGTTTCGCACTTAAATGCGAGTGTCAGATAAAGAAACCAGCCACTCAAACCAGAGATGTTGCACTCCTCACAGCACCATCTAAAAAGTGGTTAAGCTTAGAGCCGGTCTTTGGTGCAGCGTTTTGAATTTGCAGATCACACTAACCAAACCTGGATATTATCTGATACATGCACAGCTGAACTCACAAATGTTATCAGTAGTATTAACTTTCTGAGTATTTCGAGGATTTTCGTTGCTAGTTTTAAAATGCTGGATAAGAGTTATTTTGCAGAAAGTATTAATACTGTAGTAATGTTATGACACAGGGGAAATTTAGGCTTTTTGTTGTTAGCACGAGTTAAGTTGTGATATATATTAAATCAGAGCCAGGTAAGATAGCTAGTTATTCCACAAAACCAGATGACGCATATATTGTGTATATTGTTCGAGTAAAGCAACACTCGGATATCCAGAAGTCAAATTGTTGTTCCATTTTGTTCTTATAAAAGCCGGATTATCTTGGAATAATAACGGATGATTTGTACACCTTGTTTTACCCTTGAGCTAAAACAATACTTTCATTTCTCGAAAATCTGATATTCGATTGGCAGCTAGAACATAACTACACCCCGTACGAAAGTAGAAATATTGCTAATTCTTACCGTCCCACTCATTATGTCTAAAAGCCCTTAAGGTTCCTAGGGGTTTATGACATTTCCCCAAAGCTATCATCTATGTTTTGGATCTGTGTGCACTTCTTCTGACCAGTACAAAACGATCGACTTCCTCACTTATCTGCTCTATATAAGTTGTTAGTTTTTATGTGATTACACGAAATGGTGTCACCTTGCAGTGCTCGTCTTCTTACTGATTTTTTCCGTCATATACCGAGACCACAATGCTTCATATTTCTAAATATTAGCTAATTGTTATGTAAACCAAACGCATAACTGTTGAGTGTAAAAATTTATACAAGATTAATCTATTATAATTAGAATAAGGCTTATGCGCTTTTGTGGTAATTGATGAAACCATGCCATTTCAAAAACCATATTTTTGGGTTTTGCGCATTTTCAACTCCAATTTTAAAATGTAAGGTAATAGTAATAAGCTTGTAATGAATTCGCAGTTATTTAAGCCAAACCTCTACAGTAATTTAGTTCATAACAAAAAGACATTATCTAGATTTATAACCTTTATACTTTGGCACTCTAAACACTTTTGTATGCGGTACAATTAGTCGTTCTCGCAGTCAAAATTCCTTTCGTAATGGATGTCAACAGATGATGAACATGTTATCGTTTAAGTAACCTAAAGAGGATTCGTTACCTCTCCGGTTGTAACTGCTTTGTCCTCAATGATTTATGTTATTCGCTAAAACATGTTACTTCGGTGGCCATGAAAGCTATGCTAAAATTGCGTCGGATCTTTGCTTTATTATCTTGCACTCCGTTCTGCGTTGACAAAGCTTGACAGCGTAATTATCCTTAACGTTAGCTTATGTTGGAACCTTTATTACATTTACGAAATCAATATAATCTTGGAGATACATGCTTTAGTTTTGCTGCATAAACTCTAAAAACGGAATGAATTCATGCTGCAAAAGTACAATCAAAATCCTGCTACTCACGAGTAATATACACAACTAGCCTCTTTTAGTTTCAAATACTTTGGATATTGCGTCTTGGGAGAGGACATCACCTCAAAGACTAGCTACTGTCATTGACAGTTGAAGATAGTTGGTGCTATATCCCATTTAGCTTGCAAATAATGTAACCCAGTCAACGTCACCTATGGCCAAGTGGCCTAAGCTGCTGGCTAGTTGGTATCTGCCTCTAGCGGTCATGGGTTCCATCCCCAATAGGGGACCTAGGGTATGCACACCACTGACGAAACGCGTCTGGTGCTTTTCCGGACTGAGCTGTGCTATTTAGCTTGTAAACTACTAAGGTGAATCCTTAACCATATGGTTAATGGTTAATTGCTTAATGCCATTTGGCCGGTTTTATACAGCGGTCAATAAGACTGTTTGTTTGAATGTGTGTGATGAGCCTTGTTATTATATAGTAGTGAGCAATCTCCTTAACTGATGTAGATGACTGATAGTGACACGCAAAATGTTTTGTATGTTGTTCAATTAAGTATGATATATTAACTCAATGACCCGGCGTAAGTCGATTGATGTTGGGGAATTCTAATATGCAACAACATTAACGTAGCCTCACGAACCCAATTGTACATACAAATGCGATGCACTGTGTGTTTGACGTCTGCGTGACTTATTGGAACCAAACATAAAATAGCCGTGGTAGTCAGCGTACAACACCCAAAAACGCGCAGTAAAATGTTATCACCGTCAAAGTATGGATGTGTTACCAAATTCAGTACTAAATCGGAGAGGGCAGCTAATTTTCGATGTCGTACTTTACGTTACGACAGGTTTCCTCCTAGTATGGACTACTCAGCAAAAGGCATTTAAGTACCGCTCGGGATGCTGTGCCTTACTAACCAAGGCATCAGCTCTCAGTCGCCAAGGACTCCGGTTCCAAAACACGGAACAGCACCGCGTGGTAGAAATCGGATTTTGGTTTCATCAACATCAAAAAGTTCCTTCTTTTAGGATGCGGACTCAGTAAACGCAGTGACTCTTATTTAAGTGCAATTAAATCATGGTCCAAATCAAAAATGTATACCGTAACACAAAGACACTCCACAACCCATAGCAAGTGGATTAATGTTTCGTTGAGTAAGCTTAAGGCAATTTTCCATCAGTCACGAGACAAATTTTGCCCATGCATATTGTGTATGAGCACTAACAATTACACATAAGTGACCAACCAATGATTGAATCAAGTTGTGCGTAGCTACTATGTCTGTTAACAACCAACAAAACTTTATACAATGTTCCTTTAACGCAGTACAGGTACGGTTCCATTGTGATTCCTAACTATAATTTTGCTGAGTAGGAGAACCATAAACGATGAGATTTACAGGTTGAGGCCACACCGTTTCATATTCTTTGTAACTAATTTTCTACACTAAGTGAACTATATGGATCAAATAACGAAAAAGATATTCAGCGTCCAATAAAACTCTGCATGTATCCATGCTATAGTGTATGCAATGCTAACTCACTGCATTTGGGGAAGTAGGAATAACAAATGTATAAACCATGGGGCCGACCATTTTATGCATGTCTGTTCGTATATATTTGAAAGAAAATAACCTTTAATCCCAAAATTTCCCACTTACTTGAGAAAACCCAGATGTTTAACTGACATTTATTTAAGTAGTAGAATTAGTCCCTTTCAGTTTGAAACCCTTGGGCATATTTTCTGGTACTTAAGCAAACCAGCTACTTTCATCTGCATTTAAAAGTTATGGTGTACGAACGCGCCAGGGTCACACACACACACACACACACAATTATTTGGAACATTAAATCGTGGCACAGATAGTTTTTTTAACTAATTTTGCTTCGACTGTGTTACAATGTCACTCGCGGAGGGTACTTTTTCCAACTTTTTATCTTGCTATCCGAAAGCTTTTTGGCGGTATGATAGCATAGTAAATGTGATCTTGGGACAAGAGTTTTGACAAGCTGTGGAGTAATTTGTATTTTCTGTTTGGCTATCCATCACCATACAAAGAACTACTAGACAGGTACCATAATGGAAAAAATAAGTTTGGAGCTCTGTAGCATGTCTACCGTCACTGTATAATATACCGATCGAAGCGCTCCACCTACTCACAGAGTAGCTGGATTCAGCCATTCATTTAAGTGAACCAATTTTAAGTTCTACGATATTGCCTTACCTTGTTGATCGTATGACTTTGGCTCCGTGAATGAGCCAGAAAGAGGTTACCAGTTGAATGAGATCAAAACCGTGGAAACGCTTCAAAATAAGGATCGAGAAATATATTGAGAAGTGGAAGAAGCACCGTGATGCATGGGATTTGTCAAGTCACACTCTTAGTGATACGTATATCGGCTCGTATTCCGGAGGATAGATTACCAGGAGCAAAGATAGGTGTTTGGTAAAAATGTGTCCGTTTGGTGTGAAAAGTGCCAATCAGTGTAAGACAGCTTAGTCAGCGATAATTAAGAAGCCCCCGAGAGGTTGGATTCAAACGCTGTCCTGTCAAAAGGATATCCACTTCGCCAATCCTAGGCAGTATTGCATGATCGCTTAAAGAGGAATATCTGATCTTTAAAACCCTTTTAAACAAAGTGCGTTGCCTTTAAGCATATTAGACTTGACCGTGCAGAAAGACCTCAACACGGGGGAGGGGATGTGTTTGCTTCATTTAGAGAGGTCTGGTGAAAATCAGTTTCACAGCTGTCCGCTTAGTCACCGGCTTTAATAATCCGTTACCTTTTGGGACGAAAACCGGTGTTTATTCGTGATTATCTTCACTAGATTAATATCTACCTGTCCAAGCTGAAAGCACATAATTGGCGCCTGAAGAACCATTGTGAGGGATAATATTGTTTGTAGCTCATCTGTTTTGGAGATGCGACCAAACTTGGAACACTCCCCCTATACCGTTGCTAGTGAACTTAGTTGGAATTCAGCACCAGACCCAGTATTGATTTGGATCTAATCCTTGATGAAAATAATCTTCTATACATAAACTTAATTTCTTTTAAATTTGGAACGCTGCATCTTGAAGACATGTTTCAAGACTTAATGTAACGCAAACTACTTTGCAATGACGAGGTCATTCAGCATTATTATAAGGCAAAAGGTTACTCGGAAAACATTTTGAAGCTCATGTGGAGACTTACTTTGAGTTATCACTTAATTTTACAAATAAAGGCTCTTCATCTTACTGCCAGCACCTCACAGACTATAATAATTTCTGCGCTTGAAACTACTGCAAATAAACCTACAAATATCTGCCACACCATTGCTGTATTCTTTTTTACCTCATGGTGACCAGCTATCTACGAATTGATAAACTTTATCTCTATTACTCAGTCGATTGCGGATGAATAACGAGCAAACTTATAAATACAGTCATAACTATCTGAGGAGACCACTCAAGGAACTGACAAAAAGCGTTCGCTTTGGCCCCGTTCAAGCATAGGGACATTACGCATAAGAGAAAATTTTGGGGATGATTCTAGCTGGTCGTTTTAGACAGATGATTGCCATAGCAGGTTGGACTGTAGTAGCTAATCGCTAGCGTCTCTTTCCACTATGTGTATTCAAACGAGAAAGGTATGCTGAACAGCCTATGCGATGAAACCGTTTTTGAAAACGACAGTTGCCGTAAACTGAGGAGGTTAGTGAAGCAAGTCGGCAAATCTACTTGCAGCGCAACGGGTACTGTGGATCTGAAGTATCTCAAAGCATAGTTCAGCTCCTCAACTTTTGACAAATTTCCCTTCCTTCCTTCACTAACACTGACCCTCCCAACTTATTTACCACACCAGTGTTTACAAGCATTTTACCAGACTAAAGCCAGACAAGATGAAATGTATCCCATTGCATCGATGTAGCGAAAACTGTAAGACTGTACATCTCCTGTCCCTCCTTTGTATTCGTGATTCTGCGAGCCTCGATAATTCATTCCTACTAAACAGTTTACTCAAAAATGACGTCACCTATACACATAACATGTAATTCTTGAAAATTTAAAAATCTTACACATTCCACTCAGCTATACTATAATGATATACAGCACTTTCATCTACCCTGCGTTATGAAAGGCATTATGTTTTCCGCTTTCTATGTTCTCTATACGCGTAATGTTTGTCCATACTATTCAGTTTCAGTCGATGAAAATTTTCTAAACATACTCATCATAAATCTATAGTCCAAACACATTGTAAAACCTTGAAACTCAAGTAAGAATTTGACAAAAATACATTGATCAGTCTTTTCGTCCCCATCCCTTAACCTCTCCAAGTGTTGCGATATAACGTTCATGACCGTGTTCCCTTGTAAATATCTCCGCATCCATGGTAATGAGTGACCAAAGTATCCCTAATTCATCTACCATACAATTAGCAAGATGTTTTGTGTCGTACAATTTGTGATAGTCTACAAATTTTTGGAGTTTGTAAAGAGTCAGCAGACTAAACTTTAGGTTTTTAGGTATAAATGCTATCCCTATCCTTATCAGTTATAACCTTCTTCTATTATTTTCCCTAAGCTTCATTTGCAGCTGAACTCAGAGGGTTGTATGAGCGATAAACTGGGAGCGATTTAAAAGGACGTTAATTTTGTACTTATAGAATGCATTTTATGCGTTTCACGGGACCTGGGCTCCAAGCGGGGCATGCACCGTCACAAAACTGCTCTTAGTGACTCGGAGCACACTGGCGTGTTATCACTGGGACAAAATTAATTTCAGTCCCTTTGAAGTGCCATTCGCATCTTTTAGTTGTGGTTGAATATGAAACTCAGGTAAGCAGTTATCTTAGATTGACACGAATTTTAGCACAAAGGGTTAACTGGTCCGTTTTGTAAATAATTACCACATGGTTTCTTCTACTGGTAGTTGACTTCACTGGCTCAGCTAGTTGATAAATGATTCACTCCATCTACTGTGGGCCTGGTACCTTCAACTCCCGAAAAAAACAGCAAACTGGATAAAATATGAGAAAATTTAATTGATGATAACGGTAAACCGTAGGAAAACTGCCTACAACCGCCTAATGCATCAAAACTTGCTTCTCGAGTCCCTTTTAACGTTGCGTTCCAAATGCAGATGATAAGTCATCATTTTTCTTGCAACTGCAGACTTCATTAGACACGTCAGCTGGGGGTGGGAAAAAACCTCCGCTATTGTGCAGCAATACATGAAGGATATGGTTGGCGGCATCCGGTTTCGGATTTGTCTGTCACTGTGGCAAGCCACAGGAAGCCTGCGCCTACAGAAGGACCATGGATGGCTTGCGCTGCACCACCCACAGTTCCAACCACACACCCCATATCCAGTGTAAACCCGGAGGAATAAGACCGGGAGGCATGCGGATGGGAACCACGTTTCATCAACGGAGCCGGCCCACACTCCTTTACAGGCAAACACAAGCACGCTGTATTTGGGGAATCAAGCGCACACAAGGCGGTGGCTGGACCGTAGTCCGCTCCACACTGACTGCATGGAACCACTCTTTGATCCTAACACGGCCACAAGGACCGTGCACACTGTCCCCTCCTGCAACGACCAACTGTCTCCTGGAGCCAGTATGGACGAGGTAGTGGGTAACAGACAGGTAGGAACCTTGGCAACATGCACATCAAGCGCATCCACACCGTGATATCAAACAACAGCCAAAGACTTGAAAGAGAGAAAGAAAAAGAGAAAAACTCGAATAATGAAGGATATACATACATACATATATATAATACAATGCACAAAGAAAAAATCGATACAACAGTTGCATGCCAGCTGAGCTACCAGCAACAGATAGGCATCGTTCCGGTAAGCTACCAGCCAGCTACTAGGCAAAAAAGATTTATTACGTTTTACCCTCCGAAATGAGATCGCAGATGGAGGGAAGCTAAAAGGGATGGGGCGGGACAAAATAACTCACAGCAGGAACGCCACTTAGGTCTGCTCCATGCCAGGTCAGCAAGTATATCCAGCCAAACGTGTTCACCGTCTCTTGGACCCCAACCAGGGAGCCATGACGCTTCAACCGAGGCTAGCTCCGAAGTAAGGGACCGCCCCCCTGGACCAAGTCATCGCTTGGCCACCCCTCCTCTTCTTCTACCCACGTCCCCGGTGAGCAAACAACGCGGGTCGAGGGAATCGGTGGGCTGTCATGAGTAACACGTGGCCGAGCATTACCCCAAACAACTGCGGACTTACTTGGGATTGATCATGTGCGCAAACTCTCATGTGACCTGGTTATAGAGGTAGGTGACGAATTGTAGTTCGTTCCACACCGTGCTTAGTCCACATAAAACATGCAGCTCAAGGGTTTTCTTTACGCTATATTCTTTTATTTTGTGAAGGTAAATATTTTCACCATGTTAATGAGAGAAAACAACATCACGTCGTCCCTTGAGCAGATGTAGCCAAAGGAGTTGTTCAAGTTGATGATCCTTGCAGTCGGTGTGTCTTAGGTCAAAATATTTCACAGCAACACAAATCACCCTCACAGTGCAACATACTGACTGTTATCGCCTTGTATTAGCATCGAGTTGTCATGAAAATGTTGCCAAAAGTTGCAGTGTAATAGAAACAGAAATCCAAAGTCATTGAACATACCGTAGTTACTTCATAACAGGCCGTATTGGCTTGCGCGTCATACCCTTGCAGAAGTAATTACGAGTGTCCGGTTGCAGCCACGTGGTTTTCTATGGCGCTTCTACATTCAATCAGAAAAAGACATGTGTAGCGCTAGCTACCTTTTACTGTCTTGGAAAGCACCGACAATAGTAATAAACATATTTCAGGCAAATCTTAGCCATCACTGCAATACTTCGTGTAGCGAAAAAAGATGAAGGTGAAAGATGACAAAGATGAAAAACTAGTTTGGCTGTAGAATTGAAAAAAGTTTGCTCAGGTTGTTTATATGGCAGTTAAACTTTTCGCTGAGTTTGGCAATTTGGTTGCAAATGTTTCGTCCACAATCAAGGTGACATAATCAGTGCGCAGTTCAGTGGTGTGCAGTAGCGTATAATAGCATAGAGGTGTCTTGGTCAGAGTGCGTTGCGTGCCACTTGCGTGCGTTTTATACCGCCTTGGTTGCCCGTGGACGCAAGCAAGAATACTGGTTGGACTTTCGATCCGCCTGAGCAAGCAAACAAATAAATAGTGCTCCCATAAATCAAGGACGTCTCCGAACTAACAGGAAGATTGCTGCAGTCACCTTGGAACTCTGTGGCTCACAAACCTAGTGCCACCCTAAAGAAATTAATCTCAAGACCCAAAGAAAAAGTCAATCAAGTCAACCAATGCAATGTCATCTATCAGGTAAATTGCAGCGAGTGCAAAAAACCTACGTGGGACAAACTGGAAGAATGCTTTGCATACGAATCACCGAACACAAGAGGGTTTTAAGAAGATATTATCCGCACTCATTGGTTTCTACTTATGAAGATCAAACAGGTCACCATTTCGAGCTGAAGAATGTAAAGATCCTATCACATGAAAGTACAAAACACGCGAGGGAGCGTTTATAAGCCTGGTACTCTACAAATGCTTCAATCCATCGACACATCGAACTGGACACAGTATAGACAACACCACGGGCGCACGACCGCCAACCCAATCGATTGAATTCGGTGGAACTTGTGACTAGCCAAGCACAACTGACGACAGACTGGCGCATAACCCCAAGCAGACAAAGGTCACGAAACACAGTGAGTCAAGGTCAAAGGTCAGCTGCTCATCAACCAGGCAGGAGGATCGAAATCCCAACCAATAGGATTGCTCACCTCCATGGGCAACCACTGCGCTATAAAAACGCACGCACCCCACGTTCAGCGCACTCTCACCGAGGCACCCCTACGCTAGTTTACGCTACCGCACTCCTCTCAACTACGCACTGATGACGTCACCTCGATTGATGACGAAACGTTTGCAACCAACGTGCCAAGCTCAATGAACAGTTCAACTCCCATCAGAAGTCTTTTTCCCTTAATAACCATTCACATATATTTCATCCTTTCCAGTGTTCAGAACAGTTGTTATTCGTCGGAAAGCGCCAGGAAGCACATCTAGCCGAAGATTAAAAAAACCTTACAATTATCAAATAATCTTGTAAGATAATGAAAGAGTTAGTTCGTCTAAGGGAATTTAAGGAATCTCACGGAAAGCGCTGAGCTTTCTCCTACTTCTCACTTTATGTTAGGCATGGGATAGCTTTTCATAATCGATGGGTTGTGGACTCTGGTTGGCTGAAGTTACGACAATATTTCAGCGTCACTTAACGTCATTCGTTTATAATTCTTTAACTAATTTTAGCTTTCGGCTCCACGTAAGGAATAAATCCTTGGCTTTACCAGCTGTTGCCCTTGGGGCTATGTAAACAAAGTAGACTGCAGAGTTATCAACACAGACGCTTAAAAACAGAAGCCTGGCTGTTGCCAAAATAATCGTCATGTCTGTTTTCTCGTAACCTTAACGGAAACGCTATCCAGATCAACCAAGGCGTTCTTAAAGCATAGAGTGCAAGGCACACAAACATTTTGTGTTATTTCACTTAACTCTGAGGTGCCAACACAATGGCAGATAACTGGATGCTTAAAACTGTTACTTCTACCATCAGCCGGGTTATAAGAAGTATATTTTACATATTATCAACGTTACTTTTAACCTATGACTAAAACAAGCTAATTGTGACAACAGTCCGGTTCCTGTGAACCTAAGTGGCTTACCTACGGTGGATCTTGACATGTCTTCTGATACGGCTACTGGATTGCTTGATTCACTGAAAGAATCTGGAAACCCTGGGACCGGTACTATCTATAAAGCCACATCATACAAGGATCAAATGAGCCAATCTGAGAACAATATAGGAAACGCCTTAGATAAAAGTAAGTGTGCAGCTGGTTATACTGCTTATACCTAGGCCGTTGGAGTCAACGACACCAACTTTAAAAATAGGGATAGCGGCGCACCTGGCATTATATAATGGTGCGTTGCGGGGATGGATTGTGTAGCGCACTAGTGTTCAATGTTCCAGACGATATATGGGTGGACGCATTTAGGCATGCATTTATTTTGGTTAATGGCATTGCAAGGAAAGCACTGCAGGTTCAACGACTAACCAAACGTGTAACCGCATTTGCAGTTCCCATGAAATTGTATTAGAGGAAGAGGCAGTCCTGCGTACTCTAATAGCTAACCGTGAACAACTTCGCAATGCAACTACGCTGAGCCAACCAACTTACGGGTGCTGAATAAAAGCATTATCTGGGTTGCGACAAACATCCTAGCAGCAAAACAAGCTTTCGTCAACGAGAGCTGGCGTATCCGGCAAAAAACGACGAGCGACATATAATTCCTTAGACAGCACCGTGTCTAAATCTATGAAGCCTCCTAGTGCTAAACGGGCTTCTGGAATGAACGCACCTAGACACACACTTATGGTGGTTGTGTCCCCTACATATGTCTTAAATATATCAAGATCCGTAGAAAAACAGCCATCGCAACCTGGTTCTGACCAAGTGGAGTTCGGAGCACTTACTTTTAATGTACCAGATGGCATATCGACGGGAAAGTTTAGGAAAATAATCGTTAATGATAACGGTATTGAGGAATATTCGGTACAAGTTGAAAGCTTATACTACTGCGAATAAAGGATTGCGAAATCAAGAAGAAAAATTTGTTGCCAGTTATACATTGCCATTCAAGCGGCTTAAGGGCGGTCTTTAAGGACGAAGTGGGTTTTCGTTCGGTAAGCGTTCTCCGTATGAAAGCCACAAATATCCGTTTGGCAACACTGCAACGTGGCGGGTGTGACGCGACACTGAACAAAGTCGCTGTTCACAAACGCACACTGGCAAGTTAATCAAAGCGACATTTCAGCTTCTTTTAATATAGTTTGGATATGTACATTAAAACTACACTCTGCTGTTTCTACCTTACGTCCACACTCCGTTTGTTTCGCTTTTGCACATTATTGATCCCACATTTTTGCCCCAACATTAAAGCTTCCGTGCCTGACCATCACATCTGTCATTTCGGTAAATTCTATGTATTGCGCGAACAGCGCATTTCATCCAAAGCAACGTACATGTTGCGAAACAGTCGCTTGTAACGGTTTGATCATACCAGAATTGGTGTGACACGAAGTATTCAAAAGAAGTATGCATTTAATTATTTACTTACGGGAGTGAGATAGATTTGGCTATGGAGCAATGTGTCAACGGTAAGAATCCGGAAGAAAGTGATAATTAGAAGGTACAGCGGAGCGGACCCTGAGCTTAAGTCAAAGGAATGAAAGTGAGGGCAAGTCTGATGTTTACATGCGATACAGTATCAAACTTTACTTGCGGGACTGTAAATTTGATATGGGAGTCAGCCAGATGCTAGGGACTATCTAAACTTGGCGGACATACCAAAGTTAGGAGAGTGAGGGTTAGAAGCGGCGGACAACGGCATTCAGTCTCAGGACGGAGCATGTAAGCATGTAAGGCCGACTTATAAACAGTCATGTGGTAAAGGAAAGAAAGTGTTCGCAATTCGGATTTCTTGTGAGATCCGACATTATAGCTCAAAAGGAAACGTGTTAAAATGAAATGGAAGTGCGCCCCGTGCTATGCGTTTAATCGGAAGCTATCAGGCATATCAGAGCCGAAGTTATGAAGCTAAGCGGTGGTTAGCATCGACATTCGAAGATAACAATGAGAATGTAACGCCACAGTGACCACAAGCATAAGATAAAAAAAATGAAAATGTTGGTAACCCGGATGGCTGTGTTCGGTGCGATATCACAATGAAAATAGTAGGATGTGAAGATGAAATGGGAATGAGCAACAGTCTAGGTAGCTCTTCTAGACGGATCATCCACACAAATCTTGAAGGTTAGAGATGAGAAGCAGCGGACAACGGCGTCCACAATCTGGAAGGCAATGATAAGAATGTAAGGTCAAAGTACCGCCAAGCGTGAGGTGACAAGCCGAAGAGTTCGGCAAGTCGGATGGTTATGAGTTATGAAGCATCACAATTCAAAGGCTTGTCTGTTTAAATGAATTAAGTGTGCGTCACTGGCAAGGTGGTTCTTTGCGACCTATCATTCATACAAGTGTTAAACAGACAGAGCTAGGAATTCTTATGCATCTACATTCGGAAACCGGAAGTTGAGACTAGTGAGTATGTAAAGCCAAGAGGATGTCAAGCATAGGAAGAAGTAAAGTAGCGGTTGGGAATTGCATTGGTTGTGCGCGATGCGGCAACACACTCCGAATGGAGGCATGTGTAAATGAAACGAGAATGGGACACAAGCTATTTTATGCTTGAAGCTTAACAGACAGATGGAGATTAGAAGCAGCAGGCAATGACTTAATACACTTTAGATTGTAATAAGTATGTGTAACCAAAGAGACCTCAAGATTTAGCTGGAGGGGTCAAAGTGTCTGCAAGTCGTATGGTTGTGAGCAATGCGGCATCAAAATCCAAATGGAAGTCTGTTAAGATGAAATTTGAGGGGAGCACTCATTAGTTGGCTCTCCAGGACTAAAAGGACATGCTTGATGGAATTACATGTAGCTTGGTCGCGATATGCCTCAACTTTTAGAATCCGGAATTAGATAATAAATAGAATGTAATACCGAAAGGGCCTCAAGCATGAGACGAAAGAATGAATAGGATGGCATGGCAACTTGTTGTCGGCGTTACAGCAGCACAACCCAAATAGTAGGATGTGGACTTGGAATACGGGCTAGGTGACCGGCTATAGCTCAGCAGTACTAAAGTAAAACCGGTGAAGCTTAGGAGCATCGGACAAAGACTTTCGGAATCCGGAAGAAGATATTTCTAAGAACGTAAGGCGGAGATATCATCGAGCATGAGGTGAAGGGATGAGGATATTAGCAAGTGGGATGGTTATGAGTGATGCACCATCATAAACTTAAATGAAGCCTGTTAAAACGAAATGCAAGCGGGCTGCACGTTAGGTGGTTCTTGGACACGCTGCAGTCATACTAAAAATAAACAGACGGAATTAGTGAGAGACAGGCATCATCATTCGGAAGCTGGTATAGGCTAATATTAAGCACGTAATCCCAAAGTGATCTCAAGCATAGGAGGAAGGAATGGGTTTGTGTTCAAGTTAGATGGTTGTGATCGGTGCGGTATCGCTAACCAAATGGAAGCCTGTAACTTTGAATTGGGAACGAGCCACAGGCCAAGTGGTTCCTCGAGACGTAACAGACCTACTAGAGATACACAGACGAAGCTTAGGATCGACAGTCATCAACTCTTGGAATCCGGGGATGATAATAAGTCAAGAGGTAATGTCAGAGTGATTTTGAGCGTAAAATTGAAGAGTGAATATGTTGGCAAGCCGGCTAGTTGTGAGTGCTGCAGCTGCACCATCCAAAAGGAAGCCTGTAAATATGAAAGTGGAATGAGCTACAGGCTATGTTGCTATTTTACTAAATAGATAATAACTTAATACTTATGTTTTTAGATTGGCTAGAGGCTGCACACCTAAGGTTACAGAGCAACCTTTACGTCGATACTATGCTGTTGCCTAGAAGTAGGCAAAATGCGAGTACATGTTCCTGGTTGGCAATTACAAATGCATTGGTATTGTTTGATGTACAGCTGATGGGGTCGCAGGCGCCCACCTTGAAATTTTTCTGGCTCCTTGGGGCGATATTGAGTTCATTTTTTGTTTTGAAAGTTGCGCAGAGCTGTATTTGTGCCATGTTTCATTGGGACATGGTCCAATTCATCATAACTCCATTTGAAATGCAAAGGACTTCTTTGGCCTCTCAGTCGTCACAATTATTGGTGCGCAAATGGAAGAAATGTGAGTGGCGGGATTATAAGGGATACGAAAAGTTAAACAATAATTTCGAAAAATGCAGATGAAAAAAAGGATTGGTTAAGAGACATACTAAGGAGGCTTGCTTCACTAGAAAAATACACGTTAACCAAAATTATAGCCAAACTTTGCTTGCGCTGTTATAGCTTTCTGACGCAAAATTTCAATATGGGTAAATCGCAGAACTGAAAGCCTTTTCTGAGGTTAGAATACTGCGTAAAGTAGCACAAGATAGACTGCTCAGGGCAACTTTTAACCACTGATTAATTTGAAAGTAAAAAATGCAATTCGTGCAATAGTTTGCGAATTAATCGCATTTGGATGGTGGTCTACGAATGGGCCATTATTCTTTTTCGCTAAAAATGGCTTTCTGCTTTGCAAGCACATAGCAGCAAACAGAAAAGAAAATGTAAAAGATAGCGAAGCGGTATACGCTTTAAATAGGCATAGCTATCTAGAACTGCTATAATAGCCCTTAAAACCTGGCAACAACTAGGTACGTTGTAGGTAGCCAAAAAGCACACTTTGCCGGCGTACATGGCAAATATACGCAACTCAGCTATAAGTTTGCGCGAAAACACTAGCAATCTGGTAAAGAATATTACGTCTGCATGGTAATTCAGGAGAGGTTATAATTAACATACGGTTAGAAGGCCTCAGCAAAATATTTTCAGTGGATACTGCGCCACGTAAACCACTAGGAATATAGAGTTTAGTACATTTTTGAGCATTCAAATGGTTCTGAAGTTTATATCAAGGTCGCATGAGCCAGGTCTACCCGAGTAACATAGGAGATCTTTCGGATCAGTTGACACATTTCGGCCAGGAAAATACACACCTTTCTTAGCTAAACATCGCAAATTTTATCGCTTAGAGCCAACGTTCTATGTTCATGAGGCTGTCTTCAACACCAGTGGGCTAGAGGAGCCTGTCACTAATAATAGAGAAATGAGTGTGTGAAACTAGTAAAATACAGCAAATTGCTTTGAGGCATGAAATCCATCTTGGCCTGCGTTGGTGGGACATTACCAACTCTACTTCTGGGGATTGAGCTTGCTCGAACATGTGGGATTGTTATGCGTCATGTGTTGATGTACACTATTGTGCAGCTTTTTGATGAAGTTCGAGCTATTTCTCTCCAATTTTAAGTTTCGAAGCAAGCTCCAGTGTTGTTCATCCAGTTGGCAACGTTAACTAGTACTATACTGTCACACCGGCTATTTCATTTATGGTGTTACGTGCAAGAGCTGTTCTAGCACCCTAAGCAAAAAGTGATAAGGTAAACCAGCAGTAGGATAGTAATAAAAAATGGGGAAGCTGGTCCTTCATCCGCCATTACGCATAACGCATGGTAGGCTTTGGAGCCAGCTAAAAGGTAAATAACACACGGGCAGCCAAGTTAAGAGAAGTGGTGATGGAAGGTTTCTGGTGGTCCAACCAACTAGTGTGACAGGGGCCTCTCCGTCGTTGGTTAACTTTCGTGCCAATGAAATGGAATCTAGGAATGCGCGTGTTTTACTAACAAAGGCAGTTAAAGAAGAGGATCTAGTTTTCAGTATGCCTGTCTACTAGTGTTGCCAATAGTGAAAAGCGTATGTATAACATATACGGCTAAGTATATGGAGTCAAGCGAGGCTAACTGGAGAGCGAAATGTCTGATTCTTGGGCCTAGAACTTCCAAAGTGCTCTTTTTGTCGACAATATGAAAGAGTCATATATTATTTCGCTGTTCACATACTGATAGTAATTGGAAACGGCGGCGTACAGTATCTACTACTCCGGCTTAACGAAAACGCATCAATAAGGTCCAGCTAGCAACCGACATCTACGAAGGTACATAAAGGTTCATCTAAAATCGGTACTTATACGGTTTTGGACAATTCTAATGCTAAGCTTAGGTGTATCCGCAGCAGCAAACACTTTCAACGTCTTATGCAAGGCTTAGGTCTGGTAGGATGCCTTTACTAGGAGGACCTCAAAGGTCATAAGTCCAATATTTTTTCCACGGACCCAGAGTTCTAAGCACTTGGAAAGTGCTAAATGTAACGCTGAAGACAAGAAATGAAGATGTAGATAAGACGTAAGGATTAAAATTCGCCTGCACGGATGGCTTCATCATTGCCCTGCCATACTCTATATTAGGAATAACTACGGGTTTGCCAACCTGCTAGTCAGTAGGGTAGGCTGTATTGTTTATTGCAATTTTTAAACATTGACAAAGTGGGCACTGAAAATGAGAAGCCGGAGGGTTGTGGATAGCAATTGATCCATTCAACCATTGCATCATCTTGTCAGTGAGGGGGCCGAAGCAAGTCAGGAGCTAATCAGTAATGGCTAAGTACCTATTGCATTCAAAATGCTAATGTTAACACCTGTACGATGAGTGCGACTGGTCTGACTGAGACCTCCTGGGTCTTGTGTTTGCTGTAATGGATAAGTTAAAAGAACAAGGGTCATTCATGGAAACAATTCATGGGCGTTATCCCTTATTATCCCTTACCGGATGCTTTTCTGCTGGTGTCTTCTCTTTCCATAGTGCAGTCAAAATGCGGAATTGTCCGTAGGAGAACTCAAGTAGGTCAGGAAGTGATTGTTGAAGACTAGTCACCTTGCAGTCGGGTTGCTATTCTTTAACCCTAGCCGTCATACTAGAGATGAACAGTCGTAACTAGGGAACGAATGCCAACATCATTCGGAAGCTGGATTGATATACACTAAGTATGTGCGGCCAAAGTGACCTCAAGCTTAAAATAAAATAATAGATTTGTTTTCAAGGCGGATGCTTGTGAATGGTGCTGCATCATAATCTATATGAAAGCTTGTAAAAAGGAAGTGGGAAGGAGCCACAGTCAAGATGAGTCTTTGGGACACTGCTGTCATACTTAAGTTAGATAAACGGAGCTGAGAACTGATGAGCATGGACCTGCGGATTACGGAAGAAGATAATAAGAAGAAGATGAAGAAGAAGAAGAAGAAGAATGTAAAACCGCAGAAACTTCAAGCAAGAGATGAGAATGATTGTGAGCGATGCTGTATCACACTGCAAATAGTGGCTTATAGATATGAAAGGGACTGGATAACCTGCCAGGTAGCTTTTCGAGGCTTCGCCGCCATACTACAGTGAAACGTAAAGTGCAGGAGCAGCATAGAGTGACATAAAGAATCCTTAAGTAGAGAATAATGAAAACGTATCAGAGATCACAAGCATAAAACAAAGGAATTAATATACTTGTAAGTGCGATGGTTGTGAGCGATGCGGCATCACAAGCCTAGTGGAAGCCATTTAGTACAAAGCAGAAATGGTCCAATGGCCAGGATAAAAATGGAAATTCGGATGCATGAGAGCACGCCGCCTTCACAATCTACATGGTAGTCAGTTATGGGGATGCGATTAGCCGGAGACTGATGCCTCGAGTTTGCTAGACGTGGGAGATTTGAACGAAGACAGCGGCATTCAGTAGCTGGTGGCTGGTAGCTATGTGATGGAACACAAGTGGGCTGGTTGAAGGAGCCAGGCAGATAACAATATTCACTCCGGAAGGACATAGTGTAGGAATGTAAGATATGGCGGTTATAAGTGATCTGGTCTGTTTTCAAACACATCTTCCGGACAGTTAATATTCAGTAACTGTGAAACTTCTGTGACAGGGAGGTGTTTGCTTATAGAGAAGCGGAACTGGTTGTATACATATTTGCCCTTATAGTGAGAGGTAAGCTATTCCATCCATGTGCGTATCTGTAGAGGTAGAAGTTGGAGTGAATACTACTTCGCGTTCTCGGTAGGATAATGGCGTGAATTGTAGGGCGTAGGGGGTAAAAAGTGTTGCATGAGTATGAGAAGGGGCCAGTAAGCTTCCATTGGGATGGTTATTAAGCGAGTAAAGTAAGGTGAGGTTGGTTTTCATTCGTCACAACCATGGCGGTTACAACTTTCGCATGTTGCAGCGAGCATGGTAGCTGGGATCTGGATGCCACAGAAGGTGTTCGTTGAACGTACGCTGATTTTTTCGAGGGCTATTCTGTTGCATTTTCTTAGGTTGGTGAATACTATAGAGCATCACTCTAGCATAGGCACAGCATGCTTTGTAGAGCGCAGTTCTAGCTTCTTGCATTATCTAGTTTTGAAGACGTTTTCGATGTGAGAGTGCGCTTTTGCTGCTGAATAAACTACTTGTTCCGCGAAGTTCAGCGAACACGAATATTGAAAGCTTAAGTCCGGCACTATTCGGCAGTTCCCTAGTAGCTTGCTTTGTGGCTCTACGGTATTGGGGGGCCTAGTGCATTTGTACGTGAGGACGTTGCATTTTGCTGGTGTGAACATTAACATTTATTTGTCCACCAAACAACTAAATCTTTTATGTCGTGCTGTATATGGGAGAGGGCGGTGTGCAATTTTGACGGATGAAATGAGAAGAGAATTTTGATGTCATCGGCAAATAGGCAGGATGTCCCACGGTTGAAAACCTGAAACACCTCATTGTTATAGAGCAGGAATTGTAGTGGGCCAAAAACGCCTCCTTGGCTCATACCTCTTTTGCCTGGTTTTGGATAGGATTTGAAAACTTCCACCATTACTGACGGTGAGCATAATGTAAGATATAATGAGGACCACGTGTGCAGTTTGTCAGAGATACCGTATGATTCCAAAGGCGTCAAGAGTTTTGTAGGTAGTATTCTGTCAATGTCACGTCTAGGAAGACGATGGCTAGTGCTTGCTTGTTGTCAATCTGTCGTTACATAGTTGAGGAACTCAAATTGGCAAGTCTGACAGGATTTGGACGACAGCAATCCATGTTGTTGTCAGTTGAGGTGGTTGTCGTTAAGCAGGAAGGTAGACAGGTTTTCTTGGACCACGCGTTCCATTACGCTTGAAGCAGGAGGCGTGTGGAAGATAGGGCAATAGGTTTCCATGTTTTTATGGCTGCCTTTTCTATGTTTGGGGATGACGATGACATATTTCCATGTGGCTAAATGAATCCCGTTTGCCATGGAAAGCGTAAATAGGTTGAGAAGTAGAACTGGACTGTCCTGGCTATAGTCAGCAGTTTAGAGTGTATACCATCAGGACCAGGATGTGATGACCTTCTGAGTGAATTGGTTGCTCGGGTAATAGAGTGTAGGTCGAAGTTAATAGTTTCAAGTGAGTCATTGAGGCGCTTAGGCGGCACAGCTGGTAAGGTCCCGCTAACGTCGGTGAAAGAAAATCAGAAACAGCCCTTGAGGTTTTCAACTATTTCCGATGGCTCGCTAACAGCGAAACTGCAACAGATCTACTTTCTGGATCTTAAGCTGGTCAGGACACGCCATAAGGAGGCCAGAAAGTCGCGTACAGCATGTTGGAATTATTACGCGTTGTTAGAACCCAAGGGGCAGGCGGTAACTTGTTTATTGCTAAAGTGGCTTACACTAGGTGTATTCGTTCATATTTTAGAGGCCTCCGCTCATCTACATGATTTCCATGGAGTGTTCCCCAACTGTTGCTTGCATATGTGTTCACTCCTCGTGCACATGGAACTGTAATCCTGATGTCATCTTCAACTTTGGGGAAGTCGGCAGGGCTCGCTGTTGGTGTGTCATCTTGCTCCACCACACTACTTATACCCGGCGCAGTAGTATCTAACTTTAATCCAACACACTCCTCTCCCTCCAAAGGATTCGCGTCAGCTGCCTTCCGTCAGATACTTTCTGCCCGCCGGGGATGTTCCCTGTACGAGCGTGTTTCCTCCTCTAATTCGTACCACTTCCTCAGCTCGCCGGCATTCACCCTCCGCGATTCACCTTGCCGAGCGATTGTATACACAGGGCCTCGCCGGTCGACAACCTCGTGCGGTCCTTTCCACTTCGCTAGGAGCTTCCTCTCTCCAGGGCCGCAACTGGGATGGCGTTGACGGTCCCTGTACTTCACTTTCGAACCAAGCTGACACTCGATATTCCTTCCACCTTTGCTGGTATGGAACTTGGCCATCATCCGCGCCTGAGTCTCCTGTAGGTTGCGGTTGGCGGTCTTCCGGTTATTCTGTGTCTCCTCGGGAGATATACGGCAAGTTGGACACATTCCAATCTCTAGGTCCTCAGGTAGACGAGGTTGTCGACCGTACATCAAATGGAATGATGATTGCTTTGTGGAAGCCTGTTTGGTTGCTCGATGGGCCAGCACCAGTAGCGGCAGCGCTTGCTCCCAGTCTCCACCTTTTGCTGCTAGCCACTCCTATATTCTTCTGTTGTTAATTTCTGTCAGGCCATTTGTTTGCGGGTGGTATGGGGTGGTGCGCAACTTCTTGAGGCCAAGTTTCTCCAAACGGTTCCGGAATTCTTCACTCTCGAAGCACGGCCCTTGGTCTGTTACTATGGCCTTTGGGTTTCCGTGAGCCGCTACCAAGTGATTCAGGACAGCATGGGCAACGGCGCTAGCCCGTTGATCCGGGATTCCTGTCGCCTCAATCCATCGCGTGAAGTGCTCCGTCATCAATTACATGTACTGGTTGCCACGCCTGGTCAATGGAAACGGCCCCATCACATCGACCGACCAAAGTTCACCAATTTCCGAGACCGGGATCATCATCGTTTGCTGCTGCATTCCTCGGCAATCCGTTTTCATGAGCTGATATTGTCTGCACGAAAGTACGTACTTCGCAACGTCCCTTTTCATCCCCGGCCAATACGCGCGTTGTTTCAGCAGACCGTAGGTCCTGGAACAACCTGTGTGCGCCATCGCGTGACAAGAAACTACCAGATTCCGTCTTCGTTTCATTGGAATGACTAGCACCGAAGTGTTGCCACATCCTGGTAGTCACATAAAGATCTCTGCTTCGTTCACTTGCAGCTTTCCCAGGTCTGTCGCAAACGGTCCCAGCTGCTTAAGTTGGTTTTTGTTGAATTTTGTCTGACCAGTTAATCGCGCGGTGATCAACTTGCGCAGGAGTTGGTCGCTACGTTTCTTAGTTGCCAACCGTTCTGGCTCCTGCTCGCACAGTATACCGTTAATCCCGAAAGCTACGCTAGGCAGGTCATCATCTATCATGCGTGACAAGAAATCCGCCGTCTGAGTTTCCCTCCCTGGCACGTGTTTTATAGTGAAATCATACTCTTGTAGGCGCAATGCCCATCTCGCCAGCTTTCCTCTGGGGTCTTTGGCAGACTTAATCCACTCCAACTGTCTGTGGTCTGTTTCGACGTGAAATCGCTGACGCAGGAGATATAGCCGCCATTTATCTAACGCCCAGACAATTGCGAGACATTCTTTCTCTATGGTTGAGTATCTGCGTTCCGCAGGTGCCAAAGTTCGGCAGGCATACTTAATCGTCCCATAGTTTCGTTTCAACACCGCACCCATCCCGACATCGCTGGCGTCATTGGCTACCGTGAACACCACACCAACAATGGGCAATTTCAGAGTCAACTCCTGTCTTGCCGTTTCCTGTAGAATCTGATCAAAGGCTCGTTAAGCTTCTGCATTCCAAGGGAATTTCCTGTCTTGTTTCAACAGCTCTTACAAGGGTGAGGCCAACGTGGTAAAATCCTTGACGAATTTGCTGTAGTACCCGGCGCGGCCCAGGAATGTACGGAGAGTGCGTTTCGAGGTGGGAACTGAGCTGCCTTGTAGCGTCATTATCTACTCAGGTAGCTGTTTCAGTTCGCCTTGTCCCACTTTATGGCCCAGTAAGGTGAAACAGGTCTTTCCGGTCTGGGACTTTGGTCCATTTATACGAAGTCCCGACTGCTGAATGCGTTCCAGAACTGCCGCGAGCTGATGGATATGTTCCGCTGCTGATTGGCCATACACCACGATATCATCCCTGTACACAACCACGTTTTCCAATTCACTCAGCAATCGCAGCATTAGACGTCGGAAGGTAAACGGGGCTTGATAATCCAAAGGGCATCCTCTTAAACTGGTACTGTTTCTCACCAGCGGTAAACGCCGTCTTCTCTCGATCTTCCTGTTTTCTTGCTAGTTGCCAGTATCCTGATCCCAAGTCCAGAACCGTGAATATCCTCGACTGCTGCAGCCGAGCAAAAATGTTAGCAACTGCTGGAACTGGAACGACGCGAGTCAAGGAAATTTCATTCAGTCTTCGGAAGTCGACACAGAATCGGTACTTCCCATTCGGCTTCTTCACTAAGACCACAGGAGAGTTGTACGGGCTATGTGCCTCCTCCATCACGCCCGCGTCCAGCATTTCCTGCACTTACCTGTTCATCTCAGCCTCCAGGTGGATTGGTATCCTTCGAGGTCCATGGGGCCGATACAATTGGCGAGTTAGCGGGATGGTGTGCTCGCTCCAGTCGCAAAACCTATATTGGCTGCTGTCATCCGTGAACAAAGATTGGTATTTGTTGATCAGCGACTGCAAAGATGGGCTCAAATGTAACACAGCATCGACCGACTGCAAAGATCTCATTTCTCCACGATTTATGTGTGGTAGTGACCCGCATTCCATTAGCAACTTCCCACGCTTTAAATCAATGACAGCTTTATTGAGCTCCAGGAAATCTGCTCCCAATATGATTTGTTTTGCATCTGGTGACACGAAAAAGAAGTGTGATGGCTTTCGTCCCTTGATTCCTACAGTGTGTTCGGCTATCCCATCAATTCCCACTGAATGACCGCCAACCGCTGTTACGATCGTGCAGTGCGACTGAAGCTTTTCACCTCGCCGATGATTGATTAGTGACACCGCGGCACCCGTATCGATCAGACACCTTTCCATCGTTCCGTCTAGTTCCACCATTGCTTCAAACGCACTCCTGCTCAACGCACCGAGTACACAATCCTCGATCCGACAAGAGAAATAAGGTTGCACACGTTTATTCGACACCGGAATGGCACCACGCCTCTGCGGACATTGTCTCTTCCAGTGCCCCGGTTTACCGCAGAAGAAGCAAAATGCCTTTATGCACACCCGATAACACTGAACGCGAAGCCCATTGATGTCTTCCGTAAGCTGTCCTGTCATCCGTTCCAATTTGTCCAACCGTTCCACCTTCTCATGAGGCTCTTCCTTCAGCGCGGCTAGTGGTGCGTCGCCCAGGTCTCGAGTAACTTTCGCCAACTCCTGCAATTGCATCTTCCGAGTAGCATTCGCAATCCGAACGCGCTCCGCGATTGACTGTGGGAGGCCGGCCAAAAACTGATCCACCAGCAGCTGCGTCTTTGACGGCCGTTCCAAGCCCGGCAAGGCGCGGTCCAACAAGCTACCGAGGTGCACCGCAAACACGATTGGATCCGTTCCAGCACCAAGCCGCGACGCCTTGAACCGTCGCATCGCCTCCCGGCGGTCCGCTGGCGTGTCCGGGCCAGACCGCAACGCTTCCTTCGCGGCAGTCCAGTCCAACTTGACCAGACCTATTCGCGCCGCCTCCAGAACCGCCTTCGCCCTGCTCTTGATGAGACTCCGCTGGGCCGCCATCTTCGCCCGGTCCGTCTTCAGTTCTATCGCCTCTGCCACCTCCACGAAATCCTCCAAAAATGCCTTCACATCCCCGCGTTCAAACGGCTCCGGCCAAGGAATCTTCGTCACTTGCGAGGTCACGGCACCAAATGTTAGAACCCAAGGGGCAGGCGGTAACTTGTTTATTGCTAAAGTGGCTTACACTAGGTGTGTTCGTTCATATTTTAGAGGCCTCCGCTCATCTACATGATTTCCATGGAGTGTTCCCCAACTGTTGCTTGCATCTGTGTTCACTCCTCGTGCACCTGGAACTGTAATCCTGATGTCATCTTCAACTTTGGGGAAGTCGGCAGGGCTCGCTGTTGGTGTGTCATCTTGCACCACCACACTACTTATACCCGGCGCATCTAACTTTAATTCACCACAGCGTGACACAACGCATTACAGTGCACTTCATGTTGACATCGATGTAACCGTTGTCAACGTTGGGGTCACGAAGATGGTTGCTTCAAGCTACACAACCCGACTTAAACTGAAAACTCCAATAAAAGAGCTTCGAAACCAGCACCAAAGAAGACTAGCCGCATTACGTTTGCAGGCAAGCAAGTTCACGCGACATAACGCATGTGCCTCCTGGCAATGAGTGTTAATGGGTATCTCACAACTTTTCAGCTAGACAGTGGATCGGACGACACCATCAATTCACAATCCATTTGAGAAGCCGTCGGAGGTTAGTTAGCTTTGCCCACTCAACCAATTGTCCTCAGTGCATCTTGGACTACTCTTAGATTGGTTGGTGGGTTACGTTGTTTGATAGCTAACAAGCAGCAAAAGTTGGTGCGAATATATTGTCTCACTTATCAGTAAGGACTAAATATTCTTTGTGTTAACTGGCTATTTAACTTCATTTTTTGGAGTATTACCTTTGATAAAGTGTGCAAACCGACACATGGTGTCGGCTTTTCATCCGTAAATATAAATGCAGGGCTCCAAAGGACGGGTTCACAGCGGTTGTTACAATAGTACTAGTTTTTCAGATCGGCCTCGGCATTTACATCAGAATGCGGCTGCTAAATCCCCTTTTCGTCCAAAACGTCCAGTACTGTATTCTTCCGGAACCGGCGTTGAGCAAGTGCTCGACCGTTTACAAATAGCAGGGCTCCTGCAACCGGTCGATCATTCCAAATGGGCTACCCCCTGTGGTAGTGCGAAATCCTAACGCTTTCGCCTGTGTATGCGCTGATGTTTTTACAGGTCTTATTGAGGCCGTACAGGCGCACACGTATCCACTACCAACTCCAGAAGACATTTCCGTGAATGTTTCAGGTGGTAGATTGTTTACCAAAGTGGAGCAACTGACGCATATCTACAGCCAGCCGTTGGGGACCGCTCAAAAGAATCGTTGACAATTACCGCCCATCGTGGATCATGTCAGTTTAACCGAAAATCGTTCTAAATTAAAAACGTACCAGCCAGATTTCAGCAGCTGACATATACCATGCTCAAGGACATCGACGGTGTTGCAGCTTATTTATATAATATCTTAGTTATGGGCGCGAATCCATAGGAGCTAGCACTGCAAATGGACCATGTCTTGAATTGCATACAAGGCTATGGTTTACGTCTGCGACCAAAGAAATGCAGTGGGCGCTTACCAAATCATAACTACCTGAGGTTTATCATTGATTTGAAGGGCCGTCATACCTATCCAGGGAACATTGCAGCTACTGGTAACGCGCCAGCAACGACAGACGTCAGCACCCTACGTTCTTACATTGGAATGTTTAACCATTACTCTTATTTCCTTCCTGATATGCATCAACTGCGAGCGTCTCTTTACGCACTACACGTGAATGAAGCCTAGTGGAACCATTCGGTTGATGGCCAAACAGCGATTGTTGGGATAAAAATCTGTTGACTTCAGAGCTCCTGCTCACATATTGTAACCCTAAACTTTCGATTGTTTTAGCTGCCGTTGCAAACATTTACGGTATCGGTGCTGGGTTATCCCACACTTTCCTAGGCGGCTCTAAGCAAGCGGTTAGCTGCGTAGCGCGGTTGTTATCAGCAGCAGAAAATGAGTAATCTCAGGTGCGAAAGGAGGACTTGGCTATCGTATCTGCTATTAATAACTTTCACAAAAGGCTATACCGTAGACTTTCTAAGTCGCTTTTGGATCACAACATATTGCCGTATCTATCCGGCTCACATGTAAGTATCCCGGTAACCGCAGCCGGCCATTGACAGGAGTGGAAGCTATCCTTACTGGCAGGTCCTTTTAATCTCCACTATCAATCGACAACCGATGTTGGTCATCCGATACCTTGACACGGCTAGTTGCTAATCAACCGATAGATAATAACGAGACAGTGTTTGCTAGTATTAAGGCCGACTATGAGATCAATCATGTGATTATAGACACCGCGAAATGCCTACCATTCTCGTTAAAAGCGATACCACAAAGAACAGCCCACCATGCCATACTTAGTAAAGTGCTGAAGCACATAAAGGTTAGCCCGCAATGTGTCTGTTTCGGAACCCTTTCCCCATCCTCGGTGCCAGAGTAGTTTATCCATCGTTTGATACATGTGTGCTTTTCGCCTAACACGTAGTGGTCCCCATACCATTACGACGACCCATTCTCATTCAGTTTTATTAGGTCTAACAAAGACTCATACTGATTCAAACCCTAGTTAGAGGTTATGTCTGCTGACCTAAAATGGACCGTGATCTAGTGAACATGTGTAAGCTGTGCGAAGAATATGCTATGATGCTACGGGCGCCGAATCGTGGAGCTTCCGTACCGTGAGCGGAAACGACAACGCCATGGTCTAGCTTTCATGTAGATTTCGCGGGCCCAGTTGACGACATATCATATCTCATTATACTTCGCACTCACTCCAAGTTACCAGTGGTCACCCCAAGGTTGACCACAACCCCTGCACCAACCACCATCAGACAGCTGCTTCAGGTTAACAGTCGTGTTGATATGCCCGAAACAATTGTGTCCACCTGTGGCCTACAGTTATCTTCGAAGGAATTCGGGACTATTTGTAAGCCAGATGTTTACTCATATAAGAAAACCACCCTTCCACCCCCAATCTAATGGTCAGTTTGAGAGATGCACTGACACATTCAAGCGGCAATTGTCAAAGTGCGGGGTGACATTCCTACGGGCAAGTGCATACAAACCGGTCGCATGGTGTATCGAGCCACCTTATTTCCAACGTGTAATGAAAGATCGCCGTCAAAAATACTATTAGGCAGACAACGTAGCTCTATTTTTGCTTTAATGGTTCCGAAGCAACAACAGTTAGCTGACCTGAAAAGTGCAGAAATGTCCTAACACCAGCAGCTTAAGACCATGCAGTATCTAAGGGTCAGTGACCTGGTATGCGCAAAACCTTTCTGGCAAACCAAAAGCAGAGGAGACCCTGATGTAGTTACTAGACAAAATGGTAGTCATGTATGGAATAGAGGTCCATGTCCACAGTGGTAACGCCACACCAGTATTTGTGCTACAGCTGTAGTAAATAGTCACTACTGTTATGGTCGCAAATTCTCTGACGCTCCGTCTCACACAAGCACCCAGCTGATTTTTTAGCATCCGATTACTGAATATGTTATGTTATTATGCTCGTGAGTCTCTAACCCGGCGTATCAACCGCTGGCTCCCATACATGTTAGAACGGAAAGCTCTACTACTCTCAACCGATCGCTAGACCTACAACTTAGTCGCATGTTCCGCTACCTACTGTACTCTTCGGATTCCCTCAACTTATTCACCGGTTAGTAACGCCTGCTACTACCTGTTTCCACACCGGACAAATGTTACGTAAGTTGCACCACCTCGGACAACTTTTGTCTCTCACTTTTAACAAATACCGGTGCTCGTACTCGCATGCAAAGGAATATACCTGACATATAAAATATTCGGTCCTTCCATAGCTTTTAACAAGCGCTAAGTTGACAAAATCATTTTATTTATAACTTAACATAGTCCAGTTGAATTGCATTTGCAGTTTGCTCTCTGCGTTTTTTCTCCCTGGTTCCAAAGGATAACAGTATCTGCGCGGAGCCACTTTGAAGACTTAACTGCAAAGCTCAACTGGCCACGGAATCAAACTGAACAACGAAAGCATCCGAAAATCGCAATCTTGACACACTAAAAGAATTTGAAAAACGTAACAACACAGTATAAGTCACCTGAGTTGTCCGACTTCAACAAATCAACTACTTGCAGTCGACTCCGAAGAAAACAACCACACACACCATAGAAAACGAATTGGTGAAACATGACTGCGCATATCCACGCGAATTATCGGTCCGACGCAAGTTTGTTCTGTCATAGCACCGATCGGCAGTGTTCCAGAACATGGTGGGTTTTCGCCTCGCAAGCGTCCTCGCTACAGAAGACGTAAATGTTTGTTTAACAACACTGCGACGTGGCGGATGTGACTCATCACTCCATGAAGTCACTTCCCCAACTACGCATTGGCACATTTACTGGTACCATATTTTGCAACTTTCTGTGCATATACCTACTCTCGTAAGACTACGCCTGCATACTTGATCATTGACAGGCAACTATTCTTAAATATTTTTGCAGCTTTTTCCTTATGTATCACTCGCCTGACCCGCACTGTGTACACAACCTTATCGGAGTAGCTCCTCACAAACATACACCATATTAATGGTCTAATTCTTATTGCTACACCCCGCATTCTGCTGAGATAGACTTCCTTCAATCTTCGGGATATGTGGGGCCACATTGCTGATTACATACTTACTACTCCCGCTCTTGGTTCTTCTAATCATGCTATCATGTACAATATTGCACTACGCTGATCATACCCAAAAGGCGTGCCTCGTTTTGTCAAGAATAAAATATTTATTCTTTTATTTATACATGAGACAACTCGGACTCCGCTCCAGCAGTACTCATTGGTTACCTCACCGCAACCCCAAACATGATTTTTAGATATTACCAGTGGTCTTTTACTTGCCGAAACTAATGGACGTAAATACGGATGCAGTGGAAAACGCCAGTCAATAGTCGGTACCAGAAATAACACAGTACGCGGACGCCCAGTACGAACTCGACTACTACCGGCTCGATTCATATAAACACAAGAGCTGGAGGCTCCAGGCAAACCTGTCAACAGCAGTAAGTGGCGTCATATACGGAAGCCCAACCCAGCTGCCGCACATGACCCAATGCCTTCCACTACTCGAACCGCTCCGACTTACTACCGCCCAGGCAAGCATTAGTGAGGCAGCCATTAGTGAACTGTGTAACTCGGCGATTATGAGACACCTGATTGACGGCTGTCTCCTGATCTTGTTGTATCAATACACCCAGGTTGTATGCACGATCTAAACTTGTATTCACCTACATGGTGTTGTTCAGGTCACCTTAAAAAGGAAATATGGACCATGTCTACGTTTAAAATGACCACCAGTTGCTCCTTCTTCTGCTTTTCTCTGACAGACGCAGAAGCCAATGTTTCCCTCCAACTAACAGCTGAAATAAAAACGCGGTCCAAGCGATCATTACTAACAGGCACCCCAATGGTTGGTTAGATTATGTATGTGTTTTCAGGGCTGATAAATTGATGGAGCCTACATTGTATCATAAATGAGTGGACCTGGCTGGCCAGCCGAACAGGCTGGCTAGCCGAACAACCTCCTCATGGTCCCAGCTGGGTGGTTCGGGTAAATCCCGTTCCAGCAAATGGTTCGGCGGCAGTGTTCCAGGATGTGGTAGGATTTCGCCAGGCAATGTTTCTCCTTATAAAAAGCCACAAGTATCCGTTTAACGACACTGTGACGTGGCGGATGTGACTCGGCACTAAATAAAGTCGCAGCCTCTTCCCTTTTCCGGAGGATCATTCACACATCACGGGCGTCATCTGATTCAAAGCATACCATTGATTCCCCCTTTGCTGGTGAATACAACGAACAAAAGCACACACAGTCACATTTACCTACTCACACAACATGTCCCCTAGCAAATACACAGTTAAACATAGTTTTACATCTCAACACACACATAAATTTCCATGCTATTGGTCAAAATGTACTAATTTGTGCAATTGCTGATCATACATGTCTGCAATACCATGATCACGCCCTTGATGGTGTGCCTCGCAGGTGACGAGAATAACCTATTTATTTATTTATTCATCAACTTACATGGCTTGAAAAATCAATGAAGATACTAGGTCATTCAAAAACACAGTTCTTCGCTAGTACGGAGTGCTCAGCCCTACACATAGGGCGTTCCATACAGCTGTAGTGTAAACTCCTGCTGTTATCCAGAATATCAGGATGCTCTAGTCCAAATACGGTACAGCTTCATGAAACCACTGGTTATAGACATCACACCGTAGGTATCCGAACGAGCCGGTATCCGAATTGAAATTTCATTCTCTGCTTAATGTAGCTACTAAATCAATCAGAAGTAAGCCCAGCGAGCAGTAACAACTATTTTTGACCTTCGGGATGGAAGTGAGAATAACGAAACCAGAAACTAATAGTGCAAAGTAGCGGTATCTTCACAGGTTTACGGTACTTAATTATGCAATCAACGCTAGCATTAGTCGGAAAGCCTAAAGGCGAGGAATTCTATTAATACGTAACTTCTAGAGCCTACAAGAAGCGCATTCGCATTTGAGAAATCTGTTAACATCCTAATAGCTTCCTGTTCCCACCGTCTTAAATGGGTCACAATGAAAAAGGTTCGAAGTAACCGCGATCAATCAATCAATTCTGTAGCGATTCAAATGTAGTTTATGGTTATTCGAACAGTCACTGTACAAAGCATACAAAAAACTTAGAACAATGAACTACGATAGGCACGTAATCATTGGACCATAGGGTGGAAGGGAGTTATGCGAAGGGCGTTTTACAGCTCCTTCACTGCCGAACATTGCGTAGAAGCCGTGAATCGTTACGTAGCGGTATGCCACAAGAATTTGTAACAGATACATTGGTCGAAGCAGGGTCTCAACATAAGCATCAGATGCGAATCCAAAGTGGCTTGCAAGCTTCCTCAGTCGTTCCAGTGATTTACAACGCGCGTTGATAGAGCGAGCGTGGAGCAAACTCGGAGTTGTATGGGATTAAAGGCTTTCCAGCTGTAGCTCCAAGTTGCGCTATTAGCGCTAACTTGAATACAGATATAAATAAATAAATTTTGTATTCACAGGGTCGAAGGAGACGCTTGAACAAGGCATGCTCCAACAGATACAAGCAAAGCTGCAGCGATCAAATGTGATCAAGTTTTGTCCTGACTTTGGATGTGTAAAAGTAACGTACGGTTGTGCTAACTGTTAGAACGCACAGTAGAAACAGAATATTAAAGCAAATGTAAAATATTTTTAATACTGATACTGGAATTTGTTCCAAGTTAAGTTCATGGCTTGAAGCAGAACTTGTGTGTGGTTAATCGCAGTCAGCTGGGTTCCACTTTCTTTCCTCATGCGTATGGTGCATTCTGTGGCCGCGTTGGGTTGCAATCCTGTTCATCCAAGCCGAGCGTTGTTGTGAGATTAAATATCGGAGATGCTAATTATGGACCATGCTGTCATTGACGAATTGATTTAGTCCAGTGGACGTATCTGTGGGAAACCTGGAAAGAGACGCAACGGGCAAGAGCAAGCAAAGCAGAAATGCGATGAGAATGCAAACGAGGAAACGATTGGAAGGCAACAAAACGCTGTAATTGAAAGGCTATGCATATCTGTAGATTTGTCATTATATGTCATGTAAACTAAATAAATAACCTAAATAATCTTTTATTCTCAACAAGGTGCTGCGCGCCCTTACAGGCGTGATCATTTTGACATAACGATGCATGATCAAGAATATGCAAACTTCCGATATGTTTGCCATGGCAGTTTGTGTTTGTGTAGGGGGCATATATGTATGTCATTGTGAGTGTATGTGTGTGTAGCTGTGTATTTTGTGCTTGTAGTTATGCTGCTCCAATCTTTAGTGTTTGATATCGTCATCATTATGCGAGTAGGAGATTGGTGTCCGTGGGTTGGATAGAATTATCCGGATATCCACGGGGCAGTGACTTTATTTTGTGGCGAGTCACGACTGCCACGTCACAGTGTTGTTAAGCAGACATGTATGGCAACGCTTTTGCGTGAATTGTAGGTTATAAATTCCAATTGACACCCACATTAAGAGGGAGGAACTCTTGCCATAAGGCGGAGACACCCACACTTCCTGGGGACTACCACTGCCGCCGAACTATTTGCTGTGAAAGGGTTATTAAACCGCACCGACGAACACCTCCCATTCATGTTCCCAGTTTAGGCTGTATTTACAGGCTCAATAAGCTCAGATGGAGAGAGTTCGTTGATCCGTGTTTTCGGATTCGTGCGGCTACTTTAAGCCAGCTAGGTCTCTATTTGCAAATAAGCCACACCAAGTTCATTGCGGGGTGTATAATAAATAGGATATACTGGGAATTGTTTTACACGTTGTTTTTTGGGGTGAACTTATAGAATAGAAAAGGTGGAAACCAGATAAAACGTTGGAGAATAGCATTTTAAGATGTGGGCCCTCATTTACGGCTGTTTA
>OX104061.1:43206744-43259507 GCA_944474145.2 Dicrocoelium dendriticum
AAAAGCAGTGGAAGACCCTGATGTAGTTACTAGACAAAATGGTAGTCATGTATGGAATAGAGGTCCATGGCCATCGTGGCAACGTCACACCAGTATTCGTGCTACAGCTGTAGTAAATAGTCATTACCGCTATCGTCGCAACTTCTCTGACGCTCCGTCTCACACAAGCACCCAGCTGATTTTTTAGCATCCGATTACTGAATATGTTATGTTATTATGCTCGTGAGTCTCTAACCCGGCGTATCAACCGCTGGCTCCCATACATGTTAGAACGGAAAGCTCTACTACTCTCAACCGATCGCTAGACCTACAACTTAGTCGCATGTTCCGCTACCTACTGTACTCTTCGGATTCCCTCAACTTATTCACCGGTTAGTAACAGCCTGCTACTACGCTGGTTTCCACACCGGGACAAATGTTACGTAAGCTGCACCACGTCGGACAACTTTTGTCTCTCACGTTTAACAACTACCGGGGCTAGTACTTGCATGAAAAGGAACAAACCTGATGTATAAAATATTAGGTCCTTCCATAGCTTTTACCCTGCACGAAGTTGACAAAAGCAGTTTATTTATACCTTAACATAGTCCTGTTCAATGGCATTAGCAGTTTGCTCTCTGCGTCTTCTTTCCTCCCTGGTTCTAAAGGATAATATTATCTGCAAGGAGCCACTTTGAAGACTTAACTGCAAAGCTCAACTGGCCACGGAATCAAACTGAACAACGAAAGCATCCGAAAATCGCAATCTTGACACACTAAAAGAATTTGAAAAACGTAACAACACAGTATAAGTCACCTGAGTTGTCCGACTTCAACAAATCCAACTACTTGCAGTCGACTCCGAAGAAAACAACCACACAACCATAGAAAACGAATTGGTGAAACATGACTGCGCATATCCACGCGAATTATCGGTCCGACGCAAGTTTGTTCTGTCATAGCACCGATCGGCAGTGTTCCAGAACATGGTGGGTTTTCGCCTCGCAAGCGTCCTCGCTACAGAAGACGTAAATGTTTGTTTAACAACACTGCGACGTGGCGGATGTGACTCATCACTCCATGAAGTCACTTCCCCAACTACGCATTGGCACATTTTCTTGGTGACCATATTTTGCAACTTTCTGTGCATATACCTACTCTCGTAAGACTACGCCTGCATACTTGATCATTGACAGGCAACTATTCTTAAATATTTTTGCAGCTTTTTCCTTATGTATCACTCGCCTGACCCGCACTGTGTACACAAACCTTATCAGGAAGTAGCTCTCACAAACATACACCATATTAATGGTCTGACTTCTTATTGCTCACACCCCGCATTTCTGCTGAGATAGAGACTTCCTTCAAATCTTCGGGATATGTGGGGCACATTGCTGATTACATACCTACTATACCCCTCCCGCATCTTGTTCTTCTAATCATGCTGATCATGTACAATATTGCACTACGTGATCATACCCAAAAGGCGTGCCTCGTTTTGTCAAGAATAAAATATTTATTCTTTTATTTATACATGAGACAACTCGGACTCCGCTCCAGCAGTACTCATTGGTTACCTCACCGCAACCCCAAACATGATATTTTTAGATATTACCAGTGGTCTTTCAACTTGCCGAAACTACGATGGACCGTAAATACGGATTGCTGTGGAAAACGCCAGTCAATAGTCGGTACCAGAAATAACACAGTACGCGGACGCCCAGTACGAACTCGACTACTACCGGCTCGATTCATATAAACACAAGAGCTGGAGGCTCCAGGCAAACCTGTCAACAGCAGTAAGTGGCGTCATATACGGAAGCCCAACCCAGCTGCCGCACATGACCCAATGCCTTCCACTACTCGAACCGCTCCGACTTACTACCGCCCAGGCAAGCATTAGTGAGGCAGCCATTAGTGAACTGTGTAACTCGGCGATTATGAGACACCTGATTGACGGCTGTCTCCTGATCTTGTTGTATCAATACACCCAGGTTGTATGCACGATCTAAACTTGTATTCACCTACATGGTGTTGTTCAGGTCACCTTAAAAAGGAAATATGGACCATGTCTACGTTTAAAATGACCACCAGTTGCTCCTTCTTCTGCTTTTCTCTGACAGACGCAGAAGCCAATGTTTCCCTCCAACTAACAGCTGAAATAAAAACGCGGTCCAAGCGATCATTACTAACAGGCACCCCAATGGTTGGTTAGATTATGTATGTGTTTTCAGGGCTGATAAATTGATGGAGCCTACATTGTATCATAAATGAGTGGACCTGGCTGGCCAGCCGAACAAGGCTGGCTAGCCGAACAACCTCCTCATGGTCCCAGCTGGGTGGTTCGGGTAAATCCCGTTCCAGCAAATGGTTCGGCGGCAGTGTTCCAGGATGTGGTAGGATTTCGCCAGGCAATCTTTCTCCTTATAAAAAGCCACAAGTATCCGTTTAACGACACTGTGACGTGGCGGATGTGACTCGGCACTAAATAAAGTCGCAGCCTCTTCCCTTTTCCGGAGGATCATTCACACATCACGGGCGTCATCTGATTCAAAGCATACCATTGATTCCCCCTTTGCTGGTGAATACAACGAACAAAAGCACACACAGTCACATTTACCTACTCACACAACATGTCCCCTAGCAAATACACAGTTAAACATAGTTTTACATCTCAACACACACATAAATTTCCATGCTCTTGGTCAAAATGTACTAATTTGTGCAATTGCTGATCATACATGTCTGTGATACCATGATCACGCCCTTGATGGTGTGCCTCGCGGTGACGAGAATAACCTATTTATTTATTTATTCATCAACTTACATGGCTTGAAAAATCAATGAAGATACTAGGTCATTCAAAAACACAGTTCTTCGCTAGTACGGAGTGCTCAGCCCTACACATAGGGCGTTCCATACAGCTGTAGTGTAAACTCCTGCTGTTATCCAGAATATCAGGATGCTCTAGTCCAAATACGGTACAGCTTCATGAAACCACTGGTTATAGACATCACACCGTAGGTATCCGAACGAGCCGGTATCCGAATTGAAATTTCATTCTCTGCTTAATGTAGCTACTAAATCAATCAGAAGTAAGCCCAGCGAGCAGTAACAACTATTTTTGACCTTCGGGATGGAAGTGAGAATAACGAAACCAGAAACTAATAGTGCTAAGTAGCGGTGTCGTCGCAGGTTTACGGTACTCAATTATGCAATCAATGCTAGCGTTAGTCGGAATGTCTAAAGGCGAGATGTTCTATTAATACGTATCCTCTAGAGCCTACAGAAAGCACATTCGCATTTGGGAAATTTGTTAACAGCCTAATAGCTTCCTGTTCTCACCGTCTTAAAAGAGTCACAATGAAAAGTGTCCTTAGTCACCGCGATCAATCAATCAATTCTATAGCAATTTAAATGTAGTTTAAGGTTATTCGAAGAGCCACTGTACAAAGCATACAAAAAACAGGACAATGAACTACGATAGGCACGTAATCATTGGACCATAGGGTGGAAGGGAGTTATGCGAAGGGCGTTTTACAGCTCCTTCACTGCCGAACATTGCGTAGAAGCCGTGAATCGTTAAGTAGTGGTATGCCACAAGGCTCTGTAACAGCTACATTGGTCGAAGCAAGGTCGCATCATAATCAGCAGGTGCGAATCCAACGTGGCTTGTAAGCTTCCCCAGTTTTTCCAGTGATTTACAAAGCGCGTGGATAGAGCGAGAGTGGAGCAAACTCTGGGTTGCCTGGGCTTAAAGGCGTTCCAGTTGTAGCTTTAAGTTGCACTATTAGTGCTACCTTGAATACAGATATAAATAAATAAATTTTGTATTCACAGGGTCGAAGGAGACGCTTGAACAAGGCATGCTCCAACAGATACAAGCAAAGCTGCAGCGATCAAATGTGATCAAGTTTTGTCCTGACTTTGGATGTGTAAAAGTAACGTACGGTTGTGCTAACTGTTAGAACGCACAGTAGAAACAGAATATTAAAGCAAATGTAAAATATTTTTAATACTGATACTGGAATTTGTTCCAAGTTAAGTTCATGGCTTGAAGCAGAACTTGTGTGTGGTTAATCGCAGTCAGCTGGGTTCCACTTTCTTTCCTCATGCGTATGGTGCATTCTGTGGCCGCGTTGGGTTGCAATCCTGTTCATCCAAGCCGAGCGTTGTTGTGAGATTAAATATCGGAGATGCTAATTATGGACCATGCTGTCATTGACGAATTGATTTAGTCCAGTGGACGTATCTGTGGGAAACCTGGAAAGAGACGCAACGGGCAAGAGCAAGCAAAGCAGAAATGCGATGAGAATGCAAACGAGGAAACGATTGGAAGGCAACAAAACGCTGTAATTGAAAGGCTATGCATACTGTAGATTTGTCATTATATGTCATGTAAACTAAATAAATAACTAAATAAATCTTTTATTCTCAACAAGGTGCTGCGCGCCCTTACAGGCGTGATCATTTTGACATAACGATGCATGATCAAGAATATGCAAAATTCCGATATGTTTGCCATGGCAGTTTGTGTTTGTGTAGGGGGCATATATGTATGTCATTGTGAGTGTATGTGTGTGTAGCTGTGTATTTTGTGCTTGTAGTTATGCTGCTCCAATCTTTAGTGTTTGATATCGTCATCAATATGCGAGTAGGAGATTGGTGTCCGTGGGTTGGATAGAATTATCCGGATATCCACGGGGCAGTGACTTTATTTTGTGGCGAGTCACGACTGCCACGTCACAGTGTTGTTAAGCAGACATGTATGGCATTTTATAGGGAGAACTCTTGCCAGGCGAGACCCACCACTTCCTGGAACACTGCCGCCGAACTATTTGCTGGAACGGGTTAAACCGGAACCACCCAGCTGACACCTCGAGGAGGTGGTTCGGCTAGCCAGCCACTTGTTATGCGTGTGAATAAAGGTCTGGAAAACGTGGAGATTAGAATTAAGTTGTTGGCCCATTTACGGCTGTTTACTGCTCTCGTGCTGCGTCGCACGATTTTATTCATTACAACTTCGTTGCGAGTTGTTAGTAGTACAGGCAATTTCAGTGACGGAAGTCAGTAGCAAGCTGCTCAGTTACTGCGGGTAAATGTAGAGTAAACTTTAGTAGCTATAGAGCTGGTGCCCTGCATGGAAGTGATGCGGCGGTAGTGGCAAGCGGTGTGCTAGTATAAGCCTAAGGCCAGAGACGGTAGAGGCTGGTAAGTGAAGATTAGTTAGAGGATGAAATTAGCAGGCTGAGCGGCCATTTTCAGCTTAGGATCATGCTGGTAGAAGTTTTAGTGGTTATTTATGCCCAAGACAATAATTCGTGGCAGGAAATGAACAAAGCAGCAGAATCCTTATAGCTATTGCGCTGCTTTGCTTGTTGTAAGCGTCTTTGTGGTAGACAAGAGACAGCTAACTCCAATTTGTGGGTTAAAGTCAGTTACCTGTAAAGATGAAATGGGAATGTGCCACAGTCTAGGTGGCTACTCAGGGTGTAGCAGTCATACTAAACAGCTAGAGATTGAAAGCAGCGGATAACAACATTCACAATCCGGAAGGCGATAATGATTAAGAATGCATGACCAAAGGGCCTTCAGGCAGGGGGTGGAGGAGTCGAATTGTCGGCAAGTCTGTTGGTTGTGGTCAATTTGGCATCCAAATCTTAAAGCAGGACTGTTAAAATGCATTGGGAATGGGCCACGGGCTAGATGGCTCTCCAGAGCTGAAGCCACACTAGATTGGGGTATGGGTAGCTAGGGTGCAGCGAGCACCGACGTTCAACATCCGGAAAGTAGATTATACTTATACCGGAATTTGAGAATATTAAGTCTACAGACAGTAAAAGGCTGTAAAGAAGCGGTTGGGAATTCAATGGTTTTGAGCGATGCGGTATCAGGATCCAAATGATGGCTACTAAACATGAAATAGGAATGGGCCTCTAGCTAGTTGGCTCTCCAGAGCCAAAATGATATATTAGTGTGAACTAGATGTAGCTAGGGAGCAGCAAGCGTAAACCTTCAGAATCTGGAATTTCATTATAATTAGTATATCAGAGCAAATGGGCCTCAAACAGGAGGCGGAATACATACGATGGCATGGCGAATGATTGTCAGCGATGCAGTATCACAATCCAAATGGGAGGATGTGTATTTGGTATGAGAGTCGGTTAAGTTTTACTTTTTTATCTGAAGCTTAGCGGAAGTACAACGTGAAACCAGTGGAGATTGGAAGCATCGGAGAGCGTCATTCAAAATTCGGACAGTGGTATTGCTAAGAATGTAGGGATGACATCTCAATGGGCATGAGGTGAAGTGATGAGAATATTAGTAAGTTGGATGGCTGTGATTGATGCACCATTATAGTCCTAAAGAAAGGCGGTTAGAACGGAATGGCAGTGGGCCACAAGGTAAGTGGTTCTGCGAAGCCTAGCAGTCGCACTACTGATAAGCCGTCCGAGCTGGTGAGCCACAGGCATCCTCATTCGAAAGCTGGTATAAGGTACTAATTGAAACATGATGTCAAAGTGACCTCGAGCACAAAAGGAAGACATGGATTTGTTTTCAAGTCAGGTGGTTTTGAGCGATGCGGCGTCGCTATCCAACTGGAAGCCCGTAAGGCGGAGCAGACATACTAGAGCCACACAGAGGGAGCTAAGGAGTCCTGAGCCTATAATGAACAACAATATAGCCACAGAGAGACTTGGCGCATAAGCTGTGTGGGTGAGTATGTGGCAAGCAGAGTGATTGCGAGCGCAGCAGCGGACAACGCTTTTCACAATCCAGAAGATGCTAACCATGCACGTCGGTGGATCCGCAACGGATAGGGAGAAGATGAAGATATCAACAAGTCAGATGGTTGTGAGCTATGTGGCATCAAATTTCAAAAGATCCTCTGTTAAAATGAGATGGAAGTGAGCCACAGGCTAGGTGGTTATTCGAAGCCACCCTGTCGTACTAGGGTTAAACAGACGGAGCTGGTAGTGAAAGGCATCAACACTCGGAAATCGGACTTTGAGAATACTAGGGCCACAGTGACCTCAAACAGAAGATGAAGTGAAAAGGCGACTAGAGATTTCAATGGTTGTGAGCGGTACGGCAGCAAAATAAAAATGAAGGCCTGCCAAGATAATTGTGAATGGGGCACAAGCCGACTGACGCTTCGTAGCTAAGCAGCCAGATGTAGAAGGCTTGTAGCTTCATCCTTAGCACCTGCCTCAGAATTTGCCCAGAAAATTGCAGGTTACCTCTTACTCGACGATATACAAAGGAGTAGAAGGGTATTTGCTGTTGACCAACGGAGTAAGGAAAGTTCAAAGCTTCAGTGTGGAGTTAAAAAGCACGCCGTTGGACATTCTCAATCATGCCACATTCGAACTTGGTGAGAGGACAGGGGACGGGTTGTCTGTAGCAAAGTTCCCACGCCCATAAAGCAATAACCTTTATTTTCTAAAGTGCGAGGCACGCCTGTATTCGCATGATCATAGGAATACAAACAGGATTGAAAGATAACTTTAGAAGATGTTTTAACGTTATCAGTAATATAGGGGGCGATGTGCATATGTGTATTTGAATGAATGAAGGTATATGTTTGGCCGGAGAGACTATGGTGCACTGAGGCTGGTGGTGGCTAGATCCTTATAGATGGTCAGCCCACTGCGGATGCTGTTGTGCCATGGACCCATGTCCTGGAAGCCTCTTCATGGCGACCGCTGGGTGGGGGTTTGTTTACGGCCTTTACCCTGCTAAGATCTGGGACACCAATCAGCATGTGTCAGTAAACTGACCACATGCTAGACCCGCTGCCATTCCGATGTAGATATAATCAAAGACGTTAGCTAAGGACCCGACTCGTTCTCCTGTCAGGTGTTATGCGCCCTGCCAGTATCATAGTACAACCGCTTCGGAGGTTAAAATGTGGTCAATAGCCCCTTACCGTTAAACCTAGCCATGTGCGACCACAGGCCTAAGGGTTATAAGCTCACAGCTCGATTGGTGTAGAGCACGAGCGCCGCACATGGGCTCTGACGGTGGAAGGGCACTTCCGGATGTTTAGTGGGTTGCTACAGCCCTACTCAATCAAGGCAACCCCTGGTCAAATTAGTGCAAAACCGTCAAAACCCACCTGCGTCTGGCCGTGGTCCCATGTGCTTATCCTACTACGGTCACAAAACATATATGAACCGTTCCAGTACCTTAAAGGCTGTGTATGACTGCCGTCAGGCAGCGCTCAATCTCTTTCTGCAATCACATTCCCAAGTTGAATCGGTTCGTCACTGTCTTTTGGGTCCGTCTATTGAACCAAAGGCTCCGGGCGGTGTCCCTCAGGCAAATCTCTAAACAACCCAATACGCTGTGGATCGGACTATGGAGCCAAAGGCTCCGGATGGAGTCCCTCAAGCAAACGTCCGCAGCACAATCGTCACCTCAAGTGAGTCTGCTTTCCAATGCACTCGGATACCTCGCGCAAAGCGCTCAGCTTCGGATGCTGGAACGTACACACACTACTGGACCGGAACACAAGTGAGCTCTCAAAGCGATACACTGCAATGTTCACAACGGGACTGGCACTCTACCACATCAAGGTTGAGGCGCTTAGCATGACCCGCTGAGCAAGGTAACGCATGAAGCAGATGTTCGCTCAACCCTCTACTGGTTGGGCAACGCCGCGTCAGCACTACCTGAAATTAGGTTTGGATTTCCAATCTCCGATCACCTAAATTGTCAGCTGGTGGGCGAACCGACAGGCATCAGCGCGCGGCGAATGACTGTTCTCCCACTATCCGGAAGAGGTAAGTTTGACACATTGCTAAGCACGTACGGGCCGACCATGTATTATCCTGATGGTATGCTTGAGGAATCCTATATTCAGTTATCCTCCGTGATACGTTCTGTGCGGAGGAGCAACCGGCTATTTCTGCTGTGTGATTTAAACATACACGTTGGGCGTGATGCCTTGGGGTGGGCGGATGTCATCGGTCAGCATGGCATTGGTTCATCGAATGCGAATGGTGACAGAAGGCTTACACAGTGTCACTCACGGCTTGACGAGCACGAACATTCGTTTTGCACTGTGTGCAAGTGATATACCAAGTTGGATGCACCCACATAGTGGTAATGCTCACCTGCTCGACTATGTCATCGTACGTTAGCGGAATGTGCGTGGAGTGCGCAAGACACGTTTACTACGTTGCGCTGAGTGAGGCAGTGATCACAAATTGGTGCGGACCAAACTGGATATGTAGTCCCGTATATCCATGTACTGCACTCCTACCGTGAACCAGCGTAAATTTTAGCATTCTATCCCTCGGTACTATGGAGAAGCGTATTGAGCTGGAGGAGGCGATGACTGCACGAATGTGTGATATAGAATGCAAATCCACAGTGGGAGACTTGTGGCACTACATTGGCGACCAAGTGACAGCTGCTGTCGAGGAGACCATCGCGCGCGCAAACTGTAAGCTGCTTGCCTGGGTTGATGAGCACGATGCGTCGGTTGCCGCATAGGAGTCGGCGAAGAATGCAGCATTTCTGCACCTGTGGCAGACCACAGTGACTTAAGGAATATTAGTCAGGTTTACAAACTTCGACAGCGACTGACCCGAGAGCTTCGTCGCATTAAATATGCATGGTGGGTCTAAGAAGGCAAGCAGATGAACTTCTACGTCAAAAGTCGCCAATACAGTGAATGTTTCCACTCCTTGAAGACGGCGTATGGACCGGGATGGGCGTCGCTGCGGCCGCTGATTGCTTCTAGTTCATGCGCTACAAGCACATAGAATGCAGATATAATGCAGGTCTGGCGAAATTAAATTGACTGGCCCTTAAGCAACCGTTCAGAGGTTGGCTGGCCTATGTTGAACGGCCTGAGGCAGCACGATGTGAAGGCAATTCTGGAGGACACATCGACACTGGATGAGGTGTAGTGAGCATTTGCCCAGCTGCGACCCGGCAAGTGTGTCGGTGCCGACGGGATCCCACCTGAAGTATTGATAAACGGCGGACCCGCGAAGATGAACGTGACGCACTAGTTGACGCAACGCGTGTGGATTGAGGAGGAGGTGGCCCCTGAGCTGAAGGATGCGCTTGTGCTGCCACTTAACAAGCTCAAAGGGAGCAAGCAAGGTTGTACGAATTATCGTGGTATCAACTTGCTGTGCTGTGTGTGCAAGGTGATTACCCAAATCCCGCTCAACCGCCTCATCAGTCAGGTTGTGGAACCGAATGTGACAGAAGTGCAATGTGGATCCCATTCGGGTCGCAGCCCTTTAGCTCGGTGTTCCCAGCTCGTCAGTTGCAGGAGAATTGCGGAGAACGACGCCAGCCGTTGTAGGCGCTTTTTCTTGATATCACCAAAGCATTTAATATGGTGAAACGCGAGGCATTGTGGCTGGTGTTGGGTAAGTTTTCTTGCCAGCATAATTTCGCAAGTTTGCTTGAATTCCTGCGCTGTGGTATACTAGCGACGGTGCAGTTGAGTAGAGAGGCTTCGGCTTACTTTGCAGTGGTCACTGATGTGCAGCAAGGCTGTGTCTTAGCTCTTGACTTGTTTAATATTTACCTTCGTGTAAAGATGTCTTGTGCCTTTGTAGCGTATTGTGCTTACGGTATTCTTGTGTATGCTTGTATTGATGGTGGGATGCTGAACATCCGTCGTTTTGGTGCGGGAACACTGAGCTGTGAGTCAGCTATCCACAGGTGGCTGTTTGCTGACGACTGCGCAGTCTTTACAACCAGGGCAGATGAGTTGCAGCACGTGACGGATGCTCTGACTTCGACAGCGACCAAATCCGGGCTCACCATCAACCCAAGCAAAACTCTGACTCTTTCAGCCTTCATCGGAGGTGCAATTTACAATATTGTCGCAAAACAGCATTGGTGCTGATGTATTAGAAACCACCTTTCGCTTCTGCTACCTTGGGAGTGTAATATCGAATGATCAGCAGCTTCACAATAAGCTTTGCATGCGCTTCTCGAAGGCAGCAGTGGCGTTCTGAAAGCTAGAGTACCAAGTGTGGAGCAGCTACCAGCTTCCCGTCGGCACGATGTTGACGATGAACAAATCCATGTTGCGGTCCGTTCTTTCACCCGGAAGTGAAACGTGGACGATATACCTTCTTTAAAATTCCAACGGCGGTTCACTGAAATAATGGCCCCGAAATACCAGGCGCTTAGTTACAGACAGCCGTGTGGTCAGCTCAGACTCTAACTGTGGCTGACGTATTGTCTTTACCTTATGCTTCCCGCATAACACGATACATATCTCTGTGCATAGTGACATATCTAGACTAAATCTGCGAGATGGAACCGAAAGTACCTACAAACAGGAGTAAATAAATAAATAAATAAATAAATAAATCTTTTATTCTCAACAAGGTGAGGCACGCCTTTACAGGCATGATCATTTTGACATAACGATGCATGATCAAGAATATGCAAAAATCCGGTATGTTTCCCATAGCAGTTTGTGTTTATGTAGGGGGTATGTATGTATGTCATTGTGTGTGTATGTGTATGCAGCTGTGTATTTTGTGCTTGTAGTTGTGCTGCTCCAATCTTCAATGTTTGACATCATCATCAATATTGCGAGTAGGAGATTGGTGTCCGTGGTTTGGATAGAATTATCCGGATAGCCACAGGGCAGTGACTTTATTTTGTGGCGAGTCACGACCGCCACGTCACAGTGTTGTTAAGCAGACATTTGTGGCTTTTTATAGGGAGAACGCTTGCCAGGCGAAACCCACCACTTCCTGAAACACTGCCGCCGAACTATTTGCTGGAACGGGTTAAACCCGAACCACCCAGCTGACACCACGAGGAGGTTGTTCGGCTAGCCAGCCAGTAGTACTATTACTCAGCTGAAAGCAAGAACGCAACTAAGCTCTCGTTTCCTCTTAGTTGCATATAAATATTTGGAACAAACTACCCATAGTGCTGTGAGGAATCCAGAAACCGCAGCCTTTTAAGATGGGGGTACAAAAGTTCATGTGCCTGGATACGGCAAAACCGCTCCTTAACGTCTGTGACTCGGACCGTCGCTTTGTTGATACCGGACTGGATGGAGCACGAGCAACCGAAGCATTTACCGGTGTAACGTCGTGCTTTACCCAGCTGGAGCAACATATATATTTGTGCCAGACATTTGTGGCCTCCGCAGCATAATATCTGTTCTACCTACCTCTGCAATATTGCCAGGAGCAATTGCACTATAAGACTAGGAGCCAAGGCTGCAAATCCGAGTATATGACTTACAATTAGGATCCACTGTGAACCTTGTGAAGTAAACGGCATTCGGTATTAAAACGAGCGGTTGTACCTCTCCCGCCATAAGCAGATTGAGCCACGACCCTAAATTCCTTAACCTCTCCTGCCTTATTTGAAAGCCCACCTTCAGTTACATCTCCATTATTTTCTCCGCCTTCCGTTCCTTTATTCATCCCCAATGTAACAGATTTTGTCGGCCATGGTATTTCCTAGGTCATAGACCTACGGTCTATTTATGACCCACACATTCTTGTCTAATATTCGGTTTTACTATAAATAACTGAGCGCAATAGCGAACGCTTGAGTTGGCAGATTATATACCTAAACCATACGTTCGCCACTATTTCCTTACCCTTAGCTCAATAATTAGTACTACCCCTTAAATAGTTTGGCCTGCGGCTCCGCGAAAATGGACCAAACTTGCTAAGCTCTTATTCTGCCATGTTTTCCGCAACTGCGACTCGAGTAGGCGCACAAATGTGCTGATAGTTCATGGAGTCCATCCCTCATCGGCTGTTTTCATTAGCGGTATTATCCAACGCAGCACTACTCTATTAATCTTAAAAATTTTACCTGCAGGGGCACGGATTATAAAACCAGGGACACCAAACTAACCCTTAACTTTGTGGTGGACGATAGCATCACGATGGCGCCATTATTGGAAGGGTACATAGTCCCAACCTCAAGTACGAAAAAGGATGGACAAACCTAGTTCGGTGTGAAGTTTCTGAGTCAGCGGTTATAATAGGCGCGCCGGCAGTTGAGGCAGGGTCTCCTAAACCAGACATCTTGACTCAAATTTATTTTCGTTTGGTCCTATAACTCATCTTTTATCTGAATTGTACATTCGCCAATCACTACTGGAAACACTGGTAGACTGGCAGCAGGGTGAACCAGATCTCTTTTTGATCGCCATTCATGCCAACCTAAGATTTAATAGTTCATTTTATCTAACGCTGGCACGAAAGCTAGCCGTGGGCCAGAGACACCTGTCACACCGAATAGCTAGAACTCCGGCTAGTTCAAACCATTTCTTGCCCTACCTTGGTCACCACTCCAAATTTGTCTTTCATGTGGCCCCATCGCCCACTCTGCTCCATGCTTAGTGGTGCATGGAAAAGCAGCTCCGATTTCCTGCGTACGTTGCTGTTCCGCACTTTTACTATTGGGCATTAATGTTGGCTGGCGAACTAGAATAACTCACCAGAACATACACCGGTGATAGCTTGTGTGACATTAAAGCCTTGTTCTGCATCGATGTCACCCATAATGAACCACAAAAATTAGAGGGAGATAGCTCATAAAGAGCAAGCAATTGTACAAGCGAGCGTCCCAACACATGGGGCACCTTAATGCTTCACGTCTGGAAAACCCTAACTATAGAACACAAAGGCCCTGAGGTTTCAACCATGCAGGCTCTGGCGACGTACACCTTTGGAAGCATGTGCCACTTTTTCGGATGCGCCTACTTTACCCTTAACCATGGACTTGTGTAGCTTATTGGCAGTGAGGGTCTATGTATTAAGATGTACAAAATGAACTGAACTTGATAAAGCATGCAGGATTTGTCTACTAAATTGATGGGGTTTACAGGCTCCTTCATGTCAATTGGACACTGAGCTGTCGTGGCTTATCCATGTAGACCAGACTGAGGTAGTCACGTGACAACATTCACAACTGCGCAAAGTTAACCAATTTTGGAGTTTGTACTTATACAGTGGTTTCTTCTACCAAATAGCCTCTGAAAACTATACACCATGGTCTAACTACAAGAAGTCTCTTAATTTCGTGCAAGGAAAACAAAATATAGTACCCTACGAGCGTTTTCCTGCATATTTGTAACATGCTCGTACTTCTTTTAGTACTTAAGCTTGGAAAGTGTGTTTGGCAGACGCTGCGTCGTACGTCGTAGGTACTACAAGTTTTAAGCTATTTCGTACATTAGCATATACGCAGCCCTATTGAGGGTATAGAGCTATTAGCCACCTTTAATAATTTGTCTTATTTTCACCGTATATGCTTGCAAACTTATACGGTGTTGGCAGCAAGATTTTGGCTACGGTATTGACAGTCGCTCTGGAACTCGGGAAGTACCGTAAGTTTTATGTTAATTTCGCTTATCATCTACAGCGAGCAAGCGCTGTACTGATTGAGCAATTCTTATTATATGTTTAGCAATATTTACGCTACAAAACAGGTTTTTAATTGTGACCGCAATTAAAGACACTTGAGTTTGGCGCTCGTGCTCATCCGTTAAGCAGATATGTTTGGGTATGTTCTACGTTTATGATTACCAGCTAATTACGCCGAAATGCTGTTCGCTTTTAGAAGGTATTTATTTTAAAAGATATTTTGTCTTGCTTTACCAGAAATCGTTCAGATCTCTTGTTTGACATTTCTGATGCCATCACTGTTCTCCATTTCCATGAGTCCATCATTTATGTGGACCGCAAAATTACCGAAAGGTAGGAATTGAGCTGGCATAATTATTGTTGAGAAACGGTTCTTACAGTGTTGGTGCAGTATTCGCGCTCAAGGAGTACATAAAATTACCCCATGCAAGAGACGTGGTCACTGTACATCGTGATAAATAAATAATAAATATTTTATCCTCAACTATGCGAGGCACGCTCATGGAGGCATGATCAGTATGTACAACTGTACAGACATTTTGGTGCAACCGTAACAGTGACAGTAGAAAATTGTTCATATGTCCATGATTGGAACTGTACAATAGTGAAGATGCGAAATAATAATTTGGCTGTTGTGAAACCCGGACCACGGCTAATAATAAATTGAGAAAACTGAATGATCCATTGGAAGATAATTGAAGAGCGCGCTCAAGAGAAATATGACAATACAGTGAGAGTGTGCACAAGTAACGCAAAGGTCAACGGTGATATCGTAGAAAGCAAAAAGACGGCAGTATATGCAAATGTAGAAGTTCCAATGTAACCAACCCATCTAGAATAGTGACGCTAGTTGACCTGCCAGTGTGAAGATATGGGCTGTGACTTTATTCGGCGGCGAGTCACATTCGCCACGTTGCAGTGTTGTTAAATGGACATTCGTGGCTTTTTATACGGAGAACGTTTGCCAGGCAAAAACCCTCCACGTCCTGAAACACTGCCGCCAATCCATTGAATGGCAAGTTGTAACTGGCTATGTTTCTGTTTGAGCGACTGTTTGCTCGGTTATTCGCAGTCATCTGGCGTCCCATTTTCTGCCGGCTGATGCGTTAGCCGGGTGCTTATTGCGTTCCTGCGTCTTGTCCTGTACCCGATTGGTAGGTCGGGAACTAAACATACTTTTTGAACATGACGTATTGATCCTCAGCAGAACCACGTGAAGTCTCCGAGGGATTTACATTGTAATATGTTGAATTGTTGTTGAAGCCTTGAAGGATAGAATATGGTTCCCAAGAAAGAATCGCAGATCCCCGGGGTATGTAGTAAAATTGATTAGAAATATAGGAAACCACAGTCAATTGAGCGGTCAACGCGGATTGGAGAGCTCATAATGACCAGTTTTTCTGGCTTTGTATCGCAGGACAATGTGCCTTCCGAAGTCAAAAGTAGTTCTCCAGGCAAGAGTAATGTGGAAGAAATAGCGGCAGGCAAACTGAACCCAAAGGTTCCGGCCTCGAAAATTTTGTATCCGTGCATGAAAACGAATGGTTTATCAGGTTAGTAAGTTGAAAAGGGTTGTTAATCTTCCGCTCATGTACAGATAAATGTGGCTTGTATTTTTGTCGCAACGATGGACCATTCCTTGTGTGCGTGTCTCCGTACCTGCACAGCTTCTATCCAAGTCTAGAGATATACGTTTATTTATTTAGTTAAATACATAAACACTGTTTCAGACGGATTCTGTTCATTGGTTGGTGCGAAAGAGTTGCGGGCACGGCAGTGTTGCGCCGGAGTGGAATAAATGCAGGGGACTGCATACTTTGCAGAGCCACCTGGGGTGGTTCTGTCATGTGAGCCGTACGGATTCGACTCGGATACCGAATTAACTGTTATATGATCAGCTACGTATTGGGAAACGGCTTGGGGGGAAACCAAAGTTATGTTATCAGGACATGCTCAAAGTGAGCCTCTCACGATCAAATCTTGATTGCAAGTCATGGGAATCGAAGGCGGTTTATCGGTGTGCATGGCGCGATCTGAGCACGAAGGCAGTTGCCGAAGTGCGGGAGAAAGACCTCATGCATGCCGAGAAAAAAGCGGCAATTGCGGAAGCGACAGGCGCCGACCTCGAGCGCATGGTGCTATAGGGCTTGCGGTCGCGAGCGCCTGAGTCTGGCAGGCCTAATGAGTCATGGGCGGCGCCACTCGGAGCCAATACAGTAGCGACCACGGGTCCTGTGGAGAGCGTATGCAGAACCGGTGTAATAGTTCAGTATTGCAATAGTGTATGATGGGATAAAAAGCATTGTCTTTACAAGACTCATAAGATGGTAAATGCAAAATAAATACGAACCATTAGCTTCCGACTTGGAACTGAAATGCCACTAGTCTAAACCTAGTACATCACACCACAATGTGTTGTTTGTCACTCAGATGAATGTCTAACAATTGTTTGAAGGCTGTAATGTATGGAGCGTTTACCACATGCGTTGGCAATTCATGCCATTGTGAACAGATTCTAAGAGAGTAAAAATATTTTCTACTGTCTAATCGGAAGTGTTGGATTATCAGCTTGAGGTTATGACCACTCGATCGCTTTTATGAGGCTAGGGTGAGCAGCGATTTGCACGGGTAATCGCTTTCTGTTAATATCCGGTATGCGAGAATGAGATCTCCGCGTAGTCCTCGGTATTCGGAGGAAAACATTCCGATTAAACTGAGACGCACTTCATAATTGAGACCAGCTAATCCGCGTGTTGCCTTGGTAGCTCTTCGTTGGGGCTGCTCTAAGAGATGAATGTCCCGTTTTAACCATGGGCACCAAGCCTGGATGGCATATCCGACGTGGGGACGGATATGGGAGTTGACAAGCATGGATACCAACCGTCGTATAAAAACACCAAAGGCTCGCCTCAAAAGTCTCAGGTTCATGTTGGCCACGTTTTCTGCTTTCGAACATTGGAGCGAATTCCCCAGACTTGCTTGTACAATGATACCTAAGTCTCTTTCAGTGGTCACGTGCTGTAAAATGTACTGCCCAAGAGGTACGTGTTGGTAAGATTGCTGCACGATGACAGTAGGTGATACTTATCAGGATATTGTGGGAGGTGGTTTATACCTGCTCATTTGTTGATTCGATCTAAAACATTCTGGAGAAGGGCGCAGTCTGGTGTTGAGCGAATAACTCTCCAGCTTTTTGCGTCACCTACAAAAGTATGCATCGAGGATTGAATATTATCCGGGAGGTCGTTAATGTAGCATAGAAAATGGAGGGGACCAAGGACGGATCCTTGAGGAACACCGCTGGAGATGCAGAGGGTTTCCGTGAGGTCATCGGCGACTCTGACCTTGATCGTTCTGTCATGCAAATATGCTGCTAGCCAGGTGAGTAGGGAACCATGGATAGCGTAGACACGAAGCTTATGAAACAGAGCTAAGTGATTGACTCTCGAATGCCTTCGAAAAGTCTAGGTAAATCACATCAAGGGGGATCCTTCATCAAGCGCTTTGGTCCATGAATCCCGAGCAAGAAACAGATTTGTGTGGCAAGGTCGTTTGCGCCTAAAGCAGTGTTGGAGGTGAGAAATTAGCTTCAGACTCTCAAGATATCGTGTAATTTCATCTGCAAATAACGATTCCAGCACTACGGTTAAAACAGGGAGGAGAGTAATGGGTCAGAAGTTGGCAGGATCCGATCGCTTACCTCCTTTGTACCTCGGAGTGACTATCCGACTTTTCCACTCAGACGGAAGTGTTTGGGAATTAAGTAGACTTTGGAATAAGCTTGCGAGGTGTGCTGCTCTGATGGGAGCAAGAGTTTTAAGAACTTTGGGTCCGAGCTTGTCGACTCACGGAGCGCTATTTTCTCTTAGAGACCGTAATTTGCTAGCGGCAGTTGCTGAGGAAATAGTGACAGTTGATATGCCGACCACGTTGGGTGTATGCTTGTTTGGCAAAGATTCTATGGCGTTTGCAGTCACTGTGCCAAACTGCGGAAGTAATTCGTTTGCAGCATCCACAGCAGTAGTCGTTAGGCAACCATCCGTCTTGAGTGGTGGTATTACGGTTTTAACTTTCCTTCTGCTGTTCACCTACCTGTACAGCAGTTTTGTTTTGTACGTAAATTTAAGTACTTTGATTTTTTGCCATTCGTACTTATCGGCTCTAATCAGTGATGTGCAATAGTTCCTCACTATTTTGTAATTCTCCCAGTTGGCTTCGCAATTGTTCAGCGCGTTAGGTCTCCAGATCTCGTCTCTGGTGCTAATCCATTTACGCGTTGTGCTTCGGATCCAGGTGTTGTTCCGGCGCGGCACTTGTAATGGTATGACTTTAGAGGCTGCTTGCGTGACACAGCCAAGTTTGTTTGTTAGTACGTTCCACGCGTCGTCTGCCGTGCTCTGCAGATTTAGGTCCTAGTTGTCGGTTGTCGCTAGGCTGTGAAGCGCGGAATAGTTGGTTATATTTTGTCGGTTTTCATGTCTGATTTCAGTAGTATTGGCGTAACACACATAGGCAAATTTTAACACTAATTGGTCACTGTCGCCCAATGGTGGATCGTATGAAATTGTCTCAATCATCAACTCTTCGTTGGTTAGGATTAAATCCAGAAGCGATGACTTATTTGAACCGCGGTGTCTAGTTGGTCGGTGCACATGGTTGTACAGAGCTGCTGTATCCATAAACACGAGAATCTTTGAGTTGAAGTAAGGACCACTAGAATTCGCTGAGACAATTGAGGGTACATTAAAATCGCCCATGATTAGACAATGTGAGTACTTTTGGGAAACTGCATATTGAAGCGCGTTTAACAGAATGTCATCTCGGTCGGCGGTGGAGTTCGGTGGCCTGTAGATAACTGCCAACAGCCAAGCATCCCACGTCTTCTTCGAAGGTTCACCACCTCGACCATTTAGCTGCATTCGGCAAAACAAAGCGTCGGAGACAGCAAGTTGACGTTCGTTAACAGCCTCACATCTCAGACAATTCCGATAGTACAGAGCCACGCCGCCACCGCGAGATGGACGATCATTGCGGATAACTGACATATCACTTATTTCGATTTCCATGTCGAGCATGTCATTGGAGAGCCAGGTTTGTTACAGCTATGATTTCCCAATTGGTTGTGTTATGTCGATAGCGCAATTCAGGTAGCGTAGAGTTGAGCCCCTGAGCGTTTGTGTAGCAGCATTGTATCTGTTGACACATTAGGAGCTCGGTTCGTTGTGGCTGACCGGCACAGATTGTGCCGGTCTGCGTACGTTTTTTGTCAGAGACGCTTGCACATTTGTCTGACCTGAGTTAGGAAAAACCGAGTCCGGTTCGTCTGCATCTGTGGCCCGTAATTTGGTTAGGAATGGTCTAAAACGTACTTCAGGTGGCCCACGTTTTCTGTTGTCGTGCCACGCTTGGACAGCCGTTGTTGCCATCTCATGTGTAGCCACGGTGACTCTCAAAAGTTTTGGCCCGTTACCCTGATAGTTTAAGGAGGCCGCTAGACGGGTGACATCGAAAGTCACGATATTTTGTATGTTATAGAGCTCCGTTATGTACCTCCACTCTTCTATATCGTGCTTCTGATGTTCATTTATATCGCCATGGTTAAGTTCTGGAACACCGTGGACCAGCATTACTTTCTTCGTCGCATAATGTCGTGACGCGATTGGTCGGATTTCCATTTTTGCCTTTCTATCCATGGTTTATTTGGGAAAATGCAAGCTTTGAGAGACGAATTCGTTGGCTTGTAGCCTGTCAGGAGCACATCCTCCAGGTCGCGTGTGTTACCAAATGTTACTCGTAATTACCGAGGTTGTCCCAAATGCGGCGAGGATGACTTACGGGAAATGCGCGTAAGGCTAGTTGAAGGAACGTTAATTTCGAAAGCAAAGCATATCTCTGCCCAGCGGTTTTGTTCTTCCACTTGCCTACTTTTTTAACGACTCGCTCGTGGGCTCTGTTACGTTTGAACACGTAATTGTCAGAGCCTTTTTGTTGTGCACTAACTGCTTATCCTGAGAGTTGTTACTGGTGGACATTTGTCTAGTTTGAGTACTCATCTTGTCCCTTGTGCAGAGAGAGCCTGCGCTGCTACATGACTGCATACGCGGAACGCCCTTTGTTGTGCTGTTTGTGGGGGTCAAATGTTGCTGTCCAATCCGTGACGGGGTTGAGCGTGCAGTTTGTGCATAGCTGTTTATGCCTTGAGACACTTTACAAGACTTGGGAGGACGTTCGACAGGCCTGTCTTCGCTGGCGTCCATCAATCATGGTGTGCTATTTTCACCGTACTGTGTGGCTTCTTTACTAAATGGCTCTCACCTTTTTACAGGTCTAGGATTCGGGCTACTTAATACACTAATCTGCGACTCAAGTTCAGTGGGTTTTTTACCAAGCTAGCGGTCAATTCCTTTTGTTCTGTGACCGTTAGGGCTAAACTTGTTTATTTCTCCATCAGCGCTTGAATGATTATGGCCAACCGTTTGGTTGAACTTCCGTCACACAGACACAAGCCGTCGATCAACATACGGTGTTTTGTAGCCCCAGCGGAGGAATTGGAACAAAGCGTGCATATGGTGACCGACGTATCTGGTCCACTATTGACCTTGGATCTGTTGTTCATTTTCGTAGCTGAGCCGCTGCGTCGGCCCATCATGTGCGCACGGTGAACAGTGGGCAGTGAACTATCACAAAGGCTTTGTGTGGCAAAACGCGCTAAGGGAGTTACAGCGGTAATTGCGTGAGCACAAATCAGCTTCTATTTGTGGTATCTAGAGGTGCACTGCAATAAGTAATGTGTTGTCTAGTAGCCATAAGAAAGCTCCGTCGAATGGTATCCCAATATGGTAAGAAAAATAAAAAACAACGCAGTTTTACAAGCAGGTCGTACCGAATGAACTGTCAAAGACGGTGTTCAGGATTTAGCAGTGTGTCGTTAGTAGTACTGCAGAAAGGCTGAATCCGGTGGATAGGTCTCGAAGATCCGAGTCAATTGAGTGTACTTCCGAAGATGTGGCACAAAGTGGAATGCGAATAGAGAGAAGTAATACAATTATCCAGGAGCGCTTGTTACGCGTGTCACACATCACGTGTGTTTGTAGGCACGTTGCATTCGCATTATCAGTTGCTTGCTTGCATGCTGGGGCTGTTTATTCCAGGTGGTGGATTTACTATATGGTCCCATTACTGTATACCTGAACTATCTTATATTAAATTGCACACGTTGCTCCAGTTAAGTGTAGTTAACTTTGATAACATTTTCGCGTTTGTGCCATTTTCCTAAGATATATTTTCTGACGTCCTAAACTATAGCGGATCTTTTGGCAACCAATACATTTTATACGCTCCTTTACTGAAGAGTTATGCCATCGTATCTGTCTGCATTATTCTGTATTGTCGTTTCACGTGATTAGCTGTTGCTTGATACCCCCGGTGTAGCTGCGGTTGTTGTGCATATCGAGAAGGTGCCTACCAGTCCAGTAGCCACTACCCGTCCATACTGGCTCCAGGAGACAGTTGGTCGTTGCTGGATGCGCCGGGTTGCACCATCCTTGTGGTCTTGTTAGGCACAAAGGATAGTTACATGCACGCAGTTGTAAGCGGAGTACGGTCGTCACCGCGTTTTGTGTGCTCTATTCTCAATTAAAGCGAGCTTGTGTTTTCCTGTAAATGGGTGTGGGCCAGCTCCGTTTATGAACCGTGGCTCCCATCCACATGCCTACCGGTCCTATTCCTTCAGGTGTACACTGCATATGGAATGTGTGTTTGAGGTTGTGGTGGTGCAGCGCGAGCCAGCAATGGTCCCTCGGTAAGTTCAGAAGTCCTGTGGCTGACCCCATGGAGGCCACAGTATCGGGTTAATCCGAAAACGGATGCCGCCAACCAGGAATGCAGTTACGGATCTGTGTTGCCTGAACGTTTTACTTGGATGCCGCGTTTGGTGTTGGCTTCAGGGAGGTCATCTGCGCGAGAAGGATTTGTAGGAACTCCATAGCTTAGGGAACTGACGTCTAGGGACCCAGGAAGGTGAACCGGATAGGAGATGAACAGTGATTTTATTTAGTGGCGTCACATCCGCCAATTCACAATGTTGTTAAACAGTCTTTCGTAGCTTGTTACAAATAAATAAATAAATAAATATTTTATTCTCGAATCCATCGAGTCATACCAAGTCAGGTGTGATCAAACTTTACAAGCAATTGTGTGGCTCAACAGATGCGTTACAACGCACGTAATTGGCCAAGTTTACACAATTTGCAGAAACATTCGAAGCACTCATGAGGAGCAAAGTCAACAGTGGAGTGCCAGTAAAATGGTATCAAGTGTGCGTAGAGTATATAAAAATAACACAGTGGTTAGTGTGGGGACAGTATGGGAGGAAAGAGTAATTCTGTTGTACGTGTCCGTAGAATATCGAAAAATGACTAGTCGATATTCCAGTGTGTAACAGTGGGCAGTGACTTTATTCAGTGGCGAGCCACAACCGCCACGTCACAGTGTTGATAAACGGACTTTTGTGGCTTTTTAGAGGGAGAACGCCTGCCAGGCGAAAGCCCACCACGTTCTGGAACACCATCGTCGGTTGCTGCGATCGGTCATGTGCAACTGGCAAAGATGGTTATAAAGCATTAGTTCCTTCAGTTATTCGCAGTCGAGTGAAGCCTTTGCTGACTAGACAATTTTTGTCAAGCCTTAACCCACCAGGTCCTAGGACACTGCCGTCAAAACATTTGCATCAACGGGATTAACCTGAACCACCCAGCTGGCATCACGGGAAGATAGTTGGGTGATCCCGGATTCTGTAGTTGTCTGGAATCAGTGGGAGACGGCTCTGTGTATGGCATCGGGCAGCCTGTTTGCAGCAGCGACTCTCCATGTTGTGCCTTCTGTTATTCGTGCATTACTTAAGACAAGCACAACGTGTGTTTTCTCAAGGATGGTGGTTCTGCTTAACACCCCACAAATATGACATGTCCCGAACGGCTCAGGGGCGCTTATGGAGAAGAACGAGCATTTTTCACAATTTACGGGCAATCACCAGTTTGCGGACATCTCGTGTAGCGCGTCCAATGATGCCTGAAGTCTGTCAGCATCCTTGAGCCAGGATACCTTTATTTACAGCTTTATGGCATAGTCGTAAAACAAGCACTCCAACTGCAACTACGATAAGAAAACGTTGATGAAAATCTTGAAAAGTTCTGGACCAACTACGGACCATTCCAAAGCACCAGTAGTCAGGAGCACAGGAGCGCAGTAGGCTTCGTTCCACTTGCTTTGCATGATCGGCCACCCAAGAAATCAGCGATCCAAGAAAGGCCGTTCCCAGAGACACCGATACCTCGGAGTTTGTGCAGGTGTGTTTCATAAAGAACATTGGCAAATGCATTGTTAAAGTCTACATAAACCATGTCCTGGCTTCTGCTAACATCTAACGATTACGCTTAAATAAATAAATAAATAAATAATTTATTCTCAGTTTCATAGATACACACCAACGCCGGCATGATCAAGGTTTAAAAACAGATGTGTATCACGACGATACATCGGGTTCCATCGTGTGTACTTGAAACAGTGTCGGGAAGAGTTGATATGTGAGTCTAGTCGACTTGCCAGTATGTAGTTGTGGGCTGTGACTTTATTCAGTGGCGAGTCACCTCCGCCACGTCGCCGTGTTGTTAAACAGACATTTGTGGCTTTTTATATGGAGAACGCTTGCCAGGCGAAAAACCACCACGTCCTGCAACACTGCCGTAAAGCATTTTGAACATTAATGTTGAACTGGCAAAGCCGCTTGACGACTGGTTTCACCTACGGTTATTCACAGATTAATGGCTTCCAATTTCCTCTGCTGGTTGGACAGGTAATTTGATCGGGGTCGCCAATATTTTTGTGATCGGTGGAGGAGAGGGACCTCGTGATTATTCTTCTTGTTGTATGTCCAGGTGAGTAAACGTTCAACTTCTCCGCTGTCCAGGTTTTACAGATGTATAATTTTTGGGAGTATGAGGATATGTCCATTTCTCCATACTGGACAAGGGTTATGGTGATTGCAGTTCGGTCCTTTCGGAGTTCTACCATGCTCCAGGTAAGTCCATGTGGGTTGTTGCGTCCGTCTTGGGCCAAAACTGTTCCTCAGTCCAATCCCAGATCTCCAAGAAGTCCCGGACCTCAGAGAAAAGGAAAGTGAGGGACAGCCGAGAGAAGACCGCAAGAACAGGCATGGAGTTGAACATTGTTAATGTCTTAAGTTACAACACTTGTGCTTGAGACAAAAGCATGTACACTGTGCAACAATACTTATGCTGAAAATGTCTCTTGAATATCCTACAGAATCATTAGCCGTATAGGTGGACTGCTAACGCCTGCGTAGAGACAAGATCGTTGTACAAGTAAGTAAAGTACGAAGTATCCGTTTAGTAGGAGCCAATAATTGCGTATGGATAGAGCAAAGAGAGTTAGAATAATGGTAGTGATTGTCAGGTTCATGAACAGCAAGTAGTTAGCGTAATCCGAGAGGGAGCGCGTAATAAGCGAAAATACATAGGTTGCCGCGACAGTCCTAAAGATTAATTGGTGGTAGGGCAGCGGAAGGATTATATGCTGAAATTCTAGAGGAATAAAGGTTATTGTGGTACGCAGTGGCTCCCAACAAGCATTAAATTATCGCATATGCATGGGGCCATTGGCCACTTTCTATTTCTGAACAGAGATTCCGAATATAGGACGACCGACGGATGGTGGCGCTAGAAGAGACTAAGTGGACAGATGCAGCCGTTCCAGTCAGACGCTTGGTCACTAGCGTATGCCTATAGGGTCGCTGAGTGTAGCAACAGGCCAGTGAAGGTAAGTGACAGTTCAGGTGATAGGTCAACAGACCAGCAGAGCTGTGACGCAAGCAATCCAAAAGAATGAACCTTGCAAGAAGGGAGTTAGCTCCGGATATCCGCAACGTTAAGTGGAAGCTATAGTGACAAGCTGTTGCTAAGCAGAGATATTAGCTCTAGAAAAGAATATATCAGTCGCTGTTGAAGCCATATCATTAAGACGTTTGATCACTAGTGGATACCTACGGTTTCAATGAAGAACTCAACATGCGAGCAAAGATTCGAGTCGAGATATCTGAACGTGCTTGCCGAAAGCCATGCTGAGCACAAGTGAGGATGTTTATGTTCTCGAAATAAAGGTGAAATGTTTGCTTGTGCATCCTTTCCATTAACTTGCATATGTACTGACCTTAGGCAGATAGGTCGATAGGTGGCAGTGTCTTGACGATTCACTCCTTAGTACAACCGTTTACCAACCTCCAACTTCTAAACAACCTGGAATGCTTCAGCTTCATATAGCGTGACGAAATAACTCACAGAAGGAAGTGGCAATGTAGTCGGTTAGAAGTTTGTGGAATGGCGGGTGCAGCCCTTCAGGTCCTAGTGAAATATTCGGACCTAATTCACGAAGGCCTTTGGCCATATCATCAACACTCATTTTTACGTGCTGCAAAGGGGTGGGGGGATTGGAGCAGTATAACCGGGTTATGGTCTTTCTATGGTGTAGAAGGATGCTTACCGCAGGGTCAGTGGGATGGCTTTCGCTTCATCCTCCTCAGGTCAACTGACCTGCGTCGAGGCAACCCGTGAATGAGTGCCGCTGCCATAGCTGGTACGTCTTTGCAGGTAAGAGTAGAACGTCTTTGGTGTCGTCCCGGACAAACGGGATTCATATTGGTGGCGTTTCTGACATTTTTTAAGATACAGTCGCTTCTGGTCACTTTGTACTCCAATTAGTCAAGTGTGCAGTAAGTGAGCTTGAACCGGCCTAATAGTTCGTGTCTCTTGGTCACTGAGCATATCAATTCTTAGCCTACACATTTACGGCTTCCGTTAAACCTTCTCCCTTTGCATACAATAACAACCTGCTTGACAAGCGTAACTAACTTGGAGGACAAAAGTTTTCACTCCTCATCGGAGCCATAGGGTTGATGGATGTTCCAGCCCACAGCGTTATCCTCCGTTTGCAGCCGGATCTGATAGGCAAGCCAGAAAGTTTTGCGGAAATTTTCTTGGTAGCGAAGAGTGAGACGTCGAGTCCAGATGAATGAAACCACACAGTGCTAACGCTTACCAATAGGCAGAGGAATCGTTAGGTCTGGGACATCTGTTGGGCTGAAAAAAGCACAAGCTCGAGAATATAGTGTCTGTCCAACCAATATACGTGAAGGCACAATAACATGTTGAAATAGATTACACGCGAGAACGGTTTCCAAAAATTCCACAGGGAAAAACGTTCGAATATCCAGCACAATGCAGCAAATCCCAGTCGACCCCTAGGGTATTAAAGTCTCTCACCAGTACAAAGTGCTTCCCTATCATACACTTTCTTGAATTCCAGCAGACGAGATCCGGAACCCAATGGAGCTTTCCAGACAGCACCGATCATCAAGGATCCGCATCCAGCCTGTACCCGGCACCACAGAGCTTCGAAGCCGTCTTGATCAACACAAGTGGCTTCAACTAGCTGAGCGTTGGAGCCCGCATTCCAGTAGAGAATCACACCGCCACCAAGCCAACTTCCTTGGAGGTCCGTCCGGTTAAGCTGATATCCGGGGATCTGCGCCTGTGTGCCCAGTATCTCCGAGGATAACCTGGTTTCTGGGAAAGCCACTAAGTCAGGTCGATTCACTGAGGTAAAAGGTTGCTTAGCTTCTAGTTTGATTCTAAGACTTCCATGTTAGCGGAAATTACGCGCTATCCGTCCTTCACCTCCAACGCCTGTTTATGATAAGCATTGGCATTCAGCGAATTTTTGGAGTTGTTCGGACTACGCGAAAACCCACAATAGTTAGATCCGTCCCAGCGTTGTCTCGTCCCAATCTGGGTTCGTCAACCTGTTGTTTCATTTTCACACGCTTCGCTGAAAAAGATCTCGCAACGCATAAAATGCTTCATCTTGAAGACGCGCAGCTCGTCGAAGTATGCAAAGGGCTTCGTTATTAGGTTGACATGCAACCTTAAGTGGACGAGCCTTAGAGGGGTCCTCCTGTTTCTTGCTGAGGCGGAAAGCCAAAACGATGTTGATTCCTTGTTCACCTTTGCCAACCGTAACGATAATCCGTTGTGGCAACTTTTGGTCATCTACAATCTTTGCTGTCGGGGCGGCGTTGAACTATTCAGCTGCACTGATGACCGTAGGGCGGCGGTCGAGAGATGACGTTTAGGCGTTATCATATTTCGTCGGCTTCTAAAGAGGGGGACCATCCTCAAGCAGTCTTTCCAATTGACGGATTGTATGGAGAACAAATTTCAATTGCGATTGAACGGATGGCGGGGGATTTTATCCTAACCAGCCTTGCTATTACGTTCACGTTTCATACGAATTCCTTCACTGCTTCTGCGTACGTTTTGTCCTGAGGTTCTTGGCTCTGGTCAACAAACATCGGCGTCCCCGAAGGCCCTTTGGATGGGGCTCGGCTGCGCTTACTGTTTAAAGTAACTACGCTAGAAGCACATAAAATAAAGCAAAGATTTGGTTGCAAGACAGTACCGATGTTCCTCACGGCTTAAGCAGAAGAGGCGAGCGGACTAAATGCAGGCCGTCCGTCAAGACATCGTGTGTTGCTTATCGCAAAGCGGCAGAGATCTCAAAAGAAATACAGACTCGGAACCTTGGGTCGCAAAGGAATTCGTACAAATCTGCATCGAATACACAGCAAGTTATGGGAGTCCACCTATAGCAGATGGTGCACTGATAGGCTTTGGAGCAGGAAGTTACCCTTTTATAACATGACCAGCATTTGGACGTCACAGAAGCTGAAGTCCAATTACTCAACCTATGAGTCCCTAAACGAATTTGCTTCGTGTCACTTTGCTTTAAAATCAGCAATGAAACGGAACACTCTAGACATTGCTAGCCGCAGTTCAGGTCGGGGCCGGAATGCAAGAATGGAACCAAGAAAATGGAATAAAATTTCACAAGCCCATTTTCAGAAACGTAAGAAACCCACGGAGAGTGGTTTCCCAGTGAATTGGGGCACTCAAACCCAGTTACATAACACAAAAACTGGCGGCTGTAAGTTGAACAAAAGCTTGAGCGATGAAGCGCGACCATCCTGTCAACATATTCCAAAAATACTAAGGACAAACGACCGCTAAACTAAATCATACCTTTTCCTTAGATGGAACGGCGAGGTCAAACTGCTGAGAGATAATGTTCAAACAGGAAGATTATGAGTTTGACGGAACCTTCAGGATGTTTTGCACCACACAAAATTTCAAAAATCAACTTTGCTGCGTTATCCAAGCACGGCTTCTGTACAACTATAGCGAGCAAAAGCGTGAATCTTGAAGAAAAGACAAGCACGAAGCGACTTCACTTATATTGGCAACATAATTAAGTAGCTGCGTTCGTCTTATTCATACTTCACATAACTGGCCCAGCAGGATACATAGTCCAGGAGCGTTGGGTCAAGGTGTGATGCCGTCGTTGTTATTGTCTCCTCCTTAGTTCAATGCTCTTTCTTTACACCAAGTTCAAAGAATCGCTGAAGTAGCCACACTCACAGGATACTCCTGTAGTTTCTTTCTGTCCGGGCGAACGTAAGAATTGCCAAGTAAATAGATTATTTTAGTAAGTAATCGATTACTAACGACTATCGCATCGATTTTGAACGTTCCGGAAAGTTCTAGTGTTTCACGTAACTGAAAACCACCTGACATCTGGGCAAAAGCTAGGGGGACCCCTAATCTTGGTGGCTGGGCTTCCAATTCTAGAAGTCGAAGGTCAGTAAGGGTCCTATAAATACAACCAAGATCCGCAGTAGATGTATAGTGTTTGTTGGCGGCAATTAATACGTTTTTTGTCAAGAGCATTGGTCTCCCGCTTTTTCCTTCCGTTGGGCTGGAAGTTTTGTAGAGCAGTAAAGTGCCAATTCCGAAACCGCGTCTACTGAGGAAGTTATAACAAATGGCGACGGAGATAATTGGAACTGTGTTGAAGTTATCCGCCGATAAATTTCCAAAGCTGTTTTCTAACAACAAGCGCAAATGGAGGCACAAGTGAAAATGATCGAAAATCTGACACAATACGTGAGTTTGCAGACAACAAAAGCAGCAACGCGGGACATGCAGGCGAGTTTTGTTGATCTTCACACGAGTGCGGTCATTGAATTAATTATGACGTGGATCCTGGATGCACCTTCGAAGCGTGGTTCTAGCGCTGGAATGATATGTTCCGGAAGTAGTTCATTCGTCAGGACGACTCCTGGAAGTTGCGATTGCTACCCCGAAAGCTCGGAATAAGTGAACATTCAAGGTTCATAGACCCAGTCTGCTCAAACAGCTAAATGATCTGACGTTTGAGGAAGTAGTGTCGCAGCTAAAGAAAATTTCTGGTGAGTCGGTATCCTTGTTTAGTATTCACTATCGGTGCTTAAAGGTTGTCAAATAGGAATCGGACGGCTTTGGGGCCCTAGCCGACAGGATTAACCTTGAGTGTGAACGTTTCGAACTACGCTGTGTAACGGACGACCAGTTTAAGTGGCTCATTTTCGTCAGCGCTCTACAACCTCCCAATGACCCTGAGCGCCTCCCGCGGATTTTAGCTAATCTCGAGTAGGATAATGTGCTGGCACTGAAGGCCCTCGTAAGCGAATGCAACTGGAATCTCACTCTAAAACACCACACTGCGAATGTCGAGCGAACTAGTCTCGCACTACCGGATACCGTGCAACCCGTGGAAAGGTCCAGGACCGTCAACCGAAGTAAACCCTTCAAGAGAGCTACGAACAAACCGCCTACAGCATGCTGGTCATGCGGCGAATGGCATTTCGCGCGCCTTCGTCCCTTCAAACAGCATATTTGTCAAACGTGCCATAAGCGTGGTCATAAAGAGGAATACTGCAGTCAGGTTCGGTCGAAGAAAGTGAAGTCTTATCCAAAAGGAATTCTACGAAGGATGGCGTCGTGCCTCTGTCCATAGTTGCGCATTCCAAAGCGGGTGTAAACCGGAAGGAAGAGTTGGCAGAGTGTTGATCAATCGGCTCTCAACAAAACTGCAATTTGACACGGCCTCTAAAATCACGATTATGTCTAGGAGCACATGGCATCACATAACGAGGCCGAAGATGGTCCGGTCTCAGCAAGATGTACCCAAAACATCCGGCGGTGTGGTAAACTTAGTGGGCGAACTTACCTGCAAGGTTGCTTTCCAAGGTGTGGAAAAAGTCGGGAACATGCTACATTTCTGACCGGCCGAATTTTGAATCTACTTGGTCTCGGCTGGATTGAATAGTTGCAACTCCTCGATGTTCCATTCCATCAGATCTGCTACCTAGTTCGAGCGAGTCTAGACCCATCAGCAAAGTCCGTCAAAGACATGACACGTACCCTGAAGCGAAATATGCCGCTGTCTTTCAGGATGGCTGGGGCCATTGTACGAAATTTAAGGCAACGCTGAACTGGTACCAAGGCGTTAACCCAGTGTTCAAGGCTAAAAGAACGGTGCCGTATGCGGCCATGTAATCCACTTCTCAAGAACTAGATCGACTGTAACGTGTCGGAGTCATCACAGCCGTCAACTACGCATTTTGCGCCGCCGCTATTGTCACAGTGAAGAAAGCAACTGGAAAGCTACACTTCTTCGCTGACTTCTCAATTGGCCTCAACGCGGCGCTGGACGACCACCAGTACCCAGTACCTGTACCGGAAGGTACCTGCAAAGCTGAATGATGCTGAATACTTTGCTAAGCTTGATCTTTCCGATGCTTAGCTTCAAGTGGATGTTGACGAAGTCTCAAGAGAGTTGTTGACGGTCGACATTCATAGTGGTCTATTCCAATAACTCGCTTGCCATTTGGTGTAACAACGGCACCAGCCATTTTCTAACAGTTAATGGATACCATAATAGCGGGCGCTTCAGGCACCGTGGCATTTCTGGATGATACCATAGTGACGGGTCGAACACCAGAAAAACTATTTAACGACCTGGATGAGGTGCTTGGTTGTATACAGTCGTACGGTTTCCGGATCCTTGAAGATAAATGCACTTTTTTCACGCTGCTCATCACATACCTCGGTTTTATCCTCGAAATGCATGGACGTCGCACAGATCCGGAAAACATAGATGCTATTAGAAAAATTCCTCCACCAATACATCTACAGTCCTTGCATTCTTATTGTGGGCTCCTCAGCCATTACAGCGCATTCTTGCCTGAGATGCACTACTTGCTTGCCCCATCAAACAAGCTACTAGCCAAAGGCCAAATTCGGAACTGGATATCCTAATGCCAGAATTCCTTCGAAAGGGCCGCTACTTCTGTCCTCAAACTTGCTTCTTACTCATTTTGATCCCTCCAAAGCGATTGTTATAACCACAGATGCATCAAGCCAGGGGATTGGTGCAGTAATTACACACACACACACACAGATGGATCTCAGAAATCAATCGTACATGCCGCCAAAACACTTAGGACGGCCAAGAGGAATTACAGCCAGGTGGAGAAAGAAGCATTGGCCATAGTGTACACGGTCAAGGAGTTTCACAAAATACTATACGACAGCCGCTTCAAGCTTCTGGCTGATCCCAAGCCCCTGCTGGCCATCTTTGGTTCGAAAAGGGCATCCCGGTCTACACAGCCAACCGGCTACTACCTTGGGCTCTTACCTTAATAAGGTATGCTTTTGAGATCCAATACCAGTCGACCGTTTCCATTAGCCAAGCGGGTGCATTGTCACGCTAATTTGATGCCCGTCAGCAACAACATGAGGACAAAATCATTGCCTCGGTCGAGACTGAACATGACGTCAACCTTCTGTTAACTGATGCACAGCACGGTCTACCTGTTACCGCAGAAGCTGTACGAACCGAAACACTTCGGGGCACGTTGGGCAAGAAGGTTACATAATTTCACAAAACAGGTTGGCGACGCTCATGGCTATCTGCCGTGTTGCAACAGTACTTTCAGAGGAGCCACCCTTTCTCCGTTGTAAACGACTGCACGTCTGCATCCCCAAAGCACTTCAGGAGCGCCTTATTCGACAATTCGGGGCGGGGTATCCTGCACTCAATCGGATGAAAGCGTTTGCCTGCAGTTATGTATACTTGCCTTTGATAGCCAAACAGTTAGAAGAAATAGCTAAACGCTGCCAACTTGAGCCAGTATCTTGAAAGTGCCACAAAAATCAGAACTCTTTTCATGGCCAAAACTTACTAAGCCATGGTGCCGTATTCATGTCGACTCTTCAGGAACGATCAAAAACAGTAGTTTCCTAATCATAGTCGGCTCATACCGCAAGTGGCCTGAAGTATTTCTTATGAATAGCGCAACCTCCAATGCCACCGTATTGCAATTGCGCCAAACCTTTAGCAGGTTCCGCAGTCTTGCGACAAATGTCGCTGACAATGGTTCACAATTTACTACAGTAACTTTTGCGGAGTTTTGCCAGCAATGCGCCGTCCAACACGTTCGCTCGCCGCCATTTCACCAACATTGGAATTGTCAGGCGCAAATCTTTGTTGATACGTTCAAGCGGGCTCTCCACAAATCAAAAGGGAAGGGACGTATAGAGGAGGTGGTTGACCGGTTTCTTTTCGTATACCAATCAACACCGAATCCACAATCGCCAGCCGGAGTTTCTCCAGCAGAGTCCATGATGAACCGGAAGCTCCGCATGCCTTTCGACGTGATCCGACCGCGCTCGGAGTCCTCTGTTGGTGAAAGAAACGGCAGAATGGAACGGGCTTTTAACCGGCGGCATGGAGCAAAGAAGCAAGCTTTAACGCTTGGATAGTGTTGTGTCTACACGTACATTAGTCCCCTGCACGCAGGGTCTTGAACAAACACGACCAAAGCCCCGAACGAGGAAGCAGAACTCTACTGGTACGCAACACAAACTTCTATTCGCGCCAACGGTACCTGCACTCAGTATATTCAAAACAACCCTGGTATTGATCGCGAACGGACAGGCATCCAATCACAAGCTACGAAGTGCGGTCGTGGCAAGGCCCGCGCGTACGCGCTGCCACACTACTCCCCCTCTTCAGCGGTTGGTTCACTGAGGTGGCCCTCGTTTCAGGACATTGCTTTGGTTGAAGTGCTGAATATAGCTGTCTGGCGTTGACTCGTCGGCCGTCTGCATGCATCGCAAGACCGGACACACGCCTCTGCCATTTTATTCATTTTTGGCCACCAAACGTATTCTTAAAGTCGGCGCTTCGTCCGTACGATACCCGGATGTCCCTCGTGTGCACATTGGATAACTTTTTGATGTCAGTTTCTGTGGAGCTAGACTCGGCATCGCCGATAACAATTATCCTGCCCGCGACGACACTGTTGTGTCTACACGCACACTAGTCCCCTGCACGCAGGGTCTTGATCAAACACGACCAAAGCCCCGAACGAGGAAGCAGAACCCTACTGGTACGCAACACAAACTTCTATTCCCGCCAACGGTACATGCACTCAGTATATTCAAAACAACCCTGGTATTGATCGCGAACGGACAGGCATCCAATCACAAGCTACGAAGTGCTGTCGTGGTAAGGTTCGCGCGCTGCCTGAGATAGGTGTTAGTACGTGACTATCGGAAAGGCAATGCGAAATGGACGCCAGAAATGGTTAAAAGCAAGCGCGGAAACGTCATGTAGGACGTGATGGTGGGAGCACAGATCTGGGCACGGCAGGTAATCCGGTCACGGTCCACATTGTGCCAACCAGAACAATCGAGGCCTACTGATATCCCCTGGATTTACTGGTGGAAAACTTCAACTTGCCGAAGGTTGCAGTAGACGACTGCACACAGTCGAGCCAAGACTCCAGCAAACGGACAGCGGAACAAAGTTCTCGGGCACATTTGCCCAGGAGAAGGACCGATGGCAGAGAACACCGTCCCGAAGACTACAAGTTAATCATAGGATTTCGTCATGTACCTCGGACGACATTTCAGGAGGGGCGGTGTCCAGAAGCAAGTAAGAATTGTCTACAAAATACAGTATTTTAGCGGTTAATCGGTTATTAACGATTATCGTACCGATTTCGAACATTCCGGATGTACTAGTTCTACCCGTGAGTAAAAACCACATTACGCCTAGGCAAAAGATTTGGGGAACCACTAAGCTTGGTAGCTGACCTTCCAAAGTCTAGAAGCTGAAGGTAAGAAAGAGACCTATAAACACAGCTAAGATCCGCAGTAGTTGCACAGTGTTTGTTGGCAGCGATTTATACGTTATTTCGTCAAGGTCATTGGCATGCTTATTCCTTTGATTGCACTGGTGTAGAGAAGAATCGAAACTGTTTTGGCGCGTGTCCAAAAGTTGAATCGTTGCAATAACGGCACTCTCTCCCGTTTGCCTTTCAGAGCGCCTTTCCTGCTCAATTACCGGTGGAGAACAAAAACACAACGACATTGGTTAACTGTACCTTCCTTTGTTCCCATTTACCACGTGTTTATTACCTTTTGTAGAGGCTACGTGTTGTGTAATAGAACTTCGTTCTAAACCTTTGGAGTTCTTCCGTGCTTGCGTGTTACAAAGTGGCGACCCTGCCAAGTTCCAAGAATCAGGAATCCACCATCATTAGTCTAATGAAGATCATGCCAAAAATGAACAACAAGTCTGATGACGAAGGCCATTCTGATGTCGTTGACCCCACTACCAGACTTTCCGCTTCACTGGATGTTTCGTCCCGAGCTTTGGAAAAATTGTCAACAAGCTCGAGTCCGTCAATCTGCATGCATGCAATCCCGCCTCCGGAGAGTTACACTCCCGGGATGACACACTCCAAATGGGAGAAACAAGTCCAGATTTACCTTCGTCAGTTCCCGGTCCACCAACATTCAGGCGTGCTCGCCGACTTACTGTCAGGGGATGCTTTTGATGTCGTTGCTGATAGTAAACTTCTGGAAACAGAAGTCACGGCTGAGACGTTCACTGCCTTGCGCCGCCTACTGGACCCTCCTGCATTGCCTGCACCCCTACGCAGGAAATTCCACTCACGGTACCAGTGGCCCGGCGAGAGCCTTAGGACGTACGTGCGCGAACTCCGAAAGATGGCCGACATCGTATACGAGAGCGAGTCATCAAGCGACCGTGATAAACGAAGACTAGAACAACTCCTAGAAGGAATCCAAACACCATCCATTAAACGTGAATTTCTTCTTCACACCCCGCAGGCGTTGGATGCAGCCCTACGGATTGGCGAACAACTGGATCAGGTCGACAGAGCAATGGCTACGCCGACTGCCGGGTGTTTCGCCTTGAGGGGAACCGAACGCCCCAGACGTGCGTCAACGGAACGGTTTACGTGGCATCCTAACTATCGTCAAAGATATCCAGGCTAACGGCGACCACCGCAACCTGGTTCTCCGCGGCCCCGCCGTCAAATACCGAACCGCGGATTATCTCGCTACAATAACGGACGCCCAGGTGAGTGGCACCGATTGCATTCACACTTTATACCAGCCATTGTTTGTGCATCGACCACATAATCAGCATTAACAATAGAATTACATATAGCAGGTGTTCCGTTAGTAGGTCTCATCGACACAGATGCATGTACGATCCTGCTCAGATCTAACTTGACTAAGCAGCTGACAGATCGCGTATGCGCGCCTTGTCGCTGCCGATTAACTGCCGCCAATGGAGAATTGTTGTCCGTTCGAGGATCCTTAACCGCACAAGTTGACGCCGCGAAACAGCGCTTCACTCAGGAGTATATTGTGGCGGACAAAATTCCGTTTGCTGTTATCGTTGGGATGGATCTGTTGCGCCGGTTAAAGTGTCAATTGTATCTGAAGCGGTGCCAACTAATTACTGATAGCTGTACAGTACCGTTAAGACCCTGTGAAAATAGTGCTTTGGAAGCTTCTACAACCCATGAGAACAACTTAGACAGTGAGCAATACATTACCGCCTTTATTCGCCCACTCGACCGAGGCACGGATGAGCAGACACTAAAGCGGCTCAAAGACCTATTGCGCAACCACTCAGACGCATTTGCTTGGCGAAGTACCGAACCAATCTCGTGAAACACTGTATCGACATCGGTGATGCAATCCCGAATTAACTTCCGCAAGACCCATATCTTTACACTGGCAAACTGAATTGCAGAAGCTCATAGATGATATGCTAGCAAAGAAGGTAATACGGCCCTCCACTTCACCATGGGCAGCCCCGGTTGTTCTAGTGAAGAAGAAGAAGAATGGTGGTTTTCGCCTATGTGTCAACTATAGACGATTAACTGAGATTACTCGAAAAGACGCTTTTCCCCTACCCAGGATCGATGATCTCTTTGACGCACTGGGAAGAGCAGGTTATTATAGTACCCTCGATTTGGCTTCCCGCTACTGACAAGTAGAAGTGGAGGAAAGCGACAGAGCAACAACGGCGTTTGTAGTACCATCAGGTTTTTATGAGTTCCATACCATGCCTTTTGGCCTCTCTAACGCCCCTGCGACTTTTCAACGCCTGGTGTAAAAAGTGTTACATGAATTGATGCCCCACAAGTGTCTCGTTTACCTGGACGATGTCATTGTACACGGAAAAACGAAAGATGAGCTCCTAAACCACTTGGCGGAAGTGCTAACGCGTCTAGTAAATGTGGGCCCCAAACTCCGTCCAACAACGTGCCATTTACTACAGAAAGAGGTAACGTATCTTGGGCACATCATTTCAGGGACGGGGATTCGAACTGACCCTTGTAAGACGGAGAAAGTGAGATTATGGCCAACCCTTGCTAACGTTGATGAACTACGCAGTTTTTTAGGGTTAGCTTCATACTATCGGCGATTCGTGAAAGGGTTCTCAGAGATCGCTGCGCCTTTGAATACCTTGTTACAGAAAGGTAAAACCTTCGAATAGACCGTTGAGTGTCGAAATTCATTCCATCGGTTACGAGAATCCCTTTGTGAAGCTCCGGTGTTGGTTTTCCCCGACCTGTCACCAAATGCCCCGGCATTTGGGTTTATTCTAGACACGGACGCGAGCGACCAGGCGATTGGAGCTGTTTTGTCACAGAAAGGGCAGGACGGAATAGAACGAGTGGTGTCGTACAGCAGTAGAAGTCTTAGCACAAGAGAATGGAATTACTGCACAACCAGAAAGGAAATGCTAGCCCTAGTATTCTTTATAAAACAAAACCGACACTACCTATTAGGAAGGAAGTTTCTGGTACGAACACCTAATCAGTCACTTCGTTGGTTACAGAACTTCAGAGACCCCGAGGGACAGATCGTCAGATGGCAGGAACAACTTCAGGAGTATGATTTTGAGTGCCGACACCGACCTGTTGCACAGCATACCAACGCGGACTCTCTCTCCAGACTTCCTACTCGTGCTCATTTAGACTGCCCGTCTTGTATTACACAACACGAAGCTCTAGTTAACCTTCAAAGTTCGGAGTACGGTCGCTGGCAGGAGGCACAGGCAGCAGATCCAGACGTATCACCGATCTATGACAAACGGCTGTTGGGGAGCGACAAACCTACCGCGAAGGAAATGGAGGGAAAATGTTACGAAGCTCGATGCTTATGGGCGATGTGGGACAAGCTCTCCATCGAGGAAGGTGCGCCAGTGTTTGCTTTTGGCCCAAACTATATCAGGAGTATCGTCGTCCCGCGATCATTAGTTCCCGAAGTGTTAGCTGAACTGCACGAACAGCTGGGTCATGCTGGAATCAACAAACTGGAAGCGGCAGCACGTCAATGGTTTTGATTGCCACATCAACGGAGAGACGTCACTAACTTTTGCCAGACGTGTGAGACATGCGCTACATTCAAGAACCCGACCATCACCCGGAGAGCACCATTGCAGCCTATGAATGCAGGCTACCCGAACGAGATTGTGGGAGTATATCTTGTTAGTCCCCTACCAGAAACATCACGTGGGCATCGGTACATCTTGGTCATGGTCGACTATTTCACTAAGTGGTGCGAAACAGTTCCGATCGCCCAAGCCGATACAGTCACCGGAACAACGGCGATGGTCAATCACTGGGTGGGTCACTGGGGAGTACCGGGGCAACTACCTTCTGATAGGGGCTCAGGTTTCGAGAGATTGTTGGTGCAGGAACTTTGTCGTGTGTTCGGCATAGACAAGACGCAAACGACTGCTTACCACCCGCAAGGCAACGGAAAAGTTGAGCGTACAAACCGGTCGCTGAAAGCGCTACTGAAGGCGTTTGTGGATCAAAATGTAGGTGAGTGGGACGCTATGTTACCAAAATGCTTGCTTGCATATCGAAGCACAGTGTACGCTTCTACCGGTCAAACACCATTTTTTATGTGGACCGGAAGAGAAGTGCGATTACCGTCTGACATTCGACTACCCAGTCCGCAACAGCCACATTCATCGGTGACAGAGTATGTTTGCAAACTCCTTGATTCGCTTCATCCAACACATCAAGCTGCCCGTATTCATCTGGGGAACGCCCATCGACGACAGAAAGACTATTACGACAAGAAAGTTTTCGGCGCTCCTTTGAAGGCTGGCGATCAAGTTTACTTGCACCAGGTACCAACGGCAGGAGTTCCGGTTAAGCTACACCATGAGTGGACAGGGCCTACATAATACAGCGGGTGATATCGGATGTGACATGTGTTATCAAAGATCCCAACAACCCTGCTAGTCAACCCATGAAAGTACATTTCAATCGACTGAAGCCATTCCGGAGTAAAACTGACCAAGCTGTCGGGGGGCTGAACGAAACGCCTGGGGAGGTAGCAGTTGAACTGGAGGTGCCGGCTCAGGGCGGCTATGGCGTGGCAACGGGGAGGCTGCCAAATTAGAGGGGGTGTGATGTAGAGAATAATCGAAACTGTTTTGGCGTGTGTCCAAAAGTTGAATCGTTGCAATAACGGCACGCTCTCCCGTTTGCCTTTCAGAGCGCCTTTCCTGCTCAATTACCGGTGGAGAACAAGAACACAACGACATTGGTTAACTGTAACTTTCTTTGTTCTCATTTACCACGTGTTTATTACCTTTGGTAGAGGCTACGTGTTGTGTAATAGAACTTCGTTCTCAACCTTTGGAGTTCTTCCGTGCTTGCGTGTTACACTATAAATTTCGTGGAGCAGTAAATGGTTATTTTTGGAATTGCGCCCAGTGAGAAATTTATAACAGATTCTTACGATAACTTGAACAAATAGTGAAGCAAACCGGAAACGCCTTTGTAATTTTATAAGTCATGTAGCTCAGTGGTTAAAAGTTCCCCGGGATCGTCATGGTCTCGCGCTAACATCTTGCATAGGCAACGATTAACACGACTTATTTAAGCATGTGGTTCTTGCCCAGACTAAAATGTTTCAAGCGAAGGTTTGATGCTTAAATTTAATTATAATTCATGTGGGTTCTGAGGACATGCAGCATGCACTGGACAGACTCTGGGACTGGTCTACTTTGTGGCTACTGCCCATAAATCAGGCTAAGTGTTCCGGCCTTGGTATAAGAGCAAATTTCCCGCATTCGAGCTAGTAATCGGTGGGGTCGAACTCACCCTTTTCTCCAAACATGGTAGACGTAAGTGTTGTACCTTCCTCTTCTTTGCATTCTGGTGACAACTGGAAGAAGGCCGCTATTAGGGATTTCAGAATGTTGAGGTTAATACGCCGTGCTTTCGGGGTCTTAACTACCGACATATTTGTGAAGCTTTTCTCAGCTTTCATTCGGCCCCATCTGGATTACTGCGTCCAGGCTTACCTGCCCCGTCTTGTTCGGGACAAAATGGAGCTCGAGAGTTTTGAGATTAGGTACCAGATTGGTCGAGGCGTTACGGGGGCAATCGTACCCCGAACGTCTACTTAGCTTGGGTATGTATTCAATGCACTACCGACGGCTTCGAGGAGACCTAATCCTTACTTACCGCATTTTAACAGGGAAGGTTGGACCGGACTTGAGCAGGCTATTTAGCCCGGTTAGGTTGCCTTGTCTTCGCGGTCATCGCATGAAGCTACACAAGCCGCGTTTTGACCAGATCAGGGCGGAAACTCGGTTATCGCGTAGAGTTATCGAGCGCTAAAACTCGCTTCCAGAAAGAGTAGTTAGTGAACCTACGGTTAAGGGTTTCGAGCGTCAGTTAGACGCTCTTGGGTGTCAACACAAAACCTTCCCCTTCTCCTGACCATATCCATCTTCAAACTTTTATTTCTTATTCTGTCATTCTCTTCATTCTTTGGTGTTATCCTTCCTTTAAATGAATTTCATTCCTCTTTGTCTTCCATTTACTTTCTACTTCTTTCTTACTTCACCTAACCTACACAACGCGGACTGCTAGTGCAGGGAACATGGGCAATAATTGGTTGACCATGGTGTGTTTCAGGTGTTCCGTGGTAGATCTATCAAGACCTAGCACCTTATCATTTCCTGGCTCAACGATTTGCTCACGAAGGAACACACAAGGGATTTTCCTATCGTTCCTGTCCATCTGAATCTGCTCATGACAGGCTTTTGCAGCTTCCACTGCAGCTGTGACAGTCCCTTGTGGGTTACGGCGTATCAACGATTCGCGGCCTCCACACCATGATCGGGAAACGATGGAGATGACAAAGGATTTCTCATTCTGCTCTCTTTAATCCTATGATCCTATAGGGCAACACAGTTAAATTGGTGTTAGGTGTACCTCTTCTCATTTTTGTTAGTGCTTTAGATTCTTCATACCTTATTAATAAATTCAAATGCCCAAACCCTTTTTCTCATATGCTTCATTTAGGCACGATGGTGCCCGCATATCTGAATGCTTCTTTGCTGTACTTTAGGGCGTGCATTGCTAAATCATTTCCCTCTGTTAGGACCACTACTCCAAGTGAGGAAACCTAGTTTTATTAACGTTCCTGCGTTTCTGTACTAAAGCGCACATTGTTTGAACATAGTTTGTTTATTCACTATAGCAAGACCGGGCGTGATCTCGCGGTGCTCCCTAAGGTAAAGACGAACCGTCCCGACCCGACCTGGTCCTTAGCGGTGTTCCACAGGGCTCGGAACAATGCTGTTCTCCATCTATGTAAACGATCTCCCTGGAGAGCTTGGGGATTAATCCCTATTGTTTGCTGATGACCATAAGCTATGGAATGTCCTAAATGTTCCTGGCGGTTCTGCGGCCATACAGCATGCCCTGTACAGACTCTGGGACTGGTCTACTTTGTGGCTACTGCCCATTAAGCCGACCAGTTGTTCCGTCCTTCATATAAGCGCAACTTTCCTGCCTTCGAGCTACGTACTCGGTGGGGTCAACTCTCCATTATCTTCAACCAGGCAGACCTAGGCGTCGTCTATTCCTCGTCTTTGCATTCTGGTGACAACTGGAAGAAGGCCGTTAGTAGGGGATTCAGAATGTTGTGGTTAATACGCCGTGCTTTCGGGGTCTTAACTACCGACATATTTGTGAAGCTTTTCTCAGCTTTCATTCGGCCCCATCTGGATTACTGCGTCCAGGCTTACCTGCCCCGTCTTGTTCGGGACAAAATGGAGCTCGAGAGTTTTGAGATTAGGTACCAGATTGGTCGAGGCGTTACGGGGGCAATCGTACCCCGAACGTCTACTTAGCTTGGGTATGTATTCAATGCACTACCGACGGCTTCGAGGAGACCTAATCCTTACTTACCGCATTTTAACAGGGAAGGTTGGACTGGACTTGAGCAGGCTATTTAGCCCGGTTAGGTTGCCTTGTCTTCGCGGTCATCGCATGAAGCTACACAAGCCGCGTTTTGACCAGATCAGGGCGGAAACTCGGTTATCGCGTAGAGTTATCGAGCGCTAAAACTCGCTTCCAGAAAGAGTAGTTAGTGAACCTACGGTTAAGGGTTTCGAGCGTCAGTTAGACGCTCTTGGGTGTCAACACAAAACCTTCCCCTTCTCCTGACCATATCCATCTTCAAACTTTTATTTCTTATTCTGTCATTCTCTTCACTCTTTGGTGTTATCCTTCCTTTAAATGAATTTCATTCCTCTTTGTCTTCCATTTACTTTCTACTTCTTTCTTACTTCACCTAACCTACACAACGCGGACTGCTAGTGCAGGGAACATGGGCAATAATTGGTTGACCATGGTGTGTTTCAGGTGTTTCGTGTTAGATCTATCAAGACCTAGCACCTTATCATTTTCTGGCTCAAGAAGGAACGCTAGGGATTTTCCTATCGTTCCTGTCCATCAGAATCTGAGATGGACTTTCGCCTAAGAAGCGATCTGTTCATTGTATCAGCAAGCAATCCAGGATTCCCTACCTGCACTTCAACGTTTCAGTTGCTTTACGTACCTGTACTTAAATAAAGCCAGAGCAGAATTGTACCGTATTTTCATACTAATTGGGTCATTGGATAATAAAGACCAGAAGAAAGGTACTTTGTCAGCTCCGTCACTTCCCGATCCTTGCGGAGATAGTATGGGTTGTGGCGGATCAAGGTCTCACAGAGAACCACTTAAGCTGCATTGGAAACAGCTGGATTCCCGCAAACTAAAATGAATCCAACAAATTTTTGAAACGCTCCTCGGTCTCGGTATCGACGATGGACTCTAGAAGGCGCTTCCAGTCATTCACGACGCGAGCGGATAATGCCAGACTGGATCGCACTCAATGATTCCTCTGTTTGAACATTTTAAAACAGTGGCCTCTTGTCAAATTATCTTTGTTGAGATGAAAGATTTCCTGTAATTCCCTCCCTAACTAAGAATACGTCGAGTGAATGTCACATCTTCGCGATGACGACGATAATCCAGTGAAAAGTGGTTCAGTTGTTTGAGTCGTAGAGAATAGGACAGGTCCCGCAACTCGAACGGATTTGGATCCACACCGTTGGACCTACTCAATCATATAACATTCGAATTTCGTAAGAGGGTAGGCAGCAGATAGCACGTATTCGAGAAGCGGGCGTACATGTGAAGTAAACAGGACTCGGAAGAGCTCCGGGGTCAGGTGAGAGAAGCCTCTACTTAGAGTGAAACATCCTGGCGAAACTCAAGTCCCTACGGCTAACGGCCTCTCCTGGTGCTTATGGTTTCCACCCAAGACTCTTGCGAACGTGCGCTGTAGCTTTAGCTTTATCCCTATCGCAGCTGTTCACCCACTTCTTCTCGCAAGGCAAACTTCCCAATGATTGGAAATGTGGGACTTATACCAATCTACAAAGGCGATACTCGCAAAGACCCGGTCAATTATCCACCGATAACTCTCCTCTCTACGATCTCCAGGGTGATGGAATCGATCGTCGCAGACGCTTTAATGGACCACATGGGGGTCCAGAAACTGCTCTCCGATTACCAACATGGTTTCCGGCGGTAGCGGTCGTGCCTGAATAAACTGCTACTTGCCAGGGATAGCTGAACGACTGCTGCCGGCTCTTGTCTAGAAACGCATGTTATATTCCTGGATTTTGCCAAAGCCTTCGACAAGGTCGACAGCAACATTCTACTACAGAAACTGTTGTCTTACGGCGTTTCAGGGGTCTTGATGGACTGGATCCAGAACTACCTTCAAAACCGTACCGTTCAAGTACTCATCGACGGAGCGTTGTCTCCTTGCCACAAGCGGAGTTCCACAGGGGTCTGTTCTCAGGCCGCACCTCTTCCTAGCCTTCATTGATGACGTCACACCACAAGTGTAGTCGCTGCTGCTATATGCGGATGACGCGAAGCTGTGGCGCACTATTAACTTTCCGGACGATGTCCACGCAATTCAGACGGACCTCGATCGTTTACATCAGGGGTACATAGGAAACAAGTTTCCATTTAACGCTTCGAAATGTCGCGTTCTTTCCACCCGCCCTTTCCCTTTTTCTCCTATATATTACCTGGGAGCGTCTATCCTCCAGATCTCAGCTGAAAGATTTTGGTATCATTACCCTGACGAGTTTTTCCTTAAGGTGGCTGCTGCTGCTAACCGCATGGTAGGATTGCTGAAACAAGCCTTCGGTCAAATTGACCCTCCTCAACCTTTTTCTTCGACCCCACTTGGAGTTTGTTATTCAGGCTTGGAGCTCCTGGTTGTTGAAGGACCAACGTATACTCGAAGCCCCACAACCTCAAGCAACAAAACTGGTCTGAGGTCTCAAGCACCTAAATTATCCACAACGACTTCACTGCCTGGGCCTCTACTCGCTTAAGTACCGAGTCTACGGGGCGACCTGATCCTTGTATTTATGATCTTATTCAATCCTGGACATCCCTGTCGCCACCTACTTCCACTGCACCAATCTGCTCCCACCTACGTGGCCACCCACAGGATCACATCAGCACAGTCGGCTGAACTGCAGACAACACTACTTTGCTTTGTGAATCTGCCGACCGTGGAATGCTGTGCCTGCCGATTTAGTCTTGGTACCCACTGTGGTCGATTTTAAGACCCACCTGAACTGTCATCTGGCCAAGCTACACCACGATATTCCTTGATATAACCATCTTCTACTTAATGGAGTTTCTCTTTTTTTCCTCTTCTACCCAATTCCTTTCCATAACCGTTTCGCAGGGCGTGGTGGGAACTCACGCTTTGAGTCGGCTTGCATTCTGTTTAAACGCCGCATAAGCCCGATGAAGATACGGTTAACACGCGAGTCCAACCCTCTATAAGGTTGCTCGGCCTTTCATTAGACCCGACCCGAACTCTTTTTACCCTGTGGGTTACGTAAAGCTCGAGCTTTTATTCCCACTAAGTACAATGTTCCAATGATCCTGTAGGTCGCAGCAGCCTTTTTCTTGGTATTTTGATTAGATTTGAGGTCAGACGATATTTTCACCCTCAAATCCCTCTCCTGAGTGGCGTTTCTGAGCAAGGGACCACCAATATGGTAGGTTCCAAATAGGTCAGACACACCAACTGGAAGAACCGAACATTTTTCACAATTCATTGGCAACTCCCACTTAACTGACCAATCATATAGCAGGTCGAGTGTCTATTGTAACGTGTCAACATCTACACTGAATACCTCCATCCACAGCTTTAGGTCGTCGTCGTAGTTTAGGCAATCCGCCTGGAGTCAGACGGTAAGTCATTGATGAAGACACTGCAAAGCACAAGGCTGAGGATAGAACCCTGTGGGACTCTACTGATCATGAAAACAGGAGGCGGAAAATGTTTCGTTCACTTGCACCTGCCTCGTGCGGTCGCGGAAGAAGTCCGAGATCCAAGAGGGGAAATTCCTTGCGATGCCGATTCCTCGGAGTTTAAGCAAAAGTCGCTCCTTCGACATCCTGTCGAAAGTTCTGCTGAAATCAACAAACAACGTCCAAGTGTTTACTAGAATCTAGCGACTTCGCCCATTTCTCCTTAGCAACCAGCAAATTCAAGGTACATGAACGAAAACCATGCTGTGCATAAGAGAAAACATTCAGTTCTTCAATGTAAAGATAAAGAGCCTGCTTCGAGATCCGCTTCATAACTTAACACACTGTCGACGTCAAGCAGGTTAGACGATAGCTGGCTGGATCTTGCTTGTTCCCTCCTTTGTAAATGGGTTTGACAATGCCCACTTTCCAAGCCGACGTGAGACACCCAGCTTCAAAGAAACGACGAAAAACCTGATAGATAGGTGAGGCGATGTACTCCACCACAGTCTTAAGGAACAGGGAGTGCAACCCATCCTGGCCGGGTGAAGAATACGGATCTAAATCAAGAAGTTTAGCCACGGAATTGATGTTAATGTCTACTTGATCCAACAGGTAAGGAAAATTGGACACTGTTGTCGCAGGAGTTTCTTTCGGGAAGACAGAGGCGTACTGTTAGACCAAGAGACTGGCTTTATCAGCGTCTTCATGAGGTAAATTTCGATACTCACAGAACATAAGGTTGGGATGCCACTGCCGGCCTTGATTCTTCTTTTCAGATAAGAGGAAAGCATTTTGGGTGTCGTTCTGGATTGTACTGCTATTGATAGTTCATATTGTTGACGTTTCTGCCGCTTCAACGTGACACAAATATTCCTGATATGCTTGTAGGGAGAGGAATTGGACTCTGTTTGAGATTGCCTGAAACGATCCCACAATTCGCGCCTTATGTTCATCAGGGATCTCAATTCACTGTCAATCCAAGTTGGACCCATGAGCTCGCTCCAATTTTTGTGTCATTGGCTAAACAGTTTTAATCTTTTGCTCGTTATTTCATAATACTCTGCGTTTTTATTATTCTGGTTGTATTGTTTCCCTTTGTTTAATTAGCTTTGAACGTAGTATTTCCAGTGTATTTTCTGTTTCTCTGCGTTTGTCATGGAGTCAACTGACACTTATTACTGTGGCGTGGGTAGCTGCATGCGTCATTGGCATCTAGAGGGCAGAAAGAAAAATCCTTTGTCAACTCCATCGCCTCCCGTTCGTCACAGCGATCAAGGTGGACATTGCAAGTCGGTACCAATGGAACAGTTGCATTGATACAAAAAGCAACAAGGTCCGAGTTTACTCAGCAAGTAAGCATCCAACCGGTGTTTGAAACATTCCTCCAACTGCACATCAACGGCATACAGTTTGTTCCACTCGTTCACTACGCTGGTAGACAGTGGCATCACAACGGACCCGAAGTCTTCTTTGTTTAAGCAACTTTTAATGGTTACCCCGAGTCGGAATTGAGTGGAAGGAAATCCTGCAGTTCTGTCCCAAGTTCACCTCTAGTGATACGTCGTGTGAAAATCAAATCCGCGCGATTTCGAAGATAAACTAGAGAGAACAAGTTCAGGCGCTGAAGACGAACTCAAGAATGAATTTATACCCTTTCCGCTGCACTCTTTCAATCCAGTTGTATTCAGATTGGAAAGAAGGTAGACAGCGGACAGTCCATACTCAAGAATTGGACCTACATGTGCAGTGAAAACGAGCTTGAACATCTCCGGGGTCAAACGAGAGGAAGATCATCGTATGGCGAAAAACATCCTGTTAGCAGAAGCGAGTTTTCTCAAGGTATCTTCAGTTGCTTTCAAGTCTGGGGTCACGACGACGTCAATGTCCCTCACGATTAAAGTTTGGCAGCAAAAACCCGCCGATGTGATAAGTTCCAAATATTTCGGAGGCACTGCTCGGAAGAACGGAGCATTTATGGTGATTTATGGGTACTTGGCACCTGATCGACCGATCATGCAATGAATCGAACCTCGTTTGTAGTCCATCAGCTTCATCCACACAGGAGACTTCCATCCAAAGCTTTAAAATCCGCATAAATCAATCTACCTGTAGTACAGACGCTAGGTCATTAATAAAGACTAAGAAGTTCATTGTTAAGAACAAAGCCTTGCGGGACACCGCTGGTCAAATTTACAGGGAAGGGAAGACTCATTTACTTTCAAACGGAAAGCGCTGTCATGCAGGAAATCAGTGAGCCAGGAGAGGATGTTTCCTGAAACGCCAATACTGCGAAGCTTGCTAATCAGAATTTCGAGTGGAACCTTGTCAAAAGCTTTACTGAAATTCACAAAAACGACATCCGGCTGCTTACCAGCATCTATGGATTTAGCCCACTTTTCTCGAGAAGATTGGTGATATAAACGCGAACGACGGAACCCATGCTGTGCAGCTGAAATAATCTTGAGGTTCTGAAAATGCAGATTGAGAGCTCGCTTGAGAATCCTCTCCATAACCTTGCAAACAACAGATGTTAGACCTATGAGCTGATAATTCGTAGGGCCTTGTCGATTTCCTCCTTTGTATATGGGCTTGACTATTCCGTTTTTCCAGGCAAGCGGAAAACGTCCAGCTTCAAGCGAGCACTGAAATACGTGACAGATTGGAACAGCAATATATTCGGCTAAAATCTTGAGGAACAGAGGATGCAATCCATCAGGTCCCGTGGAAAAGTTTGGATCCAGTTCGCACAAAAGTTTAGATACCATATTAGCTCTGATTTCTGTCACTGAGAATAGAGCGTTATGACAAATAACTATCAACTGATGGTACCTCTATTGAATAGACCGATGAATAAGGGCAAGCTAAAAGACTCGCTTTATCAGCATCGTCGTGGAGCACGGTGTTAAGAGCGTGGGACTACAAGGGCGGTATTCCACTTCCGGCTCTGGTGCTTTTTCTGGTATGCGAAAAGCAGTTTCGGTGTGGACTTGAACTGTTAGGCCAGATGACTTTCGTATTGCTGCCGTTTCACACGTTTTTCCGATGTACCTACGTTCCAAATCAATTTATAATTTGCATAATCGGTTTCCAATCTCGGAAGCCTATCGCGATTCCAAAGTTTATGTCTTTGGTTTATGAGCGATCGTAATTATCAATCCAGGGAGACCTCTAATGAAGGACTTTCTTTATACTGATACTGATCAGAAGCAGCGAGTAGAGCACACTCTGTGTAGCTGCATCAATTGTCGCTCTTGAACATTAACGTATTATTTATCTTTCTGCTCTCTATATTTTGCCTCTGCAAAGTGTTTGTCTAGAAGCTTCTTAAATTCGGCCACTGAATTCGCTTCTATTACCGGCTGCGGCAGGTTGTTCCAGGTATTCACCACTCTACGTTCGAAACAGAGTTGGTGAGCTACCCGCTTCAACTGCGGTACGATAAGTTTGTACCGGTGTCTTCACGTGATTCTTGGTGTGCACAGATGAAGCAGTTGTCTCAACATGGGGTATTCACTAAGATGTAATATCCGGTGCGCCATGATTAGGTCAACCCTCAGCCGACGATATGCTAGGGTGTACACCCCTAGTTTCTTACATCGGTCTTCATATGTCATACCTCGTAAGTCGGGAATCAGCCTAGTGGCTACATGCTGCACCCGCTCAAGCTTTTTTACCTCTTCCAGCCTGATGGGACAATATGCGGGAGAGCCGTACTCTATCATTGGTCGTATTATCGAGACGAAGAGGCGAGTGGCAATCTCTTCGGACCAGGTGCTGAAGGTGCGCCTGAGCGCCCAAAGCATCCGAAGGCTGTTTTGGTACAGCCTATTCGTGTTGTCAATGGACTTTAGGTCGCAGCGTGAATATGGGAACAACATCAACAATAACGGGAATTTTTGAGTACACAAAACCGCAACCATTCTCGACGTCTAAGTGTTGGGGAAGACTCCAATCCTCCTCGCTAGCGACCATCTTCAAGCGGTTTGGATCAGCACGCCAGAAATTCTGACGATAGACACAGCGATTGTGAATGCCAAACCGTGTGGTTCAATGAAAGGAAAGTAGATAGTGATCACTCCTGCTTGGTGGTAAAACCTTCACAGCAGCAACATCCGATTGTGCAAGCGAAAGCACAAGATCGAGTATATGCGGCGTCTGACCAGGGATAATGCGAGTTGGTGCCGCGACATGTTGAATTAAATTGCTTTCAAAAACAGCTTGAGACGTGGAGTTGAAGGAGTCAGGTGCATCATCACGGCGGAGAAGATCCAAGTCAATATCAGGGGCATTAAAGTCCCCCACTAATAAGCAATCCTTACTTCCACCATGTTTTTAGAGACTCTAGTAAACGATCACCAGAACTCAAGGGAGCTCTGTAGAAGACACCGAGAAGGAGCGATCTAGATCCATCGTGAATACATCAAAACACTTCGGAGCAGTCATCACTTTCCAAGACAACATCAACTACATGGACCTCCAGATTCTCCTTCCAGTAGAGTATAACGCCGCCTCCAACCTCAAACCAATGCGATCAGCTCGTGAGAGACTGTAATCAGGAATGTATACTTCGGGATCTGGGATTTCTAGGGACAACCATGTCTCCGTAAACGCCATTAGGTCCGGGAGCAGGACTGACACAGAATACGCAACTTCATCCAGTTTGTTACGCAGACTGCGCACGTTCGCAAACAGTACGTGCAGTCCAGTTGTTGATCTTAATGCCCAGGAAGGACAAGGACTGGCTTCCAGCGAGTTCTGTGCATTTTCCGAACCAAGCGAAAATCCTCAATACGCAAATCAGTTTCACTGTTCGCACCGCGAGTTCTCAATTCATCAACTGCAATCATTTTAACGCGGTCCTCCGGGGATAGATCACGTAACACATGGAGCGGCTTCCCTTTGTGGCGCGAAATCCGCTGAACGATCCGACGACATACATTTTCATTCTGACATACAACCTTAGGGGGGCGCATCTTGAAGGAATCTTCATGTTTTCTGCTAAGACAAAAGGCAGAAACGATATGTATCCCCGGTTCCCCTTCATCAAACAGTAAGGAGACCATTCGTTTTAGAAATAATTGATCACCTAAAATTCTCTGCTGCCGTTGTTCTAGCCGACTCCGAGTAGTTCATGATGACGTGACAACGTTCCCGGTTAGGGCGTTTGTCTATCTCGGAGATCAGTGACTTACAAGGCGGCTTGTCCTTGACCAGTTTCTCCAAATGGTCAATCCTATGAAGAACTGATTTCAGCCTGCGCTTTGGTGACGCTTTATCTTCTACCAGCTTGGCTATAGGCTTATACTTATACACAACCGGAATCCGGCTTGCGGAAGCAGCCGCCGTGTTCTCCAAGATGACCATCGCGAACGTGTAGTAGAAAAGACATAAGTACCAGATGCCTACTATGCTACCACAATGTTTACTCACGATTGTACGATGAGTCCATTGAGGTATATTCACAACCTAAATTGAAGTGAGTTTGTCTTAATTGTGTGTGCTTTGCGGACACTTGCTCGCTTTTCCTGAGTGGAGTATTTCTGATTCAGCCTCGTCATGTCACTGAGAGGCAAACGGCTCCGGAAGCGAAAGATCTGAATAGGCTCAACATGGCAGAAAAGATGATCCGGGAACGGGATCTGTCCTAGAAGAGCTCCAAGCAAAAGTTGATGAAATGCACTCACACTTCGAGCAGTATGTACGTAATACTGAAATCGCTATGGGAAGGTAGAGGAATGTGCTTATTTACAACCGTGAAGAGCCGTTGATACAAGAGGCTAAGACTAGGTGTGATTTGGATAGGTGACGCGTTCACGATATACTACGTATTGCTGATATCACCTCTCGTCGGCATCAAAAGAATTCATCGAGTTGGTAGTTGGAAGAAAGTAAGCGCTTTGCAGCAGCAGGGCCTTGAAAAATCGATCTTATGAAAGTTCAAAAACCCGATATATAGGGATCTTATTCTTAACCGAACGGGTCTATTAGCTGGTCAGACAAATGCTCGTTATCAGGTGAACCCAGCTACGCTCGCATCACGCGCACAAATCACCTCATTAGTACCGTCGCACAACGTGCAAATCAGTCCTGTTGTACCATTGAACTAGCACTTCAATCGTAACCTCGGTGTTAACAATATGCTATGTGGAGCTCATGGGGTTCACTCTCCCCAGATGGATGCTTCTACCTCTTTAGGGAACGTGGCTACAGCAGCCCTTGACATTTTGTAGGCTACTCACAGAGTACCTTCTTCGAATGATTCCATTGATATGTTGCAGAGCAGTGTGGTCCCGAACTCTCCGCTTAAGGGTATTCAGGTTGTATGTAAACAATTGAGTACGACTGCTGCTTCCAACACTGGGGAACCATACGAAATCACCAGGAACTACGATCTATTCATGGGAAAGCGCTCTCCAACGACGTTCCTAAGAGTCTAAAATCGTCCTAGTCAAGTGCACCTGGGAGGTCTGCAGTTAATGAGGTCAAGATTATGCGCCCGAAGACGAAAAGACGGCTTGAGACCAGAGTCACCAAAACAGCCAGAAGTGACTTAACTACCAACTCACAACCGAGTACAGTCTCCACAGATCCATGTTAAAGCCCCACCTACTCCTGTTACACGAGATCCAAAAAATGGGCTGTCCCCTCCGGTGCAGAGCCCGAAGGGAACTTTAGAAGGACATTTGAGGGCAGAAAGAGACTGCGGCAGGCACCAATAAGTGTATGATACACGGATGCTTGTAGCCTAAAAATAAGTGGGGGGAGCTAGGGTTGAGATGCAGAATAGTAAATGTGGTTGCGATTAATGAATGATTCAATAAATGATTGTCTCCTAACTGAATTCTCGGGATACAGGAAAGACCGTCCTGGGTGCCAAAGTGGAGGTAGGGTGCTTTTGCTTATTCGTTCTCTTTATTTTCATTGGGAAGCCCTGTACACCATATGCACCCCCAGTGTTCAAATCACTTCATGTTTTATGAAAGTGCGAGATAGGGTCGAATTAATTGTTTGTGTTTACCGCAGCCCATCCTCGACATGAGGAGAGGACTAGGAGCTAAGCGAGCTGTTAGATCAAGCTGTTTCTTTAGCCCCAAGCTTTCTACTAGTTGCTGACCTCAATCTACCACATGCCGACTGGGAGCATGTGATCAATAAAATAGACTCCTTGGAAGGAGACATTGCAGTGGGTGCATGAACACACCTTTGTGCAACGCCTTCATTTTCAACTAGAAGTCGTGGCGGGAATGCTCCCTCTTTCCTAGCCGTTGTGATCACGAAACATGGTCGGTTGTCAGCCATTACCGTGGGAGCTCCCATTGGTAAGAGTGATCATTTTCTTCTTTCTTTTTTCCATTAACTTGCCAAAGAAATCAGATGAACCCCAC
>OX104061.1:43259838-43281587 GCA_944474145.2 Dicrocoelium dendriticum
CAACTAAGCTCTCGTTTCCTCTTAGTTGGCATATACATATTTGGACCAAACTGCCCACAGTGCTGTGAGTAATCCAGAAATCGCAGACTTTTTAACTGTGGAGGTGACGACAAAGTTCATTGTGACTTAATTACGGCCAAAACGCTTCTCTCTCTTTAACTTTCTGATGTACTCGGACCGTGACTTTGCTGATACCGGACTGGATGGAGCGCGAGCAACCGACGCGTATACTGGTGTAACAACGTGCGTTATCCATCTTGAACAACAAATATATATTAGTGCGAGACATTTGTGGCATCCGTAGCGTAATATCTGTTCTACCCACCTCTGCAATCTTTCCTGGAGCAATTGCACCATAAGACTAGGAGCCAAGGCTGCAACTCCGAGTATATGACTTACAATTATGATCCACTGTGAACCTTGTGAAGTAAGCTGCCGCCGGTTTTAAAATGAGCGGTCCTAACTCATCCGCCATAAGCAGCTTGAGCCACGACCCTTTATTCCTTAACCTCTCGTGACTTATTTGAAATACCACCTTCAGTTACACCTCCATTATTTTTCTCCGCCTTCCGTTCCTTTATTCATCCCTATTGCCACAGATATTGTCGGTCACGGTATTTCTTATATCATAGACATAAGCTCTATTTATGATCCACACGTTCCTGTCTAATATTCGGTTTTACTATAAATGACTGAGCGCAACGGCGAACCCCTGAGTTGACGGATTATTTACTTAAACCATAAGTTCGCTACCATTTCCTTACCCTTAATCTTCATAATTAGTACTACCCCTTAAATAGTTTGTCCTGCGGCTCCGTGAAAATGGACCAAACTTGCTAAGCTCTTATTCAGCGATGCTATCCGCAACTGCAACTCAAGTAGACGCACAGATGTGCTGATAGTTTATGGGGTCCATCTCTCATCGGCTGTTTTCAGTATCGGTATTATTCAACGCAGTCCTATAATAATCTTAAACATTTTTGCCTACAGGGGCACGTTTTATCAAACTAGGGGAATCAAACTAGCCCTTAGACTTGTAGTGGATGTTAGCATCACGATGGCGCCATTATTGGAAGCATACATAGTCCCAACCTCAGTTACGACAAAGGATGGACAAACCTAGTTTGGCATGAAGTTTCTGAGTCAAAGGATATACTAGGCGCAACGTCAGTTGAGTCAGGGTCTCCTAAACTAGACATATTCACTCCAGTTTATCTTTGTTTGGCCCTATAACAGATTTTATCTTAGTTGTACATCCGCCAATTACTATTGGAAACACTGGTAGACTGGCAGCAGGGTGAACCAGATCCCTTTTTATCGCCATTCATGCCAACTTAACATTTTATATTTCATTTTCTCTGACGCTGGCAGGAAAGCTAGCCATGGGCCAGAGACACCTGTCACACCGACTAGCTAGAACTCCGGCTATTTCGAACCACTTTTTGCTCTACCTTGGTCCCCGCTTCAAAATTTATCTTTCATGTGGCTCCATCGCCCACCCTGCTCCACGCTTAGTGGTGCATGAAAAAGCAGCTCCCATTGCCTGCGTACGTTGCCGTTCCTCACTTATACTGTTATTCATTAATGTTGGCTGGCGAACTAGAATAACTCACCAGAACATGCACCGGTGATAGCTTGCGTGACATTAAAGCCTTTTTCTGCATCGACGTCACCCATAATGTACCACAAAAAATTAAATAAATAAATAAATAAATAAATAGTTTTTTCTCGTCAGTGTGAGGCACACCATCAAGGGCGTGATCATGGTAATACAGATTGTATGATCGGCAATTGCACGAATTAGTACATTTTGAGAAGTAGCATAGGAAGTTATGTGTGCGTTGACAAGTAAAAGTATGTTTAACTGTGTACTTGGAAGGGGACATGTTGTGTGAGTAGATAAATGACTCTGTGATTGTTCGTTATGTTCGCCATCAAAGGGGGAGTCAATGGAACGCTTTGAAGCGGATGACGTTCGTGATGTGTGAATGATCCTTCGGAAAAGGGAAGAGGCAGTGACTTTATTTAGTGGCGAGTCACCTCCGCCACGTCACAGTGTTGTTAAACGAATATCTGTGGTTTTTTATTGAGAGAACGCTTGCCAGGCGAAATCTCACCGCATCCTGGAACATTGCTGCCAAAAGATTTGCTGGAACGGGATTTACCCGAACCACCCAGCTGGCACCACAAGGAGGTTGTTCGGCTAGCCAGCAGTAGAGCGTCCCAACAAACGGGGCACCTTATTGTTTCAGTCTGGAAAACCCTAACTATAGAACACAAAGTTCCTGATGCCCCACCCATGCAGGCTTTAGCGGATTACACGTTTGCAAGCATGTGCCATATTTTTGGATGCGCTTATTTTACTCTTAACCATGGACTTATGTAGCTTATTCGCAGTGAGGTTCCCTGAATAGGGGTGCACAAAATGAACTAAACTTGCTAACTCATGCAGGATTTATCAAATAAATTGATGGGGTTTACGGGCTCTTTTATGCCAAATGGACACAGCTGTCGTGTCTTATCCATGTAGACCAGACTAAGGTGGTCACATGACAACATTCACAACTGCTTAAAGTTAACTAATGTTGGAGTTTGTACTTATAAAGTGGTTTCTTCGACCAACTAGCCCCTGAGAACTACACATCATGACCTAACTACAAGAAGGCTCATACTTTCGCGCAGGTAAAACATAATATAGTGCCTTACGAGCGTTTTCATGCATATTTTTCACATGTTCGTAATGCTTTTGGCACCTAAGCTTGGAAAGTGTGTTTTGCGGACGCTGCGTCGTACGTCGTAACTACTACTAGTTTGGAGCTATTTCGTACATTAGTAGATACGCAGCCCTATTGAGGGCGTAGAGCTATTAGCCACCTTTAATAATTTGTCTTATTTTCACCGTATATGCTTGAAAAGTTATACGGTGTTGGTAGCCAGCTTTTTGGCTACGGTATTGACAGTCGCTCTCAAACTCGGGAAATACGGTAAGTTTTGTGTCAATTTCGCTTATCGTCTACAGCGAGCAAGCGCCGTTCTGATTAAGCAATTCCTATTGTATGTTTAGCAATATTTACGTTACAAAACTTGTTTTAATTTTGACCGCAATTGAAGCCACTTGGGTTTGGTGTTTGAGCACATCCGTTAATCAGATATATTTGGGCATATTGTACGTTTATGATTACCAGCTAATTACGCCGTAATGCTGTTCGCGTTTAGAAGGTATTTATTTTAAAAAAATGATTTTATTTAGCGTCGCCAGAAATCTTTCAGATCTCTCTTTTGGCCTTTATGATACCATCGCTGTTCTCCATTTCCATGAACCCACCATTTATGGGGACCGTAATTTACCGAAAAGGACTAACTGAGCTGGCATAATTATTGTTGAGAGACGGTTCCGACAGTGTTAGGGCAATACTCGCGCTCATGTAGTACATAAACTTAACTCCATTATTACCCATGCAAGATCCGTGCTTACTGTACATCATGATCTGATCCCTAGATAGCACAGCTTCTAGCCAAGACTAGAAATATAGTTTATTTTTTGATTAATTACATAAAAGCTGTTGCAGACGGTTTCTGTTCATTGGTTGGTGCGACAGAGTTGCGGGCACGGCAGTGTTGTGCCGGAGTGGAATTTATGAAGGAGACTGCATACTTTTGCTGAGCCACCTGAGGTGGCTCTGTCATGTGAGCCGTATGGATCCGACTCGTATACCGAAATAACTGTTATAGGGTCAGCTGAGTATTTGGAAACCGCATGTGGGGAAACCAAAGTTACGTTACTAGGACATGTCCAACGTGAGCTTCTCACGTTCCAATCTTGCTTGCAGGTCGTGGGAATCGAAGGCGGTTGTTCGGTGTGCATGACGCGATCTGAGCACGAGGGCCGTTGCTGAAGGGCAGGAGAAAGACCTCATGCACGCCGAGAAGAGGTGGCAATTGCGGAAGCTACGGGCGCCGACCTCGAGCGCATGGTGCCGTAGGGCATGCGGTCGCGAGTGCCTGAGTCTGGCAGGCCTAGTGAGTCATGAGCGGGGCCACTCGGAGCCAATACCGAGGTTACCACGGGTCCTCTAGAGAGCGAATGCAGAACCGGCGCAGCGTTTGTAGGTACGTTGCATTCGCCTTATCAGTTGTTTGCTTGCATGTTGGGTCTGTTTATTTCAGATGGTGGATTTACTATATTGTCTCATTATTGAATACCTGAACTGTCTTATATTAACTTGCACACGTTGCTCAAGTTAAGTGTAGTTAACTTTGATAACATGTTCGCGTTTGTACCATTTTCCTAAGGTATATTTTCTGACGTCTTGAAACTATAGCGGATCTTTTGGCAACTAAAACATTTTACACGCTTTTTTACTGAAGAGTTATGCCATCGTATCTGTCTGCATCATTCGGTTTATTTTATTGGATATCGTCGTTTCAAATGATTGGCGGTTGCTTGATACCCCCGGTGTAACTGCGGTTGCTGTGCATATTGAGAACGTGCCTACCAGTCTATTAGCCAATACCTCGTCCATACTGGTTCCAGGAGACAATTGGTCGTTGCTGGATGGGACGGGATGCACCGTATTTGGGCCTTGTTAGGCTCTAAGAGTAGTTCCACGCACTCTGTGTTAAGCGGAGTACGATCGGCACCGCGTTTTGTGTGCTCGATTCCCAATTAAAGCGGGCTTGTTTTTCCTGTAAAGGGGTGGGCCGGCTCCGTTTATGAACTGTGGCTCCCATCCACGTGCCTCCCGGTTTTATTCCTTCGGGCCTACACTGGATATGGCGTGTGTGTTTGAAGTTGTGGGTGGTGCAGAGCAAGCCATCAATGGTCCCTCTGTAGGCTCAGAAATCCCGTGGCTGGCCCCATGGAGGCCACAGTAAAAGGTAAATCCGAAACCGGATGCTGCCAACCAGGTATGCAGTTACGTGTCTGTGTTGCCTGAATGTTTCACTTTGGTGCCGCTTTTGGTGTTGTCTTCAGTTAGGTCGTCTGCGCGAGAGGGATTTGTAGGAACTCTATAGCTTAGAGAACTGACGTCTAGGGACCCAGGAAGTTGAACCGGATAGGGGATGAACAGTGACTTTAGTTAGTGGCGAGTCACCTCCGCCAAGTCGCAGTGTTGTTAAACAGACTTTCATAGCTTTATAAATAAATATATAAATAAAAATATTTATTTTCGAATCCATCGAGCCATACTAACTCAGGTGTGAACAAAATTTACATGCACTTATGTGGCACGACAGATGCGTTAAAACGCATGTAATTGGCTGTGGCCAAATTTGTACAATTTGCAGAAACATTCGAAGCACTCATGAGGAGCAAAGTCAATAACGGAGTGCAAGTAAAATGGTTTCAATTGTGCGTAGAGTAAATAAAAATAACAGTAGTTAGTGTGGGTACAATATGTGAAGAAAGGGTAACTCTGTTGTACGTGTCAGTAGAATATCGAAAAATAACTGGTCGATATTCCGGTGTGTAACGGTGGGCAGTGACGTTATTCATTGGCGAGTCACAACCGCCACGTCACAGTGTTGATAAATGGATTTTCGTGGCTTTTTATAGGGAGAACCCTTGCCAGGCGAAAACCAACCACGTACTGGAACACTGTCGTCGATTTCTGGGATCAGTCATGTGCAACTGGCAAAGCTGGTTATGAAGCATTAGTTCCTTCAGTTACTCGCAGTCGAATGACCCCTCCGTTGGCCAGACAATTCTTGCCGAGCTCTAACCCACCAAGTCCTAGGACACTGCCGTCAAAACATTTGCTGAAACGGGATTAACCTGAACTACTCGGCTGACATCACGGGAAGGTAGTTGGCCATCCAGGATCCTGAAGTTGTCTGGAATCAGTGGGAGACGGCTCTCTGTATGGCATCGGGCATCCTGTTTGCAGCGGCGACTCTCCATGTTGTGCCTTCTGTGGTCCGTACATTATTTAAGACAAGCACAACTCGCGCTTTCTCAAGTATGGTGGTTCTGCTTAACTCCCCACCAATATGACATGTCCCGAACGGCTCAGGGGCGCCTATGGAGAGAAACGAGCACTTTTCACAATTTACGGGCAGTCACCACCTAGCTGACACCTCCTGTAGCACGTCCAATGATGCCTGCAATCTGTCAGCATCCTCTAGCCAATATACCTCTATCCACCGCTTTGTGTCATGGGCGTAACTCAGGCACTCCAACTGCGGCTACGACAGGAGAACGTTGCTGAAAAACTTGTAATGTTCTGGACCAACTACGGACCATTCCAGAACACCACTAGTCATGAGCACGTGAGCGCAGTAGGCTTCGTTCCGCTTGACTCGCATGATCGGCCACCCAAGAAATCAGCTATCCAAGAAAGACCGTTCCCAGAGACACCGATACCTCGGAGCTTAAGAAGGTGTCTTTCATAAAGAACGTTGGCAAAAGCATTATTGATGTCTACACAAACCATGTCCTGGCTTCTGCTAACATCTAACGACCACTTTTAGTTCTGTCAATACACAAGCAGAGCCGAGATATCTGAACGTCCTTGCCGAAAGCCATGCTGAGCACAAGTGAGGATGTTTCTATTCTCGAAATAAAGATGAAATGTCCGCTTGTGCATTCTTTCCATTAACTAGCACATGTGCTGACCTTAGGCCGATAGGTCGATAGGTGGCAGTGTCTTGACGATCCACTCCTTGGTATACCCGTTTAACAACCCCCAACTTCCAAACAACCTGGAGTGCTTCAGCTTCAAATGCGTGACCAAATAACTCACAGGTGGAAGCGGCAATGTAGTCGGTTACAATCTTGCGGAATAGTGGGTGCAGCCCATCAGGAGCCGGCGATAGGTTCGGATCTAATTCACGAAGGCCTTTGGCCATATCATCAACACTCAATTTTACGTGCTGCAAAGGGATAGGATGGATTGGAGCAGTGTAACTGGGTAGTGGTCTTTCTATGGTGTGGAAGGATGCTTACCGCAGGGTCAGTGTAATGGCTTTCGCTGCATCCTCCTCAGGTCAACTGACCGGCGTCGAGGTAACCCGGGAATGAGGGCCGCCGCCATAGCTGGTACGTCTTTTCAGGTAAGAGTAGAATGTCTTCAATGTCGTCCCAGCCAAACTGATTTCATATTGATGGAGGTTCTGACATTTTTAAGATACAGTCACTTCTGGTCACTTTGTACTCCGATTAGTCAAGCGCGCAGTGAGTGAGTTTGAACCGGCCCCATAGTTTTTGGCTCTTGGTCACCGAGCACCTCCATTCTTAGCCTACTCATGTAGGGCTTCCGTTAAACCTTCTCCTTTTGCAGACAATAACAACCTGCTCGACAAGCCTAAGCAATTTGGAGGACAAAAGTTTTCACTCCTCATAGGGGCCCGAGGGTTGATGGATATTCCAGTCCACAGTCCGTTTGAAGCCGGATTGGATAGGTAAGCCAGAAAGTTTTGCGGAAATTTTCTTGGTAGTGAAGAGTGAGGCGTCGAGTCAAGAGGAATGTAACTACACAGTGATAACGCTTACCAGTAGGCAGAGGAATCGTTAAGTCTGAGACAACTGGTTGCGCCGAGGAGAGCCCAAGCTCGAGAATATAGAGTGTCTGTCCTACACAATATACGTGTATTCCCAGTGAAACGTTGAAATAGATTACCTACGAGGACGATTTCCATAAATTCCACAGGGAAAACGTTCGAATAACTAGCACAATACAGCAAATCCCAGTCGACACCTGGGTATTAAAGTCTCCCACTTGTACAAAGTGCTTCCTCATCATGCACTTTCTTGAATTCCAGCAGACGAGATCCGGAACCCAATGGACCTCTCTAGACAGCACCGATCATCAGGGATCTGCATCCAGCATGAACCCGGCACCACAGAGTTTCGAAGCCGCCTTTATCAACACAGGTGGCTTCAACTAGCTGAGTGTTGGAGTCTGCATTCCAGCAGCGAATCATACCGCCACCAAGCCAACTTCCTTGGCGGTCCGTCCGGTTGAGCTGATATCCGGGGGTCTGTGCCTCCGTGCCCAGTATATCCGAGGATAAGCTGGTCTCCGTGAAAGCCACTAAGTCCGGACGATTCACTGAGGTAAAAGTTGATTGGCTTCTAGTTTGTTTCTAAGACTGTCTATGTTAGCGGAAATTACGCGCCACCCGTCCTTCACCTCCAACGCCTGGTTATGACAAGCAGTGGCATCCAGCGAATTTTTGGACTTGATCGGACCATGCAAAAACCCACAGTAGTTACATCCGTCTCAGCGTTGTCTCGGCCGAATCTGGGTTCGTCATCCTTTTGTTTCATTTTCACACGCATTGTTGAAGAAAGATCTCGCAACACATAAAATGCTTCATCTTGAAGACTCGCAGCTCGTCGAAGTATGCGACCGGCCTCGTTATTATGCTGACATGCAAGCTTAATTGGACGAGTCTTAGAGGGTCCTCCTATTTCTTGCTGAGGCGGAAAGCCAAAACGATGTTGATTCCTTGTTCACCTTTGCCAACCGTAACGATAATCCCATGTGGCGACTCTTGGTCATCTACAATCCTTTCTGTAGGGGTGGTCTTTATCTACTCAGCTGCACTGACGATGATAACTCGTCGGTCAAAAGATGGCGTTTAGGCAGTATCATATATCTTCGGCTTCTGAAGAGGCGGACCATCCTCAAGCAGTCTTTCCAATTGACGGACTGTATGGAGAACCAATTTCAATTGCGGTTGAACTGAGGGCGGTGGATTTTAGTCTAACCAGCCTTGCTTTTACGTTCATCGTTTCATACGTATTCCTTCACTGCTTCTGTGTACATTTTGACCTTAGGCTCTTGGCTCTGGTCACCAAACGTCGGCGTCCTCGAAGGTGCTATGGACGGGACTCGGCTGCGCTTACTGGTTGAAGTAGCTACGCTGGAAGTACATGAAATAAGGCGAAGAGTTGGTTGCGAGACAGTAGCGATGTTCATCTCGGCTTAAGCAGGAGAGATAAGCGGACTAAGTGCAGGCGGTACTTCAAGAGATTGTGTGTTGATTATCGCGAAGCGGCGGAGATCTCAAAAATAGACTCGGAACCTTAACTAAATAAATAAATATTGTATTCTCGACAAAGCGAGAAACGCCTTTTGGGCATGATCAGCATATTGCAACCTTGTACATGCTAGCAGAATAGGCAGCACCAACAGCGGGAGTAGTACAGTCGGAGACAGCAGTGTAGGCCCATATGCTCCAAAGGTTGTATGAAGTCTATGTACACAGAATGCGAGAGGTAGAGCTAATAATCAGATCACTAATATGGTATGTTGATGAGGAACTAGTCCTATGAGGTCCCGAACGCAGTGTGGGTCAGGTGAGTGAAGTATGAGGAAACGGGTGAAAAATACTTAAGAATAGTGGCATGTTACTCATCAGATATGGAGGCGTGTTCGTGCGAGAGCAGATATATGCAGAGAACTTGTAAATGTGATATTGGTCGACTTGCCAATGTGTTAGGGGCGATGACTTTATTGAGTGGCGAGTCATATCCGCCACGTCGCAGTGTTGTTAAACAGACATTTGTAGCTTTTTGTAGGGAAAACGCTTGCCAGACGAAGGCCCACCACGTCCTGGAACACTGCCGGCTGGTGACATAACATTGACACGCTGGCATTTGACCGATTACCCTCGCGGATATTCTCAGACACGTAACGATAACTTGTTTCCCATGGCCGTATAGTCACCTTCGGAGTCGAGTGCAAGTGGTTGGAGCTGTTGAAGTCGGACGACTCAGGTGCCTTGTATTGAGTTGATCAGTTTTCTAGGTTCTTTAGTGTGTCAGGCTTACAAAGTGCGGGTTTCTTTTTTGTTCTTTATTGATTCCGTACCTATGGGAGCGTCGCAGTATGTCCTCAGCGGTATTCCAGGCAAGTAATGTTATCCTGTAGAACAAGGGAGAGGAGAAAAGGGACCGAGCAAACTGCCAACAAAATTGAACAGGACTATGTTATTGTATAAATATAAAATTTATGGTAAAGATGCTGGTTGAAAGCAATGGAGTGACAGTGTATGTTATACATTATATTCGTAGTTTTACGTTCAAACACGAGGCCCGATATTTGGTCAGCCGTAGAGAGAAAACGACAGTGGTGCCGGCTCCGGAAGTGACCAAGGGTAGGGAAATAGTACAGACAGCACCATCGATTGCTGCACCATTTGTCATTCGATCCGGCGACTTGTTTGCATTATTGACCGGTTTCAATCAATACTGCCGGAGCATTACCATGCCAATCGGTCAAGCAAGGAAGGATTTTGGTCGTCAACCGAGCTGCATTTGATTTCTGGCGCCAAATTTCAACCTTCCCTTTCTCCGACGTCTGGAAATTCTTGGGGATCTGGGATCGGAACGTGAAAGAGCTTGTGCCTGGGACAGGACATAGAAAACCTCAGGGACCTACATAGAGCACGGCTGTACAACAAGTGGATAAAAATGCACTCACTACCATGACCGTCGTCCAATAATGGTAGCTGGACATGACGCCTTCATACTCCTGCGAAGCACACATAATCCTGTAAATTATGGAAGCAAGAATCGGGTCGCAAAGGTTCGCAAAGGAAATTCGTACAAATCTGCGCCAAGTACACAGCAAGTTATGAGGATCCACCCATCGCAGATGGTGCACTGATAGGCTTTGGAGCGGGAAGTTACGCCTTTACAACATTTGGACGTCACAGGAGCTGAAGTCCAACTACTCAATCTATGAGTACCTAAATGAATTTGATTCCTGTCACTTTGCTTTAAAATCAGCAATGAAACGGAACACTCTTGGCATTGTTAGCCGCAGTTCAGGTGGGGGCCGGAATGCAAGAATGGAACCACGATAATGGAGGAGAACTTCAGAAGCAAATTTTTAAGAAAGCAAGAAACCCACGGAGGGAGGATCCCGAGTGGATTGGGGCACTCAAACCCGTTTGCGCAACACGAAAACTGGCGGCTATAAGTTGAACAGAAGCTTGACCGAGGAAGCGCGACCATCCTGTCAACAGATTCCAAAAATACTAAAGACAAACAACCGCTTAATTAAATCCTTCTTTTTTCTTAGATGGAACAGCGAGATCAAACTTCTAAGCGATAATTGCAAACGGGAAGATTACGAGTTTGACGGGACGTTCAGGACGTTTTGCACCACGCTAAACTTGAAAAGTCAAATTTGCTGCGTTATCCGAGCACGGCTTCTGTACAACTATAGCAAGCAAAAGCATGAATCTTGAAGAAAAGACAGGCACGAAGTAACTTCGCTTATCTTGGCAACATAATTATTTAGCTGCGATCACCTTATCCATACTTCACCTAACCGGCTCAGCAGGGACTGTCAGTGCAGGATATATAGTCCAGGAGCGTTTGGTCAATGTGTGATGCCGTCGTTGTTTTTGTTTCCTCCTTATTTTAAAGCCCTTTCTCTACGCCAAGTTCAAAGAATCCCTGAAGTAGCCACACTCACAGGATAATCCTGTTGTTCCATTCTGTCCGGGAAAACCTAAGAATTGCCTAGCAAATAGATTATTTTAGCAAGTAATCGATTATTCACGAGTATCGCATCGATTTCGAACGTTCGGAAATGTTCTAGTGCTTCACGTAACTGAAAACCACCTGACATTTCAGCAAACGATATGGGGACCCACTAACCATGGTAGCTGAGCTTCCAGTTCTAGAAGTCGAAGGTCAGTAAGAATTTTATAAATAAAGCCAAGATCCGCAGTAGATGTACAGTGTTTGTTGGCGCCAATTAATAAGTTGTTTGTCAAGAACACTGGTCTTCTGCTTTTTCCTTCGGTTGAGCCAAAAGTTTTGTGGAGCAGTAAAGTGACAATTTCGAAACCGCGTCTACTGAGGAGGTTATAACAAATGGCGACGGAGAAACTTGGAACTGTGCTGAATTTATTCGCTGAAAATTTTCCAAAGCTATTTTTCCAACAGCAAGCTCAAATGGAGGCACAAATGAAAATGATCGAAAATCTGACAAAATACTTGAGTTTGCAGCCGAAAGAAGCAGCGGCGCGGGACATGCAGGCGAGTTCTGTTGAGCTTCTCACGGATGAAACCATTGAATAAATAAATAAATAAAGCGTTTATTCTCGTCAAGGCGAGACACACCTTTACAGGCATGATCATTTTGACAAAACAATGCATGATCAAGAAGTTGCAAAAATCCGATATGTTTGCCATAAAAGTGCTTGTTTGTGTAGGGGGAATGTAAGTATGTAATTGTGTGTGTGTTTATGTAGCTGTGTAACTTGCGCTTGTAATCGTGCTGCTCCATTCTTGAATGTTTGCTATCATCTGCAAGGTGCGATTGGAAGATTGGTGTCCGTGGGTTGGAAAGGATTATGCGCATATCCACGGGACAGTGACTTTATTTTGTGGCGAGTCACAACCGCCACGTCACAGTGTTGTTAAGCAGACATTTGTGGCTTTTTATAGGGAGAACGCTTGCCAGGCGAAAACCCACCACGTCCTGGAACACTGCCGCCGAACTATTAGCTGGAACGGGTAAAACCCGAAACACCCAGCTGACACCACGAGGAGGTTGTTCGGCTAGCCAGCACCTTCGAAGCGTGGTTCAAGCGCTGGAAAGACGTGTTCCGGATGGACTTCATTCTTCAGGACGACTTCTGGAAGGTGCGATTGCTAGTCCGCAAACTCGGAATAAGTGAACATTCAAAGTTCTTAGACCCCCTTCTGCAAAACAGCTGAAGGATCTGACGTTTGAGGAAGTAGTGTCGCAGCTAAAGGAAATATTTTATGAGTCGGTATCCTTGTTTAGTCTTCGCTACTAATGCTTAAAAATTGTCAAACAGGAATCGGACGGCATTGGGGCCCCAGCCGACAGGCTTACCCTTGAGGGTGAACGTTTCAAACTACACTGTGTAACGGACGACCAGTTTAACTGTCTCATTTTCCTCAGCGCTCTACAATACCTCAATGACGGTAAGCTCCGCACGCCGCTTTTAGCCAAGCTGGAGCAGGATCCTGATCTGACACTGAAGGCCCTCGTAAGCGAATGCAACTGGCTGCTCACTCTAAAACACCACACTGCGCTTGTCGAGCAAAATGGTCTCGCACCTCCGGATAGCGTGCAACTCGTGGAAAGGCCCAGGACCGTCAACTGAAGTAAGCGCTTCAAGAGGCCTACGAACAAACCGCCCACAGCATGCTGGTCATGCGGCGAATGACATTTCGCGCGCTTTTGTCCCTTCAAACAGCATATTTGTCAAACATGCCATAAGTGTGGTCATAAAGAGGCATGCTGCAATCAGGTCCGGTCGAAGAAAGTGAAGTCTTATCGAAAAGGGACTTCTACGAAGGATGGCGTCGTGTCTCTATCCATAGTTGCCGCATTCCAATGCGAGTGTAAACCAAGACGACGAGTTATTCGGGTGTTCAGCAACGGGCTCCCAACAAAATTGCAATTTGACACGGCCGCTAACATCATGATTATTTCTAGGAGCACGTGGCATCACATAACGAAGCCGAAGATGGTCGAGTCTCAGAAAGTTGCACCCAAAGCATGCGGCGGTGTGTTAAACTTACTGGGCAAACTTCCTTGCAAGGTTGCTTTCAAAAGTGTGGAAAAGTCGGGAACATGCTACATTTCAGACCGGCCGAATTTTGAATCTTCTTGGTCTTGGCTAAGTGGAAACGTTGCAACCCCTCGATGTTCCATTAACGCAGATCCGCAACCGGGTTCGAGCAAGTCCAGACCCATCAGCAAAGTCCGTCAAAGACATGACACTTACCCTGAAGCGAAATTTGCCGCCTTCTTCCAGGATGGCTTAGGCCATTTTACGAAATTCAAGGCAAAGCTGAACTTGTAACCAGGTGCTAAACCAGTGTTCAAGGCTAAAAGACCGGTACCATATGCAGCCATATTAACCATTGAACCAGAACTCAATCGACTGTAACGTGCCGGAGTCATCACAGCCGTCAACTACTCATCCTGAGCGGCTCTTATTGTCACAGTGTGGAAAGCAACTAGAAAGATACACTTCTGCGCTGACTTCTCAAGTGGCATCAACGCGACGCTGGACGACTACCAGTACCCATTACCTGTACCGGAAGATATCAGCAAAGCTGAATGGTGGTAAGTATTTTGCTAAGCTTGATTTATCCGATGCCCAGCTTCAAGTGGAGGTTGACGAAGTTTCGAGGGAGTTGTTGATGGTCAACATTCTTCGTGACCTATTTCGATACAACCGTTTGCCATTTGGTACAAAAACGGAGCCAGCCATTTCCAACAGTTGATGGCTACCATAATAGCAGGCGCTCCTGGCACCGTGGCATTTCTGGATGATATCTTAGTGATGGGTCGAACACCAGAAGAAGTATTTAACCGCCCGGATGAAGTGCTTGGTTGTATACGGTCGTACAGTTTCCTGATCCTTGAAGATAAATGCACATTTTTCACGCGGCTCATCAACTACCTCGGTTTTATCCTCGAAATGGATGGACGTCGCCCAGATCCGAAAAACATAGATGCCATTAAAAATTCCTCAACCATAAGGGTTTACAGTCTTTGCGTTTCTATTGTGGGCTCATCAGCCACTAAAGCGCATTCTTGCCTGAGATGCACCGCCTGCGTGCACCATCAAACAAGCTACCAGCCAACGGCCAAATTTGGAACTGGATATTCTAATGCCAGAATGCCTTCGAAAGGGTCGATACTGATGTCCTCAAACTTGCTTTTGACTCATTTTGATCCCTCCAAAAAGAGTGTTATAACCACATATGCATCCAGCCATGAGATTGGTGCAGTACTTGCACACACCTACACCGATGGATCGCAGAAAGCAATCGCCAATGCCGCCAAAACACTTACGAAGGCCGAGAGGAATTACAGCCAGGTTAAGAAAGAAGCATTGGCCATAGTGTACGCGGTCAAGGTATTCCCCAAAATGCTATACGACCGCCGCTTCAAGCTTCTGGCAGATCCCAATCACTTGCTGGCAATCTTTGGTTCGAAAATGGCATCCCGACATACAAAGGCAACCGGCTACAACATCGGGCTCTTACCTTAATGGGTTGATTTCGAGATCCAATACCAGTCGACAGTTTCCATTGGCCAATCGGATGCATTGTCACGACTAATTGATGCCCGTCAACAAGAACATGAGGACACAATCATTGCCTCGGTCGAGATTGAACCTGACTTCAACTTTCTGGTAACTGCTGCATTCCACGGCTTACTTGTTACCGCAGAAGCTGTACTAACTGAAACACTTCTGGACCCAATAGGCAAGGTTACACAATTTCAAAAAACAAGTTGGCCGCGTTCATGTCTATCTGCCTTGTTGCAACAGTACTTTCAGAGGAGACACTCGCTGTCCATTGTAAACAACTGCACACTATTTTCGGAGAGAGTCGTCATCCCCAAAGCACTTCCGGAGCGCCTTATTCGACAATTGCGCGCCGGATATCCTGGAATCAGTCGGATTAAGACGCTTGCCTGCAGTTGTGTATACTTGCCTTTCATGGACAAACAGCTAGAAGAAATAGCTAAACGCTGCCAAAAGTGCGCCAATATCTTGAAAGCGCCACAAAGTCGGTACTATATGCATGGCCAAAGGTTACTAAGCCGTGGTCCTGCATCCATGTCGACCTTGCAGGAACGACCAAAGACAGTATTTTCCTAATTATAGTCGACTGATACCGCAAGTGGCCTGAAGTATTTCTTATGAATAGCACAACCACCAATGCCACCGTATCGAAACTGCCCCAAGCCTTTACCAGATTCGGCTGTGCTGAGACAATTGTCACCGACAAGGGCTCACAATTTACTTCAGCAACGTTTACGGAGTTTCGCAAGCAATGCGCCGTCCAACACGTTCGCTCGCCGCTTTTTCCCCCACAGTCGAATGGCCAGGCAGAAAGGTTTGTTGGTACGTTCAAGAGGGCTCTCCACAAATCAAAAAAGGACGTATAGAAGAGGTGATTGACCGGTTCCCTTTCATCTACCGAGCAACACCGAATCCACAATTGCCAGACGGAATCTCTCCAGCCATTCCATGATGAACCAGAAGCCCCGCATGCCTTTCGACGCCATCCGACCGCGCACGGAGTCCCCTGTGGGTGGAAGAAACCGCAGAATGGAACGAGCTTTTAACCGGTGGCATGGTGCAAAGAAACGACCTTTTACGCTTGGACGGAAGGTGTTAATACGTGACTATCGGAAAGGCCATGCGTAATGGACGCCGGGGACGGTCAAAAGCAAGCACGGAAACGTCATGTAGGACGTGATGGTGGACGCACAGATCTGGGCACGGCATGTAAACCAATCACGGTCCCCATTGTGCCAACCAGCACAAGCAAAGCCTACCGATCTGCACTTCGATTTATTGGTGGAAAATTTCAACTTGCCGAAGTTAGAAGTGGACGACTGCACAAAGTCGAGCAAAGACTCCAGAACACGGATAGCGGAACAGAGTTCTCGGGCACTTCTGCCAAGGAGACGAACCGACAGGCAGAGAACACCGCCCTGAAGACTGCAAGTTAAGCCTACGCTTTCGTCATATACCTCGGACGACATCTCAGGAGGGGCGGTGTCCGGAAGCAAGTAAGAATCGTCTAGAAAATCCATTACTTTAGCGGTTAATCGATTATTAACGATTATCGCATCGATTTCGAACGTTTCGAATGTACTAGTTCTACACTTGACTAAAAACCACCTTACACCCAGGCAAAAGATATGGGGAACCATCAAGCTTGGTAGCTGACCTTCCAAATTCTAGAAGTTGAAGGTAAGTAAGAGACCCATAAACACAGCCAAGATTCGCAGTAGTTGCACAGTGTTGGTTGGCTTACAGTGTGGGTGACCGGGCTTTTACCACCAGGTTTCCCTGGCGTTACTGTCAGGGAGCTCATCAGATTGGGGAACGTTCGGGCTGGTCAACCAAATCCTCGACCCGTCTGCTTTGGGTGGTCCCCTCCACTCCAGAAGAGCGCAGGGCCTTACTGAGATTTGCCTTCAAGCTCAACCGTACCAACGTTAGTGTGCAACCAGTCCTTCCGTTAGCAAATTGGTTAAAGTTAATGGAAGCCATCAGGGACCCAAAAGCCCGGCGTGCAGCTGGCGAGCATGGTCTCCGATTGGTGGGTTTTCAGTTGGTTAGCCGGCGGTCCTTTTCCGCTCTGCCAGAACCTATACTACTTGCGCACGGCCCAGGGCTGGTCGTGCTGAAGCACTCCAAGCAGTACTTAGTAACGAGCGTAGCCTGAGGAACAAGATGTGCGAGGTGGATCTGCTCGTAGACAAATCTAGTCCAGACATACTTGCTTTCACTGAAACGTGGCTGTCTGAGGAAATCACAGATGGCGAAGTATATCTGCCTGGCTACGCACTGTTCCGCGCTGACCGCTTCACTGGCCGTCAAGGGGTGGTGTAGCTCTTTATGTGAGTTATCACACTGACGTATTGAGGACCAGCGTTTTTCAGTCCCTCGACAAATCTGTTGAGGCTTTCGCAGTCTTGTTTTGCGCTTCCTCGGTTCAGGTTACGGTCGTGTTAGTGTATAGAAGCCCTATGAGCACCTCCAACAGAATCATTGACGTTATACGCATTCACTCAGCGAACAAGTGTCTGGTGCTGGGGGACTTCAACCTCCCAGAGGTTTGTTGGACTTATCTATCTTGCAGTTTTGCGCTGGGATCGTTCGGTGCAGACCTGCTGGACTTGACGCTGCAGATACCACTACACCAGGTCGTGGAACTCCCCACTAGGTATATGAGCAATCAGCAGCCGTCCATTTTAGCTCATGCTTTTGCTAAATCACTTGACTTTGTAAACGACATTAAATACGACTCGCCTCTTGGCGCTAGCGATCACGTTTGCTTGTCTTTCCAGTGTGCTCTTATCAGGTCTTGCCAAGATACTACCAGTTGGTATCCAAACATTCGTGCCGCGGACTTCCAAGCGATGCGGGATAAAGCTAGGTCACCGCCTTGCATGATACCTGAGACCGATACTGTTCACGTAGCCTGGGAAAAACTTAAGCCACACCCCGTAGACATTTCTGCGCCTCATATCCCATTGGTAAAAAGAAGGGAATCGAGAGCGCAGCCTCCGTGGATAGATTCCGCGGGAAAAGGCCTGCTAAAGAAGCGGTCTAAATGCCGGCGAGCTTACCGAACAGCTCCGTCGAACAGCACGTTTGACAAGTATCAGTTGGTTCGAAATAAGTACAAGCCACATATTAGGTTGGCCCGGCTTCAGTATGAAAAGGGCTTAACTAATGCTGCTTCGAAAAATCCCAAGAGATTCTTCGCTTACGTTAAACGACGCTGTGGTGGAAACTCGCCCATTCCACCATTGCTTCGAGGAGGTGGGACCCATGCCTATAGCGACTATGACAAGGCATGCGTGCTTGGTAAGCAGTACTCAGGCGTCTTTGTCCGCGAGACAAATACGCCATGTAAAGAGTTAGCTCCAAGTGTCCCTGAGGATTGTTGTCTGGATGAAATCCCTGTAACGGAGTCCCAAGTTCTCCGGTTGTTAGAAGAGTTGAACCCAACCAAAGCTTCCGGGCCAGATTCCGTCCACCCAAAATTGTTGCATGAATTGGCAGTGGAACTCAGTAGACCTCTGACATGTGTGTTTCAGAAGTCGCTCAGCAGCTGTATCTTGCCTACTGAATGGAAGGAGGCCGTGGTATTCCCGATTTTCAGGTGCGGTGACAAGGATCTACCGGCTAATTACAGGCCTGTCAGCTTGACTAGCATCGTCGTTGCGTTACTTGAACAATTAGTACGAGATATAGTGGAGAACCATTTGAATGGATATAACCTACTTAGCGTCGAACAACATGGTTTTCGCAAAGGATTTTCGTGTCAGAAGAACAAGCTGGCAGCTCGTGAGAGCTGGGCTGAAGCCGTAGACAATGGACATGCGGTGGATGTGGTGTTCATTGACTTCGCCAAGGCCCTTGACACTGTCTCCCATTCGCGACTCTCACTGAAGTTGAGGTCGTATAGAATAGCTGGTCGCGCTCTCCAGTGGGTGTCAACCTTTCTGGCTGAACGGGAACAGTGTATTCGTGTGGGAAGCAGTCTTTCGTTTCGACAAGCTGCACTTAGCGGCGTTCCGCAAGGCTCTGTCCTAGGTCCGCTGCTTTTTCTGTCGACGTAAATGACATGCTGGAGGAGCTTGAGGTACCATCGCTCTTATTTGCTGTTGACCTAAAGCTCTGGAATATTGTTGATATCCCTGGAGGTCCTGTGGCTTTTCAACGGGCTCTGGATAGACTCTGGGAATGATCTGTCTTGGGGTTGCTGCCCATAAACCGGGCAATGTGTTCAGTGCTGCGTATCGGAACGTCTGCTTCCTCCACAAGTTATGTGCTCGATGGGAGTAAACTTCCCCACAGGACTCATCAGGTTGATCCAGGTGTCGTCCAGTGTTCCACACTACACTCTGGCGACAATTGGAAGAAGGCGGCTAGTAAAGGGTTCCGGATGTTGTGGTTTATCCGTCGCTCTTTTGGGACCCTAACCGCTGATGTGTTCGTGAAGCCTTTCTCAGCCTTTGTGCGACCCCACCTAGAATATTGCGTCCAGGCCTGTCCACCATGCCTTGTCTGGGACAAAATGGCACTAGAAAGGGTGTTGCTTGTCGGTAGCAAGTTCGTCGAGGAATTACGAGAGCAAACGTACCCCGAACGCCTACTTAGGTTGGGGATGCAGTCAATGCACTATCGAAGGATTAAAGGGGACCAAATCCTAACCTACCCTATTTTGACTGGGAAGGTTGGCCCTGACTTGTCCATGCTATTTAGTCCTGCCAGATTATCTGGTCTTAGGGGGCATTGTATGAAGCTGGACAAACCGCGGTCCGATCGAGTTAGAGCGGAGACACGGTTATCACGTCGAGTCATCGAGTGCTGGAACCTGGATCCGGAACATGTTGTCAAGGAACTACGGTTAAGGGGTTTGAGCGTCAATTAGACGCTCTTGGGTGACAACACGAAACATTTCTTTTTCCTCACGAATTCCCATCTTCATATTTCGATTCTATTTTCTTTACTTTTCCTCGCCGTTGGTATTATTCTTTTCTTTTAACTGAATTCCCCTACCCTCTTACCTTCGCTTTTCTTTCTTACTTCACGTAACTGACAAAGCTGGGACAGCTAATGTAAGGAACGTGGGCCTTAAATTGGTGGACCAGGGTGTTTTTCGGGTGTTTTCCTTTTGGACCCATCAAGAAGTCGGAGCACCCCAATCAACTCCTGAATCGACGACCCGCTCAAGAAGGAACACATACGGGATTCCTCCTATCGTTCCAGTCCCACTTGAATTTGGCAGCGATTAATACGTTATTTCGTTAAAGTCATTAACTTGCTTATTCCTTCGTTTGCGCTAGAAGTTTTGTGGAGCAGTATATTCTTATTTTCGGAATTGCGCCCAGTGAGAAGATTATAACACATTCTTACGATAACTTGAACAAATAGTGAAGCGAAACGGAAACGCCTTTGCAATTTTTGAAGTCATGTGGTTCAGTGGTTAAAAGATCACCAGGATCGTCCTGCTCTCGTTCTAATAACTTGCATAGACAACGATTGGAACGACTTACTTAAGCATGTGGTCGTTGCCCAGACTGGGGAACGTTTCAAGCGAAGGTTAGATGCTTATATTTTGAGTATGACGGGATGTTGCAGCTTCCACTGTAGCTGTGACGGTCGCTTGTGGGTTACCGCGTATCAACGAATCGCGGCCTCTACACAATGATCGGGAAGCGATGGAGATGACAAAGGATTTCTCATTCTGCTTTCTACAAGAAGTTCTTTGCTTACGTAAAGAGACGTAGCGGTACAAACTCGTCTATACCGGCTTTACTACGAGCGGACGGGACCCATGGGCATACCGACTACGATAATGCCTGTATACTTAGCGAACAGTATACTGGAGTCTTTTCTCATGAGGCCTCTCTACCTCAAGTTGAGCTGGTCACTAAAGTTCCGGAGGATTCTTGCCTAACTGAAATAAGCATAACGGAGACACAAGTCTTCAGGCTATTGCAAGGGCTAAATCCTTCCAAAGCTTCTGGCCCTGATTCAATTCATCCGAAGCTGATGCATGAATTGGCCGCTGAGCTAAGTGGCCCTCTGACATGCGTGTTTACAATATCACTCGACAGCTGTGCCTTACCTTCTGAATGGAAGAAGGCAATCATCTGTCCGATTTTTAAGGGCGGGGACAGAGTTCTGCCCGCGAACTACCGGCCTGTCAGCTTAACAAGCGTAGTAGTTAAGTTGTTTGAAAAATTGGTCAGGGATTCGGTGGAGAATCACCTGATTAAGTTTAAACTTCTCAGTGCGGCCCAGCACGGATTCCGTAAGGGATTTTCATGTCTGACAAATTTGCTTGTAGCTCGTGAAAGCTGGGCTGAGGCAGTAGACAACGGTCACACCATCGACGTGCTTTTCGTTGACTTCTCGAAAGCCTTTGATACTGTCCCACATCAGCGACTCTCATTGAAGTTGAGATCGTATGGGATATCCGGAGCCGCCCTTAAATGGGTTTCTGCTTTCCTAGAGGGCAGAGAACAGTGTGTACGCGTGGGACGTAGCCTTTCGCTTAGACAAGCTGTTCTTAGTGGCGTTCCGCAGGGCTCGGTTCTAGGGCCGTTGCTTTTCGCAATTTATGTCAATGACCTACCCGAGGAGCTTGGAGTACCGTCGCTATTGTTTGCTGATGACCTCAAGCTCTGGAATATTGTGGATATCCCTGGTGGCTCTGAGGCACTTCAGAGAGTTAAGCGCGAGCAGGCCCA